>OY987242.1:29322616-29795862 GCA_963920765.1 Ulota crispa
ATAGGGATACCGGGTGCAGGGGTCGGTAAGGAGCTTAGGGGTAAAGGTCCGGTAAGCCAATAAAACGTACCGGATCCGTTACAAAAATCTTAATTGTCCCAATGCATTCCTTTGTGTCAGCGGCCGCTTTTTGTATTTCAACGAAAGATGCGGAGATTTACGCATTCGATGTTTCCGAGGTGAGTCTTTCTAGTACAAAGAATTCTTCAAATCCAGAGGAATATCGTGACTTGAGTGGAGCTTTTAGTGAGCAGGCATGAAATGAATTGCCAAAACACGGCGTGGCGGACATGAGGATTGAATTTAAGCAGGGCCAGGAGCCACAAAATACTGGTCTCCGACCTATGTCACCGGCGGAATTAGAAAAGCTTCGCAAGTATTTAGAGGAAAATTTGGGGAAGGGATAGATTGGACAGTTCAAATTTCCGGTATCGGCACCAATTGTATTTGCCAAGAAAAAAGATGGTTCCATCAGAGTTTGCGTGGATTATCAAAATTTGAATAAAGTCACAATCCGAAATCGCTACCCGTTACCCCTTACTTCGGAGCTCACAGACCGGTTGGTGGGAGCAAAGATTTTCACTAAGCTAGATATAAGATAGGCGTACCACCAAGTGCGGATGGCATTGGGACATGAGTTCAAATCGGCATTCAAAATACGGTATGGGTTGTTCGAGTATTTAGTGATGCCTTTTGGATTAACCAATGCGCCTGTCCAATTTCAATCTTACATGCACGAGATCTTTGGAGATCTATTGGACATTTCTGTAGTAATATATTTAGACGACATCCTCATTTTTTCAAAAGATCTAGAAGAACATGTACGAGTTG
Organism: Ulota crispa; assembly: GCA_963920765.1. Lineage (NCBI taxonomy): Eukaryota > Viridiplantae > Streptophyta > Bryopsida > Orthotrichales > Orthotrichaceae > Ulota > Ulota crispa. The sequence goes on from OY987242.1 coordinate 29,323,448, forward strand.
TGCAGGAAGTTCTTCAACAATTAGAGAAACATGGACTTTATGCCAAAGAATCAAAGTGTCAGTTTCATTGTCAATCTGTTGAGTTTTTAGAAATGGTGGTGTTTGCTAAAGGGTTGGAAATGTGCCAGGACAAGGTTCAAACCATTAAAGATTGGCCCACACCAAAAACCGTGAAGGAAGTACAAGCATTCCTTAGATTTGCCAAATTTTATCGGCGTTTTATATGTGATTATTCTAGGATTGCCGTTCCCCTTATCATGCTGACAAAAAAAGATAAAAAATTTGAATGGACCATAGAAGTGGACCGGGCTTTCATGGAACTTTGATCAAGATTTCTCTAAACACCGGTATTGCTCCACCCTAATTTTGAACGACCCTTCATTATAGAAGCGGACGCATCCGATGTGGCAATAGAAGCTATTCTTTCGCAGTACGGGAATGATGGGCATCTCCACCCTAGTGCGTTCCGTAATTCAAAGATGTCTCCAACAGAATAAAACTATGATATCTATGAAAAGGAGCTCTTAAGTATAATTTTGGCGTTTCAAGATTCGCGGGTATATTTAGAAGGATCACCGCATCAAACCCGGGTATTTTTGGACCACAAAAATTTGGAGTATTTTCTTACAACAAAACAATTAAACCGACGCCAAGCTCGATGGTTTGAATTCCTATCTGCTTTTAATTTTGAAATTCACCACCAGGCGGAATCGCTAAATGGAAGGGCAAACACTCTTTTTAGACGAGTAGATGTCACCGAGGGACAAAATAAAGAGAATCGACTCTTACTGCGATTGACTGCGTTTGAGTCTCATGAACCGGTATGGGTGGATGTACAGATTATAAAACGACTTAAGACAGTTTTGCAAGAGGATGCCACACTAGAACTACTATTGTCATTTTTTAAAGATAATTCCAAGCAACCTCTCCGAGATATTTGCCGACGACTTCAAAGATACACGTTGGATGATGGAATCCTTCGTTTTAAAGATTTGATATATGTACTAGACAATGATAAACTCAAGCAGCAAATTTTGCGATCTAAGCATGATGCACCAGCCGCGGGACACCAAAGGAGAGCTAAAACTTTAGATTTGGTTAGCCAAATTTTTTATTGGCCCATATTATGCCGCTATGTTCACCGGTACGTTGAGGGATGTGACTTGTGTCAACGGTTGAAATTAACTCACTATCCTAGATATAGACTAATGCAACCCATTCCGGCTGATCATGCACCGTGGAAAAGAATTTCTACCGATTTGATAGTAAAATTATCAAATAACAGTGGACATGACTTTATCATGGTGGTAGTCAATAAAAACACAAAACTATGCCACTTCATTCCTACAAAAGAAACGGTTATCTCCAACGAGACCGCTTCATTACATTAACATAATATTTGGAAGCTTCATGGCATACCGGAGGAGGTAATTTTAGATCGTGGGCGAATTTTTGTTTCTAAGTTCATGAGAAGACTTTGCGAACTCCTTAGAATTCGGCCATCTCCAACCACGGCTTTTCATCCTCAGGCGGACGGGCAAACCAAAAGGGTAAATCAAGTGCTTGAGCAATTTTTTTGAACTTTCACTACAACCCGGCAAGATGATTGGGCTGATTTCCTCCTAATAGCGGAATTTGCGTATAACAACGCAAGTCATTCTGCAACAGGATTCTCTCCTTTCTATGCCACTTATGGTTATCATCCGGCATTTTTGGTTTCTACACCAACTACATCTACAGTGCCTGCGGCGGAGGACCGAGTGCAACACCTACAACAAGTCCACAAAGAACTTAAGGTCATGATAAAAATTGCAGGGGAGGACGCCAAACGCAACTATGATCGCGAGATACAATTACAACCAACATTTCAAATAAGCGACAAGGTTTTTCTTTGGCACGATAATATAACAACAACGGAACTGTCTCGGAAATTGGCTCCAAAGTTTTTGGGACTATTTACAGTAATTGCTAAACTCTCCGATGTTGTTTATCGCTTACAATTACCAAAAATATTGCAGATTCATGATGTGTTCTATGTCTCTTTGTTTGAAAGATATCATCAGGATTCCATTCCGGGACGATGCCAATTACCACCTCCACTGATTACCACTCCTGATGGAGATGTTGAATGGGAAGTTCACGAAGTTCTTAATTCACGGATTTTTGGTCGAAGAAGAAGATTGCAATATTTAGTCTTTTGGGAGGGCTACGGACCAGAAGAGAATTTTTGGGAGCCGGCGGCGAATTTAGAGAATGCACCACTAGCGGTGGCAAAGTTTCATAAGAAGCACCCTGGGGCGCCGGCACCAAACCGTAAGAAAACTCTACCTAAGAGGGGGGATAATGTTACAAACTAGTTTGTAATGACGGTTACGTTGGTTAGAGGTTGGTTACCCTTTCTCTTTCCTTCTTAAACCAAGTGAGGAGGTTTGTTCCTCATTTGACATTTTGTTTAATACAATGGAATACTTTCAATGTCACATTTGCGTCTCTTAGTGTTTGTTTCTACATTAGGTTATGATCTCAAAATAGGAAAGGAATGTTGACTCTTGATCTTGTATCGTAACACTCAAGTACAAATGACAAAACATTTTTTTTATTATTGTTGAAGATTGAAAAATAGATACTCATAGTTGGTGGTACCAAAAGTAGGAGTGTCCTAGTTTATTTTGGTAAAATGCTTGTTAAATGAATAAAGGTGTCACTTCTTATGGCTACACTAAGTAGTGCATTTAGGTTGCCCCATAATAATTTCTTGACTTTTCACACTATTTAAATAATTACCAAAACTACAATAGTTTCATGTTAATCAGTTTTGCAAAAAATAATGGAGGAAATAAGTAGGGGTTGGGTGCAATAGCAAGTGTCAAAATCAAGGAGCAAGGAAACTAGAACTTTACACAAAACCAAGAATCATTATAGCATAAAAAAAGCTGCATGCCCTTGGTGAGTCATGGGATAACATTGCTAAGGTAAAGCAACCTAATTGTTGAGGCAACCTAAATGCACTATTTGACGCACCAAATAGTGCATTTAGGTTGCCTCAACAATTAGGTTGCCTTACCTTGGAAAGTTATCTCATGACTCATTATTTGGCCACTTGTAGGCATAAGTTACTCTCTAAACTCCAAGATTTCATATGATTTATAATGTGAACGTTGATAATTTGTTTTTTTACAATTGTGTTGTTAGTTAAGTCATTTGAAAGTTACTTATTGCAATAATTATTGCTGAAATTTACTGTAACAATAGTAAGTATTTAAATAGTGTAAAATGTCAAGAAATTAGTGTGGGGCAACCTAAATGCACTCTTTGGTGCAGTTACTTTGTTTTTTATTTTATTGAAGTTGAGTAAAAATCATCAGTTGTGAATGTAATAGCTTCACTCAATAAATCATATGAATATTGAATGTTGTCGTAAAAAATGAAATTCGTTTTGTTATCACAATGGCATAATTTGTACGAATTTAGCTAAAACTTTGACATAGAAATTACTACATAAGGAAGGCAATTACCGTTAAAAATCAGAGTTTCAAAGATTCATTAATGAAATGAATGTCCAAATATCAAAGTGTATATTTTAGTTAACTATACTTAGTTGTAGGGAAAATTCAATGAGAATTTGTCTTTTTGTTACCAACCGTTGCGACCACTTACGGTTTTATTCAAAAATTTGCAAATGTTTTCAAATGATAAATTGCATCAATGTTCTTTATTAGTGTCTGACCTAGGAACTTAACTCCTATATAGACATTGAAATGCAAGTGAATGAAGAAGAACTCTATGCAGATGCAAAGATGTAAATGAAATAGTAGCTTTTTATTATTATTATTGTAAATATATTCATTTTGAGATAGTAATGCAAGTTTAACATCAACTTTTCCAATGATGTTCTGTTGCAAACAAAGATCAAACTCAAAGACTAAAGGAACCACAAAAACAAAGTTTGGAAAATCTAGTGTCAAGGTTAATATGTTTTAAAATTAATAGCATTAGAACATTTATGCAAATTTTTTTTCAAGTTCAAACACCCTATGAGATGAATTTAAAGTACATTAAGCTTGCATTGCAATAAGGATCTATCTTAAAACCAAATAATTCAATAAGTATTGCAAATGAAAGAAGTCATTGGTTTCAATCTTGCATGTAATTTTTTGTTTCTTTGTATTTATGTTTGTTTTGTGAAATCTGTAAGAATCTAATTTTTGGATAGGCTATAAATAGTTCAACACTAGAACATTAAAACCAAGATTGTAAAGTTTGAGACAACTTCAAATCACACCAATTTAAATGGCAAAATGCACAAAAACAAAAATTACAATAATGATGTTGAGGTAAGGTGGTTCCAACAGTAAGAATATGCTTTGGTTTAATATTGTGCACAGCTTGCTAGAGTTTTTTTTGCCAATAGTTGAAAACAACTCTAGCAATGTTCTTCAATTTAGGGTAAACAAAGAATGAATTTTATTAACCAACTGAGTTCCATTAATCATGTACACAATTTAGTTTTCAGTCCCTTATAATGCACAATTATAGTCTTTTCAATTATGAATTAGAATGCCGCTTGATTGATTCTGGTAAAAAGATTGGAGCTAAATAACCCATATTAATACTTCTTTCATATATTGGATGCTAAGTTGTAGGGTGTTATATTACTAAGCTCAATAAAATATAGTGATGCTTTTTGCAAGTGGTTCATTTACTTAGCTCAAACTTCATCATTGGTTTTTCAAATGATTGATCTCAATCTTTTCATTTACATCATCCATTTCATCACTTGTCACAAAGCAAAATGATATGATTAGACAATCTTTGAAAAAGTTTCTCCCTAAAAAGAAGCACAAGGTTTTGTTTCATTTGATTGATTTTGACACATTTGAATTTTGAGTCTCATTCATCCTAACAAGGCATGTTTAGGTGTACCACTTCAACTAGATCATAACTTGTTAATGGCAATTGCTTGCCAAGTAGTGGTAAAAGACTTACTAACAAGATCAATAGATACTTTACCAGAAGACCTAAAACATGCACTAATGATCTTGGAACTTGCTTCCTCTATCCACATATCAAAAGCCTTATCATGACTTAGCAGCTATCCATGTTTCACGTAACTTCACCACCTTTGTAGATAGTTGAAACTACCCTTTCTCTTGATTTTTTCTCTTGGCTTCTTTTGGTGCTTGTTGCTTTGTAAAATTGCAGTTATAATTGCTCATTAAGTTGAGTATACTTCAAGGAAAAGCCTTTCTTCAATACAAATATCCAAAACCCCAAAAGAGGTGTCCAAAGATGAGTAAGCAAATTCAAGATAAAAATGGAACTACAAAAGCTTATTCAAGTAAAATGTTCATTTCTAAGTTCAATTCTTGCTTGTCAAGAAAATTGATGTTCTTAGGACATCAGCTTTTTCCTCTTTATTTCTTGCCTATCGTGAAGGTGCTTCTAGCCTAATATCAATCTATTTGCTGCAACATCAATCGATCTAGTTAATTGTCACCTGTGTGCCCTTTCTCGACATGAGAGCTTTTGGGGGGCAAAGTTTTACATACGTAACCAGCGCTTTATAAATTCAGACCTTATTCATGCAATGTCCCCAAACTAAGTTTCTTTTCTCATTTGCCGATACAACTCACCCAAAAATCGAAACATTACAATAACAGCATTCGGCTGGTTTAGTCACCTAATTCTGCTTTCCAACACTCTGTGAGGGAAATTGTCAAAATCTTATGTACTAAACTTACACGGAGTATTTTCAAAAGAACCAGTTGTTAGGAAAAACCTACTCGGAAAACTTCATTTAGACTCAATCCCAGCAAAATCGAAACAATCATACTCATGATTCCAGGAATCCTTTTCTGGCTTGATTCACAGCTTTTCCAAGGTTTAGGGTTTAAGGTTGATGAAACAAACTTCAAGGGTTTAGGGTTGATGAAACAAACTTCAAGGGTTTAGGGTTGGTGGACAACACCTGAGTGAGAGGCTCAGCTTGAACAGCCCAGCGCTTCTCATCATCAGTTCTGCAATCTCCTCGGCTTGGATCCAAGCTATCAACTTTTGCCCCCAAACCACATGTCATGGAAAAGACTACGATGAATCCTGGCAATCTAGATGCAACCGATCCTCAAGCAGGAGATGCAAGCCCTAATCCAAGTCCTGATCCAAGTCTTGATCCAAGTTCTGATAAAAGTTCTATTAAAAGTCATGATACAAGTCTTGAGGCTGCTACGGAAGAAGAAGTTGCTAAATAGAGAGATGCAGTTGCTAATGAGAGAGTACTAAGTGATGCGAGTACAAGTGACAGAACTTGGGTACAACTGCTTGAAGTATCAACAAGATCAGAAATACCGGATATGGACATGGCGATTTGGGCAGATTTACCAGACGAAGTGACAATGAGAGTTCTATCATTTCTACCGCTCCACATGATATTCCAAATGCGAGTGGTTTGCAAGCGCTGGTGGAACATGATCCAAGGCTCAGAGTTCAACAGAATCTGCATAGAAGTGAGAGCACCAGCCATGGCGCCACACCCGGCCATTTGCTACGTGTACAATCGACAGGGCTTCCGATGGGCGGTGTACGACGGCCAAGAGAGGAGGTGGCAGGTGATGCCAGACTTCCACGGCAGATCCGACGAAGCCAGAATGCGCAAACGAGAAATCTACGTGGCCAGTCGAGGTCTGCTCTGCTTGCTCGACGTCGGCGACGTCGACGTCCTCCGAAGCTTAACAATCTGGAACCCCTTGACAAACCACGAGCGAGAACTGCCCTCATTCCGAAGCTCGTGGTCGTTCCCACTCGTTCGAATCATGTTCCACAACAACACTACCAACTCGTATAAACTCATGTTGTCCGGGAACCAGAACTACCATCCCGAGGACGTGCGGTACTCCGCAACTGAGATCTACGACTCGGCAGATGACACGTGGATTGAAGGAGGAGACCTTTTGCCCAGCCTTCGTTTTCCCTTCTCAAACGGCGCTCTTTGTAACGGCGCTGTGTACTACTTCGGGAGCAGGCCAATGACGATGTACGACATTCTGTTGATGTATGACGTGGCGGAGAATAAGTGGAGCGAGATCGAGCATATTATCCCCACGAACACGTATTGCACGCCGTATTTGTTTGAGTACGATGGGAATTTGTTGACGGTCATGCATCTGCTGTCCGGACCTCCTGCTCGTATTGCTAATTGCGCCATCTTCCACTTGGATTTTGAAAGTAAGGAGTGGAAGATGTTGATCCAAATGCCGCACGCCGTGTATATGGACTTTGCATATGTTGGCGGGTGCGTGGCTTCTGGTAAGCAGCTGTGTGTGACTGGAAACGCCCCGAATCGAGACTTGATTGTGGCGGCTTACTGCGAGCGGAATGATGGTTGGTTTTGGCTTCCTCCTTGCCCTGTTGATGCGTCGGTGGACTTGATCGAGCGCCATATTACCTTCACTTTCCTCCCCACTGTCACCGACTAGAGTCAGGGTTGTTACTTTGGGTAAGGTTTGGCTGTCTGACAGCACATGCGGATGCGCTAATTGAACAGCACATCAGCATGTAAACAAACGACTGTTCATTCTCTTGTGATTTTTAGGACATTTTTAGCAGGATTGTTAGTTTGGGCAACTTTAGGCTGTCAAGGCCGGGCCGCACAGGCCTTCAAAACTGCCAGTTCTTGGTCAGCTTGACTTTTCAGCATTATATTCTTCACTTTTGGACTATTTTTTGGTTTTGAATCTCTGGTTGGAAACGCCAATTTCAGGAGCTCTTAACCCCTGAGCGGCAATGAGCGCCCATGGTTATTTTAGGATTTAGGAGAAAATGGGGAATTTAATGGCCACCACAGCTTGGAAAATTACATTCAAAAAAAGTGACCGCAGGATTTGAAAAAGGACTACCTTCTCTGCTGATGGGGACTAGCCATGACTGTTTTCACTATACAAATTAAGAGAAAAAGTGAGATAAAGTTGTGGGCCCCAACAACAAGATCCTGTGCTAGGGTACTCAAGGGTTAAACTGGCAATTTGCACTGGAATTGCTTATTTAAACACGGCTATCATGTAAAGAGTGCCAAATGATTCCACACCCATCAATAGCTAAGAGGACACTTGGTTGAATTCGTTAAAGAGCTTATGAAAAAAAGGCTCACTTTAGTGCAGATACGTCAACATGTGGGCCAGTCATGTCAGAAAAATTAAAAAAAACAAAAAAACAAAAAAACAAAAAAAACTTTTTTTTTTTTTTTTTTTTTGTCAAGATGACTTATAAAGTTTGTGGTTGGTATTTGAAGAGAGGGAAAAGCACCCTCTCTTCAGGCTACTGAATGTTATGATGTGAGATTTACAATTTCAATTAATTTTGCTCCAAAAACTCATCCAAGAGTCTAGGGAGTATAAAATTAGGGAGCAACTAGGTGGACACCCCCCAATTGCTACGCGGACACCCCCATAGCCAAATCTATTAAATTCAAGATTATTATTACTTTGAAATATGAAATAAAATCAAAGCAATACTTTAACGTACATTTGCATTTACAAGCTCTACAAACATACAACAACTTTGTGTTATTTGTGACATGGTTAGGAGTCAAACCAATTGCTCCCTTCATATAGTAGTTTGACTCCTGACCGTGTCACAAATTAGGCAAATTTGTTGTATGTTTGTAGCGCTTGTAAACTCAAATGTACGCTAAAGTATTGCTTTGATTTTATTTCATATTTCAACGTAATAATAATCTCAAGTTTAATAAATTTGGCTATGGGGTGTCCGTGTAGCAATTGGGGGGTGTCCACCTAGTTGCTCCCTAAAATTATTATTTTTCAAATCAAGTAAATTGGATTTCAAGACTACAAGCGTGTTTCAATTTTTTTCTAATAGAGAAAAAATGTGTTTGTTTTTTATTTTCAAGAGTTTGTTTCTATATGTAGTTTCACAATTTTGTAAAGATTTAAGTTGGAGGAATTTCTTTCAAATGCATAGTTATAATGTTTCCCTTTGTTTTTTTGTAAAAGTCAAGTTTGATTGCAATGTATTTGGAGGATTGATGAGTCATTTCATTTTATTGTGAAACACAGATTGATTGTGTAAATTTTTTTTGTTGTTTTTTTTTAAAGAATCACATAGAAAGAGTGATTTTAAAAGAATGGGCAAAAAACATAAAGAATGACATGTCCAATTTAGCCCACATTGCATTCAATACTTTGAATTTTTACTTTTGTACATTTATTGGGTAATTTCACTTTATTTTAAGAACAAATCACAAACAGTATTGAAGAAAAATAGTTACATAATTTCCAAGTAAGTTGTAAGAATCAGAACTTCTACCTTGGGTATAAAACATATAAATTGTCAAAAATAACACTATTTTAGGTACATACAAAAAAACTTTTAGGCCACATTTGCTTCATGTGAAAGTCTTAATTTCATGTTTTCTTGTATACACATTTTTGAATCAATCAATCATCATTGTAGTATTATGCATGTCAAATCAAGTATAACACATATTAATTTTTAAATTTTAAATTTCAAAATCACTATTTCTTGTTGTATACTTGTAGTGGTTTTTCATTTTTGTTCTTAATGCTAGAAAAGAGGATTGAGATTAGATGGCATGCCATTTTGTGAGATTAGGGTGGAAACATTTTATATTTTATGGGAAATGATGTGCACACCGGGTTGATATTTGCACCCCCGAGAGTTAAATTATAGATTTCTATCATCAAAAGCTGATTTTGAGAATTTTGAATTTAGATTTGGACTTAAAGACCATAGTTTATTGTAGAACCATACAAAGGTTGCAATTGAACAACACCCAATGAAAAAGCTTATCTTTTTTTACAAACAAAAGTAAAAGTAACATTTTTCCCCTAGCCAAGCTTTTTCATTGGCTGTTGTTCAATTGCAACCATTTTTATGGTTCTAGAGTAAAATGTAGTCTCTAAATCCAAATCTAAATTCAACATTTTCAAATTCAGCTTTTTGATGGTAGAAATCTATAATTTACCTTCTAGGAGGGTGTGCAAATATCAACCTTGGTGTGCACATATCAATTCCCTTTTTTATTTGATAGAAAATGTTAGAGTTTTAGACGTTTATTATTAAGAAATGAAATTTGGGAGTTTTGAGTTCAAATTTGAATTTAGATATCTAATTTTTGTCTAGAATAATAATGGACAAGAACAAAATTGACCATTGTCAACAATGAAAACAAATTTCTATTTTTACTTTTGTTCGTAAAAAGAGTTGAATGTTTTCACTACGACCCCCGCAAACTGGCATATCATCTAACCCAGCCATGAAACCAATCATTTTACTATAACTCCTGTATGGCCCAAAATTTTGAAATTGATTGTTGAAATAGCTGTTTTTCAAATCTAGCTGCTCAAACAACCTGTTTTTGGGCTTGTGTGGCCCTGGCATCAGACAACATAGGGTGGAGTGCTCAACACAGGAAAACTTTTCTTGGTTCCTGGTGAGAGAATTCCTAATAAGTCCGATGTTTCATTTGGTGTTTCTCACTATTTCCAACCTTGGGAAATACCTAGAAATACGGTGGACTCACCGGGAGTTCTCCCATCAAGAATTGAGAAAAGTTTTCCTGTGCAGAAAGAGAAGATGAACGAACATGTCTGCCTGTTTGTGTTTTTTAGGGCATTTTTAGGGTATTTAACCTACGAGTGGAAGAACCAAACAATCATTTATCATTTTTATTGCGTGATATGTTTTTGAATCCAAGTTTTGACTTCATGTTGGCAACAATGAGTGCCACTACCATGTACAAAGTAAGTTTTTTTTAATCATTTTGTACTATTTTTTAAAGTCAAGTATGAGTTGACTTCATCAAACGGACCATGACCACAATTGGGATATCTAGGCGTATGGGAGGATGGGCGTCCTAATGTGACTACCATGGTTTTTAGGATTTTTGACCTAAAATAGGGTGAATCAAGATATTAATTTTCATGTTTAGTACTTGATATATGGCTTTCAATCCATGTTTTGATTTCATTTTGGCAACAATGAATGTCACCAACATGTACAAAGTAAATTTTTTGGGTTAATTTTTATCATTTTTTTGAAATCAACTATGAGTTAACTACATTGAACAAACCATGAGCTCAATTGAACACTTTGGGTGTACAAGCAAGCAGATAAACGGGTAGTCCAAAGTGACAACCACCTCTATAGCTAGGTACAGCTCTTTGTGTATAAGGAAACTAACGCTCATGAGGCTCACTTCACCATTATTCTAAAAGTTTGAAATTTACCGACACTTAGCTATATTGCAACCACCTTTGTGAAAAACAGCTGAAAACAAACCTCCTATTCAACATTTGTGTATAAATGTGTCAATATTACACCTCATCGACATTCTATCTGTTACTGGCTCTCCCGCTGCAAGCGCAGGTATGAAAGGTTTGTAAGGTAGGCCGTTCTAAAATCGACTTTTTAAGAGCTGATTGCATTTGAGGTGAAGTTAAACTCCTTGAAACAATTTGCAGTAAATTTTGGTAGGAAGAAAAATGGAATTGACATCTAACCCAAGTTGTTTCATGTTTTTTGAATTTTTGTGGAATGAGTTATGAATTTTTGAAGTTGAAAACCAATGGTCACTTAAAGCGATTCCCTTTTGGAATGTACATTCTGAGTACATTGGAAAAAACAAAATGTACCTCTGATTTAGAGGTCGTTTTTAGAGCGCCTTACCTTAAGGACATCATCAGTGCATTCACTAGGAATGGACTACAAAAAAATTGCTATTTTTTGACTGGTGTATAGTTAGAATTTGAGATTACTATCATTGGAAGCGTATACAAAAACTTGTCAAACAAACAAAATAACGTATATTATTGGAAATTGGACAATCAAAATAACACCCATTGAAAAATAGCTAAAGGACAAACAACATGGCAAACTATGCCTAATAAAGAAAATCCAAGGTGGTGGCACCCCAAATTCTAAAATTTGGGGTGCCACTACCTTGGATTTTCTTTATTAGGCATAGTTTGCCATGTTGTTTGTCCTTTAGCTATTTTTCAATGGGTGCTATTTTGATTGTCCAATTTCCAATAATATACGTTATTTTGTTTGTTTGATGAGTTTTTGTATACGCTTCCAATGATAGTAATCTCAAATTCTAACTATACACCAGTTAAAAAATAGCAATTTATTTGTTGCCCCATTCCTAGTGAATGCAATGATGATGCCCTAAGGTAGGAGGCTTGTAAACCAACCATCCAAGGGAAAGATGAAGTTTGTACAAAAATTAAGCCAGTTTAGCACCTTCAAACTATTTTTGGTAGATTTTCAAAGAAGAAACAATTCTATGGCCCTTTAAATTGAATTTTTTTGAGTTGGTGTGAATTTACTAAAATTTATCAAAGCAAGATCTGCATAGGTAGCTATTCTTAATCATAGGATGTAGCATTCATGGTTCAAAGGCGGCTTGTAAATGGAGCACATGAGTCCAAAAAGCAATCATTACAAAATAAAGGATGCTCACCTAAGTCTTTTAACCCTTTGAGGCAGCCTACTTTCCAAGCTAGTCGTTCTTTTGGAGAAACTAATTGTTTTAGGCTTTTTAGCAATTAAGTCAGATGTAAAAAGCACAATCCAATTGTACCAATATAAACTGCGGTCTTGGAAGATAAGCACATAAATTTTTTGGACTTATCTATGTGTGACATGTGCTATATTGGTTAACCCATAAAGGACCACTTGTCCCTACAAGGGGACAAATAGGACTTTGGGTAGGGTCAAGCTACTACAATTTTTCACCAAATTCTATAACTTTTTTTTGAGAGGTAGAGCTTTGCAAGGGCTATGTGGGAGAACAATTCTTTTTGAATTCTAGTTTACGGTTTAAAAGTTACAAGGATAAACGTGTGAATTTTAGTTTGAGGGGCAGCTTGGGCATGCCAAAAATCTTTGACTTTTGAGAGGGGCAAGCAAAGTGAGCAACTTTACCAAGGAAAGGGGCAGGGGATTGTAAAATGGGTGCCACTAGAAGAACTATAGTTAGAAATAAATACAAAAAAACAAAAAAAACAAAAAAAACAAAAAAAACAAAAAAAAACAAAAAAAACAAACAAACAAACAGTGCATGTGGCCTTGCAAAGCCGGCCCAAGGGCGGGCCCCACAAGGTTGGCTCAGCCCTGCAAGGCTGGTATTGGGGAGTGGCCTGCCCCAAAGGCCCCCTTTGGTTTTTTTTTTTTTGTTTTAATTTTTTTAATTTGTTTTTACTATATTTATTAGTCATTAGTATTGCATGTGGGTTTAAAAAATTTGCAAACTCTAAAATAATAAGGAGGTCTTTTTTTTAGTGAAGAGAGCGTTCTCAATTTTGGGAACATATTGGGAAGGCAATGAGATTGTAATGGGCCCCTATATTTGAGTGTGCCCAAAGCATTTGTATATTTTATAATTTCAGTAATCTTTGATATACAATAACTATTAGAGATTTTTTTTGTTTTTTTCAATCTTTTTTTGTGTGGTTATCAATGAAGGTAAACTCTTTTAATCTACCATCTAGATTTTTCTATTTCAAAATAATCTTTTGGGGATTTGGTTTGCAAAAAGCTCCAATGTAGTGTAAATTTCAAGCATATGTTTGCAATGCAAGGCCAAGAAAGGAATGTTCCATGTCTTTTTTGGTCATGAAAATTTGAGGAAATGTGCCTAACGTGATTTAGAGTATGTTGGACAAAACTCTTCAGCACCCTTAGTGCAAAATTTTTTCACCACATGTGGTCAAAGGCATCTGAAAATTTCAGGCAGAGGTAAAAAAGAACTTTATGTACTACCTTTAGATGAGCATATCTCTCAATCCATACGGTCAAACTTCACAAAAATTTCAGGGTATGTTCTTGAATAAGTCTTCTACAAGATCTTATGGTTGGATTTGAAATTCTTTCAAAAAGGTTGTTTTTGGGATCAGAACACTAGAAATGGCAATTTTGAGTGTTTTTTGAGAAAAACTGTGCTTGGTCCTTTAGGGGTTGAGTGAAAGGTGGTGCACTGGATTAAGTTTGGACTGTATATTTTGAATGAATGGGCTTCTACAAGCAACTACGGTAGAATTAGATTTTGAAATTGTGCATTCTTCTTATATGTGATATATTGAAGGGCTTGGACTTAGGATTTTGGGAAAAAGTTGTACCATTTGTTGTATTTGATGAAGGAAAGGCATGGGTGGTTATGGTGCAAAAATTGTGGAAAAGATCATGAAATTTTGATCATTTTTAGAAAAATGAGATTTGCATGGCTAGAAAATCCAACTGGAGAAGTTATTTGAATAGTATTGATCTACAACCATATGTTTTTTCAAAAGAACCATGACAATATATAAGTGATTTTGACCGCGCAACACTAAAAGGACTAAAAAGCTCAAGTAGGAGATATAAAGCCAAAGAATAATTGGGTTGGCTATTGTCATGGCACTATTTACTTGGTCCCTAAATATATCAGGTGATGTCATCCTCTTGTTGCTATTTCAGTGAGTCATTTGTACTAAACACTCAAATTTTTCGATACCCCTTTTGATGAATCACTCTCTTTACAACAAGATGTAATTCCAAACTTTGATCAAACAAGTGAGCATGAAAATAGACTTCATTCCATACATGTTTGTAATTGGCCAACCCATGATCCAAAATTGGTAACATAGCCTAAATTTCATTTCAAACCAAAGAAGGCAATTTTTGCCTTCTCCGGCCCTAAGCGGTTAAAGCATGCAAGCACCCATTCCATATTCCAATACTCAAATTATGATTGAAAATAAATTTTTATTTATTTTAGTATGATATATATATATATATATATATATATATATATATATATATATATATATATATATATATGTTTTATTTTAAGACAAAACTCAATACAATTATGACAACAAGCATTCTAAGTGGTAAATCATGTCACTCTCTTGAGGTTCTAAACATAAAAAGCGTGACCCATTTTAAGAAACTAAGTGTAAGGTTTTTAAAACTCCTACAAGGCAGTTCAAAATGATTGCTCAGTTTATGAGCCTCTTACTTTATTACTGACTTGGCATAATTTCAGTGACCAAAGCCCCAAGGGTTATGTTTTGCCATTGCTTGTTTTCCTAATCTCCTACAATCTCATTGGCCAATTCTGAGCTGGACATTGCTCTACCTGATACATATTATGTGGTTTCACATTTTCATTAGCTTACGTTCTATCTATGGGAGATGTATTTGCTTTATTTGGAGGATTCTACGGATTGGATAGGGAAAATCGCTGGTCTTCAATATCTAGAGATTATACTCATTATAGGTTTAACTCATTTTTGGATCACATTCTTTGGTGTGAACTTGACTTTCTATGCCTTACAGATATGCCACGTCACATTCCAAATTATCCAAATTCTTATGTTGGATGGAATGCCTTTAGTAGTTTTGGCTCGTATGTTTTTGTAGTAGAAATTTTGTGTTTCTTTGTAGTGGTTTATTTTTACTCTAGCCAGTGAAAACAATGTCTTTGTTGTTTCTGGTTTTTTGTTGGGTCTAGTATGGAAGTTTGCTCCTAGGAAACGTAGAATTATTTTACATCCAATTATAGAGAACTTGGAATTGAAAATAAAAACTTTTGGTTCTCTTGAAGAGAATACACAAGTTAAAGAGGGTTTTTTTTCTTCGCAAATAATGCACTCAATTTTTTTCTTCCACATATGTTCAAAGTAAGCTAACTTGTATAGGTCACAAGATTTATGTTAGATAGAATATTTGAAAATAAATCCGTGAATTTAAAATTTTCTTGAGTTAGAAACTGGTGAGTTTTGCTTTTTTTTGTTTTGTTTTTTTTTTTCATTTGGTCATGAAAGTTACATTACAATTAAAAATGTGTATATGTTGAATTTCAAGAGAAATTTGATCTTTAGTATTTGTATGATATTGCATATTGTTCATTAATTATGTATTTGAACCCATTTACTGTAGATGAAATGAATTGTTGCTATTTTTTTCGAAGCCCATAACACGAGTATTGTTACTAGCAATTATAGTGATTTGGCTTTGACGATGTTTAAGTACGAGATTGTTAGGCATTTTTGGCAATGACTATGGTGATCATTGTATGGTAGGGATGCTTTTAGAGCACCTCTAATGTCACTGATATCAACTAATCATGGGAATTGATACATGCACACCGGGGATTGATATTTGCATACCCCGGGGTAAATTTTAGATTTCTACCATCTTAAAGCTGAATTTGAGAATTTTGAATACAGATTTGGACTTAGAGACCATGATTTAGTCTAAAATCACAAAAAAAAAAATTCACAATTCAACAACACCCAATGAAAAAACTTATTTTTTTTACAAACAAAAGTAAAAATAACATTTTCCTCCTAGCTCAATTTTTTTATTGTGTGTTGTTCAATTGCAACTTTTTTTATGGTTCAAGACTAAATCGTGGTCTTTAAGTCCAAATATGAATTCAAAATTCTCAAATTCAGCTTTATGATAGAAGAAATCTAAAATTTACCCCAGAGGATGTGCAAATATCAATCCCGGTGTGCATATATCAATTCCCTTATTCATACCTAATCCCAGGAGTGCAGAAAATGTTTTAACCCCTCACCGCCCAAGGGAACCAAAACTGTCCACCATGCATTTCAATTTGGAATTTTTTGACTTTTCTTGAAGATTAGTTTTAGTGGTTATTTTTTTAAAATATTCTTATGGAAGTCTTGTTTTAGAATCAAAAATTTGATTTTGAAAATGAATGACTATGATTTGTCTAGTTAAGATTATGTGCAAGGGTGTCCATTGCAAATCTTCACTTTCTAATGTTGAGAGCTCTTGGAAATGAGACTCAAGTACAGTAGAATTTGAAGAAACAATCACATTAGAAACTTAGTTTAAAAAGTTGTAGAGTAGATTTTAAGAGGATGTCAATTAATTAGGGTTACACATGTTGTACTTTACATATTCATATTTTTTTTGATATCCTCAATTTTAAATTTGAGATGTGAAAAGAGGATTAAAAGACTTCAAATCACTTTCATAGTTTTAACACCCACATGATCAAATCTTATAATCTTTCAATCCATAAGTGATATTGTTGTGTTTTCTTTTCCTATGTGATTTTTAACATATCAAGTTTGAATTTGTACTATTACAAAAAAAATTTAAATGATGCAACTTATCAAAATATTGCCATTCTATTCATCCAAGAGTGGATTATGAGATACTTGGGAACGTCCGTTGGCTGTGAGGGGTTAAAGTGTGCAACTTTCAAAAGCATCCACATTTAGAATACCTCTTTATGGACACTTGACATCAAGTAAGATATGTAACAAGAATCTTTGAATTTATTCAACGCAACAAGCAATAGCGATTTCAAATATACAACAAAATGTGAATTAATGTAGCTCTTTTTGGTCCTATGAACATTTTTTATAAACATAACAAATTTTCATCGGAGAAGAGTTTCTTGGACATTTTTTT
This sequence comes from Ulota crispa, assembly GCA_963920765.1. Classification (NCBI taxonomy): domain Eukaryota; kingdom Viridiplantae; phylum Streptophyta; class Bryopsida; order Orthotrichales; family Orthotrichaceae; genus Ulota; species Ulota crispa. The sequence goes on from OY987242.1 coordinate 29,340,917, forward strand.
ATAACGACCATACTTTACATTTTCAAAACCTAAAAATCTAATTTAGATTGCAATTTAACACTTTTGTGAGTTGTTTTTTGTTTTGTTTTAATGATAAGAAATATTTTCAGAATAAAAAAGAATAATTTTATTAAACAAGTTTTGATTTCATTATATCTTCAAAATTTTCAAATTATGACAGAAATAAGATTTCAACAAGCTGCTCTCAGTTTATTCTTTAACTAACAGTAACTTAAAAAAAAATTAATACCACAAAATTTGTTATCATCAACTTTGTTTATATGATTATGACTATTTGTTTCTTAGTTAAATTCATTGCTTCCTTTGATGAGGAGAGGGAACAACTCATAAATGATCCATTGTCATGAGTGATTTTTAGTTTTATTCAATTTTAATGAGTTCATTCAAGTTTCAAAAGTTTTCAAATTAATTCACCCCTAAACACTTTGTAGCTTCCTTTTTATTTAAGTTAAAAAATGCCAAGAGGAAAGACTATTTCTCTTCATCTGATTGCCTTTGTAAGTATTTTTATCAAGATAACAGAACTCGTAATGTAGTGGTAACACTACAAGGGAAGGGGTGTCTAAACTACACAATTTTGACAGATTAATTTCTGAGATGATAGTACCGGCATCCCAAACTGTTAATCAATCATCTAACTACAGAAAACTACTTTTTCCGACTAGATCTGGCTTTCGGTACACTCACATGCACCTAGTGGCAGCGCATAATCTGGGACACCTAGAAAATGCTATATTGAAGTTCCTCTTTTCAGTTTTTTTGTCAATGTGCTTATATGTCCAGTTTTACTGTTACCCCTGGCCCTTTCAAGATTAACCACTACACCCGGTTTTACTGCCCATATCATTTTCTTTTTTCTACACCATGCATGCTGATTTGATCTATGCCGGGTGAAGACTCAAGGGTCCCAGGTACGAAATCTATGCTTAATTTCTGCCAAACGAGCACCAGGAGTCCTGGGCTGGAATCGCTGGACAGCCCTTCGCTCGGCTGAACACGTGGCATAAAAGAAAATAGGACCCACAGGGCCTTTTCCATTTTGATGGAATTGCATGCTGGTCGGTACGTAGAACCAAAGGTGGTGACGTGTCAGACTGTCGCAGAACCATATCGACCGACCCAAAACCGGCCGCTTGTGGATGGCGACACAAAATCACTGGACTCTGTGCGTCAGGGGAGGCTTGTGCCAATGCGGCAGATTTAGCTCATTCAAATCCACCAAGTCTCCGCCGCTTCTCTCTCTCAATTCTACAAGAACCGAACTCTAATCTCTGCATTGGGCGTAATCCAGAATTTTCACTTACAGAATGAGGCGCAGAAGGATTCTATCGTGACTGATTGAGCGCTTCCGAGCCTCACGTTCAAAAATTCCCTTATCTTCTTCCAGATCGCGTTCTTCGCTTCGGAGCTTCTGAATTTTTGAGCTGGTGGCTTCGGACATTCGATCGAAACCAATCATGGCGGTAGTGTTGTCGTCGGGTAAGCTTAATTCCACCTCTCCTCCTCTTTCCTCCCCTGTATTTTCAAATTTGAGCCTTCCTTTTGGTGTTTTGGGGTTTACGGGTTATTCAAAAATCTTTGGCGAATTTGGCTCTCGCTTGCAGGGACTTGTGTGCAGCGTGGAGCTCCAGTTACACATTGCTGCAATCTGCCGAGTCGGCCGTGCTTAAACAGTTTGCTGTCTAGGTCGCGGAAGGCGTCATGGATTTCGTCGAGGAGACGTTGCGCCAGGACTTTGGTAGTAAACATGCAGGCATCCAAGTCGCAATGTAAGCTAAAGGATGGTTCTTCTTCTTCTTCCGCTGATGCTAGAGAAACCAGTACTCGATTGGATGCGCCAACAACATTCCTTCCCAGGAACATTGCGCAGGTATGTGTGGCAAAACTGCACACAACTTTTGAGGTTTTCAAAAATATGCCACGTCGGCTCTACCACTTGCTACCTCAAGTTTGCCATCTGCTGCCATTTATGAAAAATGCTACACATTGTACACGGGGAATGACAAGTTATGCTGTGATTTCTAAGGGTTGTTGAAGGGCAAGTTTAGACTAATTATGACATTTTTGAAAGTAGCTCCAAATACCTTGGCCACGTCTGTTAATTTTAGAAAGAATCAGGGTTACTATCCAAGATGCCTATTCCTTTGACTTGTTGCTCTTGTAGAACAACTTCAGCGTGTTGTGAATAATCTTGCGTGGCACTTGATTGTAAACTGGCGTCTTGCCAAGCTTGTTTTGCTGGCATTGTTGCAAAGATTTGTGTATCTTTTGCTTGTCGGTAGTGGGAACTGATGTTTTGGTGAATTCTGGGAGCAGGGGTTGGCATTGCACGCGGCGGGTGCTGTTGCGGCAGGAGTAATGCTATGGGGTGGATCAGACGCGTTGGCTGTGGATGCATTGAAGACGTGCGCCTGCCTTTTAAAAGAGTGCCGGTACGTTTTGTGCTTTGATATTTCTCCCTTCGAGCGCTCTTATAATCTAGGGAAAATTTTATGGATACCCCTGAAGTTTGCAATATTTGCATAGACACCCCTGCCATGTCAGAAATTGCACAAATAACTTTGGACCATAATTTTTAGGCATTTATTTGTCGTGCTTGTACTTCCTTCATGACCAATGTTGAATAAGGGAATGTAATGAAACAAAAAATAAGCAACGTGCGCACAAAGGAAGAAGGGAACTGGCATACAAATGCCTGAATGTTTTTGGTCTGAGGGTATTTGTGCAATTTCTGAAAAAGCAGGGGGTATACATACAAATATTGCAAACTTCAGGGGTATCCCTGAAAATTTTCCCTGTAATCTAATAATTGTGGCAACGCCTGGGCTTAAGTCGAGCAATGCTGAAATTTTCGAATGAGAGAGAAGGCTTTCAAGGCTAACCACGGCCTCTTTGGATGTGTACTTTTTACTCATTTTTCATGTTCTAGTAGCGTATATCATGGTAGTAGATTGGTCATTGTGCAGGGTGGAATTAGCCAAGTGCATAGCAGATCCGAAGTGCGCAGCCAATGTGGCGTGTTTGCAAACCTGCAACGGTCGTCCTGACGAAACTGAGTGTCAGGTCTGTCAATCCAACACTTTTGCATTGTTCCAGTTGAATGGAACACCTATTCCCTCTGTTTTGTGAGGACTTTTTACTAGCATAGGCCCTGGAATCTTTTTTCTGGGGACACAGTCAACCAAAGTGGGAACCTGTGATGTTTGCGATTTCTTCATGATCTGTCATCATGGGTAAAAGTTGAAAATATAAAGGATAAACATATATTTTTTCAACTTTACATTCTCGTACAAAGTGCAGCAAGTGGCAACAAGTCGATTATGGCACGAAGTCATTTATCATAATAAAAAATGAATGGATTATATGGCGTTTTAGGTTTTCTCGTTCTCAATATTAGGGTTCCCATGTTTTGTGTGAGGTGTGCTAGGGCACACGTGACTTTTGTGACATGCGGAGAGCTTTTGCAGATTGGATGTGGAGATCTATTCGAGAACGAAGTGGTGGATCAATTCAACGAATGTGCTGTGACAAGGAAAGGGTGCGTGCCTCAGAAGGCTGACGAAGGCCGTTTTCCAATTCCCGGCCCAGAAGCCCTGGTACCTGAGTTTGACACTACTCGCTTCACCGGGACGTGGTATATTACTAGTGGATACAACAAAACATTTGATACCTTCGACTGTCAAAAGCACGAATTCTCAGCAGCGCCACAAAAAGTTTCAGGTGCGTGGTGCAACGGCTTGTTTCTACTCACCTATGCATACCACCAGGAAGCAAGTTTGCGCGTTTTCTTCTGCAGCAGTCTTAGTTTAGTTCGTACTTGCACAATATATTCTGTGGAAGGTTTTGCAATTTTTCGACCGCACTCATGTCTGATGAAAGAGGTTGGTTTGTCAGGAAAGCTTAACTGGCGAATCCCCACGCCAGATGGAGGTTTTTTTACACGTAGCGCGGTGCAGAACTTCATACAAGATCCCAAGCAACCAGGAATCTTATTCAACCACGGCAACGTGTTCCTCAACTATCAGGACGATTGGTCTGTCCTCTTGTCCATCCTGCATGAATTCAAGAGCAACACTGGGAATTCTGTGAAACAGAGCCCTTTGTCCCTCTAAAAACGTCCAAAAAGCTTCTTTGCAAAGGATTAACTGTGTTTTTAGTCTTTGTGCAAGTGACTCATGCATTCTAGAATCGATATACCATCTACCAAATGTATGCAAAATCTCCAGCTTTGATGTTGCCGTTTGGGCATCCAAATTCAAAAAGTACCATATATGTGCATGCTGCTAGCTCCTCATTATTGATGGTTTAAAGATTACTAGCAACAATGGTACCTCATATGGGCAAGGCCAAGCTTGCTAGGAGAGGAATCTAATTGCTTAACATGCCCCCCCCCCCCATGAGATCATTGAACATGGGAAAACGCTTTCTCACCATTTGAAATCAGCAAAAGGGAGCTTGTCAGTGGTCAAAGAAATGTGTCTGATTTGGAGTTTTTTAGAGGGACAGAGGGAGTATCATACACTGATCAGAATAAAATGGTGTTGCTCTGGGTTTGAAGAACCCAATGCCAATTTTTCCTTGGTCAGGTGTTTGCATTTGGGGTGTTTAAGCTGATAGTACAGACTCTTCCCTTGTTCAGGTACATCCTCGCATCAAAGATAAAGAACCAGAAAGACGACTACGTGTTCATCTACTACCGAGGGAAGAACGATGCCTGGGACGGCTATGGAGGAGCAGTGGTGTACACCAAAAGCCCCTCCTTGCCGGCAAGTATTGTTCCTGAGCTGGAAGCTGCTGCCAAGGGAGTAAATCTGGATTTCAAAAAGTTCACCACAACGGACAACACTTGTGGACCGGAACCACCTCTATTTGCAAGAATAGAAACGACGGTAAATCACTTGTTGTGCTTTTTTCTTTATATTGAAGCTTTAGGTTTAGCCAAATGCTCCAATTCTTTGACATCATCTTGCCTTGAAACACATTCCCTCAAATCTTGTGTTCAAGAATTTAAGAGAAGCAAAGCCCTTGACATCAAGGTGAATTAACAAGTTTGTTGCACTCTATTCTCAATCCCATTGATTGAATCTAGGGAAAATTTCATGGATACCCCTGAAGTTTGCAATATTTACAATACCCCTGCTTTTTCAGAAATTACACAAATACCCTTGGACCATAATTTTCAAGCATTTGTTTTGTTTGTATATGTCACTCCCCTTCTTCCGTTGTGCGCACGTTTCTTCTTTTTTGTTTCATTACATTCCCTTCTTCAACATTGGTCATGAAGAAAGTACGAGTACAGCAAATAAATGCCTAAATTTTTTGGTCCAAGAATATTTCTGTGATTTCTGAAATAGCAGGGGTATCTCTGTAAATATTGCAAAATTCAGGAGTATCTATGAAATTTTCCCTTAAATCTATACTATATCCTAGTTTTTAGGAGCATGACCACCAGAGGACTATCTGGAAATGAAACCTCAAGCGTGCTTTTGAAATAAATTTTCCAGACTCTGTATTTTGCCTGCAAGTTGAGCTCTTATTATAACAACTGATCCTGAGTTTTGACATGATTTTTCCAGGTGGAAAAGGGAGAGAAGTTTGTGGAGAGGGAGGTGGAGGAGGGGGAGAAATTTGTGGAGCAGGAGGTGGAGGAGGGAGAGAGTTTGTTTGCGAAGTTCGGGCAGACGCTGCAGAGGTTTCAGGCGGCATTATTTGGAGACTTTGACAAGGGGGCTGCGGAGCTGCGTCGTGAAGAGGAGCTCTTACTCCGAGAGCTCGGAGACGAAGAGAAGCAGATCCTCAAGGACTTGGAAATGGACGCTGCTAGTTTTGAAAAGTTGTTCGGCAACGCTATTCCAGTACGCAGGCTTCGGTAGGCAAAGGGGGTCTCATAGGTTGAAAGCAATTGAATACACTTCTGATTTTTGAGCTTGTTAGAAGCTTTCTGTCAAAGTGTGTATTTGCCTTATTAAATCATTTTAAAAGAAATCATTTAAAACATGGAAATGTGAAGAGTAGGGTGTTAGTGGAGGTACCGAATATGGTTTGAGTTGAGAAGCCTTTGGAAGTGATGAAACAAATCTGCCTACTAGTATTCGGTCTTCACCGTCTCATGTGTTGCAGTTTTTGACCTCTTAGAGACGGTTCACAGTACATCTTACACCCCAGTTTTACAAGTCTTAACTTTATGGGGTCATATAAAAGATAAAGAAACAAAAAAACCTAGATAATGGTGTGAGCTCTTGCACAGCCTGAACTTTTTATGCAAAAACTAAATAAGAGCATGAACTTTTTATGCAAAAGATATGTTGAGACTTGGTCTGAAGTTGGGTGTTTGGCTTTGCTAAATTCAATTCTTGAAGCAAAGGCCTACTTTCTCGGAGTCTAAATTCTCAAAACTAGTGCTACCATGTAAGTTAGGTGTTTTTAATTGAATTGGGACTTGAGACATGGGACATAGTATGAAATTAGTAGCACCAATTTTCAACTTTTGAACTCATTAAGTTACAAGAAGTAAGCCGAACTAAGGATTTGATATACAATGTGGATTGCTGCCCAAATGCAATTTATTTTCACAAAGTTATTATTCCTTTAGTCACAACCATTTTCCTATCTAAAAATTCTATATGTGATTTTGTAAAGTGTACGGGAAGGAGGAATAATAAGTACTTCACAAGAGGCAATAGTTGAGAGGTTTGTGTTTTGTTACGTGTGATTTAGGAGTCTTTTGTAGATGGATTTGGTTTTATATGACCTTCAGTGAGTGGATTTCGTTTCCAAAATAACAATAAAGAAACTCACATCTTAAGAGGTTATTTTTTTAAAACTTGAGTTACAACTCTAGAGCCAAAACTGAACAATATATGCAAAGTAGACTACAAAGAAGATCTGCTTTTAAGGCTCACTTCATACATTGAAACTTGAAGCCTCACTTCATGTATCATTGGAATCCATCACTTATGGTTGAAATGATATCATGACATCAAATTATCTCATCACCAAAAAAACATGATATTATAAAAAGAGAAAATTTCATGGATACCACGAAAGTTTGCAATATTTGCATACATATCCCTGTTTTTCAGAAATTGCATAAGTAACCCTGGACCAAAATTTTCATGCGTTTGTTTCGTTGTGGGGTACTTGTGCAATTTCTACAAAAACAGGGGTATCTATGCAAATATAGCAAACTTGAGTGGTATCCATGAAGTTTTCTCTTATAAAAACAGAGACATCATGATCCTTTTCATTTCATGACATATATACAATGTTATGTGAAATCTCTATCATTATTAAAAAATAGACCTTTGGTAAAAAATGATCTTTGAAAGTGCCACATAAGCCCCAACATCTTCCTTCAATGACACCCCTATTAGAGCACTCGTCGGTCTCTTTGACCCTTAAAGGCCCATAGGGCATAGTATATTTGTTGTCATATAATTGATATTTGCTACCAATAAGAAGTTTTAATTTGAGATCTCAGGTAGCCCACTAGAACCGCTTTGATCTATTCTCCAACTTTTTTGTTGATCTCAAATGTACTATAGGTGTGAATGCATTCCAAATACAAGAAAATACCCCATATTGTATTGGTCGCAGCGGCACGCTCAGTCGTTTAGGGGTTGAACAGATAACGACGTATCTGTAGATGTGACTGGCCACATGTACGGAAAAGGAAGATTTTGCCTCCACCGGAGTTTGATTTTCCATCGAACAGGACGTCAGTCGCAGCCGCGACGCGGGCTTCGGCAATGGCCTCATGAGCACAAGCGATGGCGCTCCGAATGCCGGCCATGCATGTCTCCTCTTTTGCACCGCGCATCACCTCCGCTATTCTCCATTCCTCTAGCCTACTCTCGAGCTCTCACAAAAAAATCACTCCAAACCCTGCTCTCGTCGGAAACTCGGCTCGGAAGTGCGGTAGGGTTTACTCAGTGCGAGCGCAACGAGACGAAGAAGCCGCGGCCAAAGTGGCAGCAGCCGCGAATGTGGACGCAGGTGCGCCGACGATTTTCGATAAGATTGTGAGCAAGGAGATCCCTACCACGATTGTGTACGAGGATGAGAAGGTGTTGGCATTCAGGGACATCAATCCGCAAGCGCCGGTGCATGTGGTGCTGATTCCCAAGAAGAGAGACGGACTGACGCAGCTGAGCAAGGCGACGGAGGGGAACAAGGACGTGTTAGGGGAACTTCTGTATGCAGCCAAAGTGGTGGCGGAGCAGGAAGGGCTTGAGCAGGACGGATTTCGTGTGGTGATCAACGACGGGCCGAATGGATGCCAGTCTGTGTATCACTTGCATTTGCACTTGATAGGAGGTCGGCAGTTAAAGTGGCCTCCTGGCTAATGCAATTTGACATGACAGGATCTTTGTTGTCACTGAATTGAGGAGGCCTGTACCTTAGAATTGTACCTTAACGCAGCCCTGTCCCTATCTGTGGTCCACTTTGACAATTGCGTAATCGACGTAGTAGCCGAATAGAGCTGTTAGTGCAAGTTATGTGTTGGAAGAGGCTCGATTTGCTTTCAGTTGTTAATTCTGAGCATTCCTAACCTAAGCAATGAGTGTGCATTGTATCACTTGCATTTGCACTTGATAGGAGGTTGGCAGTTGAAGTGGCCTCCCGGCTAATGCAATTTAACAGGAATTTTGCTGTCACTGAATTGAGAAGGCCGGTACCTTAGAATTGTAGCTTCACGCAGCAATGTCCCTATCTGCATTTCACTTTGACAATTGCGGAATCGACGCAGTAGCCTAATAGAGCTGTTAGTGCAAGTCATGTGTTGGACGAGACTCGACTTTTCCCGTTGTTAATCCTGAGCTTTCCTGACCTAGGCAATGAGTGTGCATTTTTCTTTCATCAAGATTTGGCGATCAAATTGCAGTTACAATAGCTACTTCTCTGATCTACAGGTGATAAATTTTTTCTCTAACTCATGCGTATTTGCATGAAATTGTTTGCGAGAACGATACTCCTTCGAGTTAATCCTTTCTCGGAAGAGATAGAACACTGGAGTGTTGTGGAGGTATTTTTAACGTAATGGAATGTATGGTTAACCGCAATAGTGTATATTACCTGCTTATTAAAATAGTTCGCAGATATTTACAAGGTGCCATGGCGATGTTCATGTTGACATGAACATATTCTCTGGCACATGATCCTAGCAATGACTAGCAAACATATGCGTATTCTACAATCTCTTTTATCACTTTGGTCATGTTGGTGATAATTTTCTGTATCAGGTGTGCTTCAATGGCGAAGGTTTCTACACTTAATCGCGAATATTTCTCATAACTTTTCATAATCCGAGGTTTCGTGCTTGATACAGTGGTGCCTCCATAGGATTAACCCATGTAACAAAAATGCTTACCTAACATGACTATCCCTGTCCCAGTGAGGCTAGGAACACATGTTCTTTGTCTAGGTAAGAAAAAATGTTTCCATAAGAAAAAAGCACCTCTTGCATTAATGTCCAAGTCCAAGGGTTGTTTTATGAACAAAACCTGTCTATGTAAGAGAAATTTGCCTTTACCATTAAGTTGGCCCTAGAAGCGTGGCTTTCCTTTTTGACATGGTGAGTTCTGCTATGGTGAATGCTTCCGTAAGATGAAAAGATTTTCTGTCCCAATGCTTTCATGTTATCCACGCACTACTGTATCCAAAGTCTTTACTGATTTAAACCTCTGCGTTGGATTTCAGAATATCTTCTTTTCCTGCATAAATTAGGGGTTTGATGCGGGTGAGGAGTTTCTAGTGTCCAATTGAGATGATTTGTTTGTTTGTGGCAGCAATAGGACAGATTCATGGAACTTCTTTAACCGGGACATCAATTTGGCGACCTATCCAATGCAGGAGGTGAGCATGGTTGAGGTTTGTAACTTTTAGTGAATTCGCTGCATGTAACTGAAAAAAAATACCAGGTTGCCATATCATCTTCAGTTGAATATATGAGTTGAAACTGCAGGGTAAATATTTGTACAGATTTGCTAATCTTGGCCTCAGTCCAGGATTAGTGGATGGTTTAATGTGAGATTGGGGGGGAATTGCTTCTAGGGTTTACCATCCTGCACTGATTACAACTGACAATTTACCATCCTGCACTAACCACAACGGACAATTTGTAGTTCGGGAGCAATTTCTGGAGGGACGGAAGTTCTTGGTGTGAAAAGTCATGTACCTTCCAGTTAGGTATTTCTGGTACATTTTTATGATTGTTTTTTGTAGTCCTTCCTGATAAGATGCACGGTGTTTCTTGGCGAAAGCATCCAGAACTCTTTAATGTCATACGGTAGGCACCTAGAATGCACATGATCACAACATTATCACAATGTGACATAAAAGTAGTACTAGGGGTTGCAAGTAGGTGCATTTAGAGTCTCTCTTTTCTTTTTGCAGTAGTTGAAGTGTATACAATTTCTTGTTATAGAGATGGGGCAAAAGGATCCACCTAAACATGTTTCAAACAAAAACAGTCAATTTTGTATCAAATTCAAAACCAGCTTTATCTTTTAAAAGTGAAAGAGACATCAAGTAATAAAATTTGAAATTCAAAACCAGCTTTATCTTCTAAAAGTGAAAGAGACATCAAGTAATAAAATTTGAGGTGTACATTATTGCTTCACCATGCTTTTTGCCTTGGTTGAGGGTAAATTTTCACTTATAAGTATGACATGTTCATTTGTGCCCACCCACTACCTTTTGACTTTTGATTACTCTTTAGAACTTGAAAGTTCTCAAATCAAATAAGTGTCTGAAAATAGATTGATGATAGGTTGAAAGTAAATCGGTGGTGGGTTTGTCATGACTTTATGGCTTTCTAATTGTGATTTACAAAGAACTTTTTTATACTAACAATTTTCTTCTTTTGATACATCTCAAATGTTGATATCTTTTGTCTCTGATTCTCATCTTACAATTTGTTTTAAATTTGATGAAAAATCAATCCTTGATGGGAGGGGAAAGAAGGGAAGTTTATCTTTTGTCCCTCACTATCATAATTGTACACAATCACCTTGTGATAAAAACTTGTGAAAAGAGTTTAGACAAGGTGATGTAAGAAATAATGATGTTCAAGAACACTTGATGTATCTAAACATCTCATCCAATGTTGTGAGGAACAAAGGATGTCCTCACATTCTTACTACCATCGTGGTTATTACAAATTTGCTTGCACATATTGCACAATAGTCTTTTGCAAAGTCTTTTAAATTGTAGTGGGTTGTTTTCCAACACAAGAACTACAAGTCAATGATCTAAATTGCAAATTGTTTAGATGGATGTTAGCACTTGGAGACCATTTTAGAACCCCATGTAAATCCAAATCTTGGCCTCTTATTGGTTGATTTCTTAAAAATGGCTACAAGATCTTTACACTAGGAGTCAAGGTCAAATGTTCATAACATAATACTTAAAAGACAAAAAGAAACATAGTCCCATTTCCATAAATTGGTTTGCTAAGATTGAAAAGCCAATTCATGACACAACGGCATTGTCTATTTCATTAAAATCAACTTTTTGAATAAGCAAAATTTGTCTTAAATAGTCAACAATATCAAATGATATAGAAGTCTCAATGGCTCTACTTGGTCTTCTTCTTCTATCCTTCTCTTGTGCAGCTTTTGAAAGGTTGCAACTAATGACCTCTACTTTTTGATAGGGTCTTTAACCCCTAAAGGACCAAGTGGCTATTCAATAGCCACTTGAGAACTTGGGTAGGGTCATCTAAAGTCAATTTTTATTGGATGTTCTCAAAACTTGTTACACAAGGTGCAAACATGTATCCCATAAGTGGAGATGTAATTTTTTCCCCGATTAGATGCCTGGTTCAAAAGTTATGTTACCCAAAAGAATTTGGGCAGCTCAGGCAACTTGAACATCTTTGGAGAATCTTATGCTAAAACTCTCATCAACTTTTGAAATTTGGCAAGTATGTAATTAAAAAAACATAATGTACAATTGTCAAAAAAAAAAAATTGAACTCACATCACATTTAGAAGGGAGTCAAACTTTGTTAACTATGTTTGGGTAGTTTCAAGAAAAAAAATCCCTCTAACTTTAGGCTCTATTATCTTTCAATCTATACATCCAAAAACTCTTGAAACTTTTTTTCACATATTTCAAATGATTTTCTCTAACTTTTCACCATTTAGATTTCAAATAAAAAGCTTCTTCATTGCACAAGAAATCATGAAAGAATGACTAATGTATTGCCAATTCACTGAACCTCCTTGCACTGCAGGGTGATTTAGAATAAGCTAGATTCCATCTTGGCATCTGAAAATTTCCATGAGCAAACCTAACATTATATACTAGTGAATGGTCAAGAACCTCAAATTTGTGTAGAGCAAAAAATTTACACTAAGTAGGCTCAAAGTCTGCTGACCTTGTTTTGCAGGAATGAAAAAAAGTTGTTTTTCTCACTTCAAACGTTATAATCTTACAATCTGCTTTATCGAATGGGCTGAATTTTTTTGCACATATTAACTTATCTATTCGACACACTTTTGTATGGTTGGAATTGAGAAAAAAAGTTTTTATTTTCAATTTTGGGCAAAGCCCTAAAAATTGGCAGTTTTTGAGATTTCTTCTCAAAAAACACCCTTGGTCCTAAACCTTTGGAAATTGGTTCCTATTATAGTATTATTGTGATAGTGCTTGAAGTAATCGTTGAGAACATTTGAATTGTACTTTTGGTGAAAATGGCCCCAAGTTTCCATGACCTTGACCCCTAGTGCGAAGCAAGCAGCCCTGGTACTTTGAACTGTACGTCTTTCAAGTTATCAGTAATACGGAGTAAGCTTACATTTTGTGATTACTGGTTTGCTGGCTTCTGTGAGCCTCAGCCACAAGGAACTCCACCATCAAGTAACATGGATTATTTCGCTGGGTACCCCTATATCATTACATTTGTTTTTTCCATAGTAATTCTCTTGGCATATTTTTTGGAATTTTAACCCTGGAACGGCCTTGTCACAGAGTTTTGAAGTCTGTAAAGCAAGATTTCAAGTCTTGTACTCCCAAAGCTCATTTGGGAAGGTTATGAAGAGTTTAATAGTACTGTACAGATGGAAAATGGTAGGATTCTTGGGGTTTTATAACTAAACATTATAAAAGAAATTTTTAAAATTGACACACTCAAATTGACTAAATGTGTCTAAATTGATATAAAAGCGTCTAGAATAACACATCCAAATTGATTAAAAATGTCCAAATTAACGGTGTTCCGTTGTAACAAAAACTTAGTTTTCAATAACGCGATTGCAAAAAAACATGACCAAGAGAGTTTTTTGTTTATCAATTGTTATGTAAAACATGAAGAACAAAGTTAATTCATTTTTGCACCACATTTGGATCTTTGTAAAAAAGAAGAAGATGTTTGTTGAATCTACACAACCGTGCCAAAAAGTTGATTGTTTGTTAACCCCTAAAGGCCCAAACATTGTTTTTTGGAAACATAGCAATTTTGGGCAGCTCACTACAAATGGATTTTTTATTTTTTTTCTTAGAAATTTTCACACATGATGTGTCCAAGGAGTAGCTTTAAGGCCCAACAAATTTCATAACTTTTGACTTCATGGTTCAAAAGTTATTGCATGATATGTAGTTTTCTTTGTTTGGGGGCAGCTCAGGCAGCTCAACAAACTTCTTTCAAAATTACATTTTTTGAATTTTGTTTTTTAAATTGGTTCTTTAGATATATATATCCTTGGGAAGTTTTGAATCATTCAATTTTCATCAATGAGATGAAAGTTATGAGGAGATATTGTTTGCGGGCAGTTATGGATTCCCTATTCTAAAAAAAACTTTTAAGTCCTATGTTTTACTCAAGTTTTAATATTTTGGAAAAAATAAAAAAAGCCAAAGTATGTAAATTGTTTATTACAACATTTCTACAATTGGGATTTAATTTTTGTTTTTCATAATTAAATTCATAACAATTTAGTGTTTTGTATCATTCTCTACTTCTTTTTACTTACTATTTTTTTCCTATGTGTTATACATTTCCACATGATTTGAAAAATTTCAAGTGTGTACCTGACTTGCCTTGAAGAATGAATACAAAAAACTACAACCATTTTGAAACTTTTTTCATACAAATATGACCTTGTGAAGTGCAGCTGCCCGGATTTTTGCAGGGACAAAAAATGACATTTTGTCAATTCAAACTCAATCACCTAACAATCCACATGGCAGAAATTTCTAAATTTTTTTTCAAATATTTGGATACTAGTGTACTACAAGATCTTACAATTAGATGTGTCCAAACATAACTTTTATCTAAAATTTGATACTTACACTACAAATGAAAGTTTTGGGGCAGTTTTGATGAAAGCATAGTCAAAAGCCTTTAGGGGTTAAATAAAATGGCTTTATTTAGGTCTATATCGACTTTGGGTTCTCTCGAATGAGAGGGAGGCACAGGTTTTCCGTCCTTGAAGAGGAATCTGTTTTCATTGAATGATGGCGATTCTACTTGTGTACTACTGACTTGCTCACATGATCTATAATAATAAATAAAATGGTACCGATTTCAGAGTGTACTTCACATACCTATTTAACCCCCGAGCGCCCAGAATTATTTTAAGATTTAGGAGAAAATGGGGTTTAATGGTCACCATAGCTTGGAAAATTACATTCATAAAAAGTGACCGTAGGATTTGAAAAAGGACTATCTTTTTTGCTGATGGGGACTAGCCTTAATTGTTTTCACCGTAGCAATCAGGAGAAAAATGAGATAAAGTTGTGGGCCCCAACGAAAGAATCTTGTTGCTGGGGCGCTTAACCCCTAAATCCCTGAGTGTCCCCTCGGGGGACAAATGAGATTTCGAGCAGGTATCTATGACTAAACTACTTTGTGTGATTTTTTGAAACTTTTATGGAAGATGAGGAATTCAAAGATCCGTGTGCATATCTAATTTTTTTTCATTCTGACATTTTTTGAAGAAGTAAAAAATGAATTTCTGAATTTTTTTGGAGATGAGGCACTTTGGGTAGCCCAAAAACTTTTTTCAAATTTACATTTTTTTGAAATAGAAATCTGAAATTGGTTCTTTGAGTTTACATATACATGGGAAGCTTTGAATCACTCGTTTCTAGTAAATGAAATGAAAGTTATGAGGACTTTTTGTTAACTGGTAGATGTGGAGCCATATCTACCAGTTAACAAAAAGTCCTCATAACTTTCATTTCATTTACTAGAAACGAGTGATTCAAAGCTTCCCATGTATATGTAAACTCAAAGAACCAATTTCAGATTTCTATTTCAAAAAAATGTAAATTTGAAAAAAAAAATTGGGCTGCCCAAAGTGCCCCATCTCCAAAAAAATTCAGAAATTCATTTTTTACTTCTTCAAAAAATGTCAGAATGAAAAAAAATTAGATATGCACACGGATCTTTGAATTCCTCATCTTCCATAAAAGTTTCAAAAAATCACACAAAGTAGTTTAGTCATAGATACCTGCCCAAAATCTGGGATTTAGGGGTTAAAAGTTAACCCTTGCTAGGATGGAGAAGCTCAGATTTTTCACCATGCAAAAAATCTAAGCTTTCTAATAAGTTACCACCAGGAAACTGAATTTGGGAGATTTGATTTTGCATTTGAATCCAGAAGACCTTGATTTAGTCTACAATGACAGCGGAGGGACAATGACTGTAGAGGGAGATGAAATTGACCAGTTACAAAATGAGGAAAAATTAGTCTTACTTTGATCCTTATTTGTAAGAAAATACTAAAATTTTCTTCCCTTCACTCCACAAACATATATGTGTAACATGCCAAGTTGGATAAGAGCATCTCTACGTAGTGTTGCCCTGTAAGAATTTAACACATTTCAAGCATGGATGGTAAGTGCTCTAGGTCCCACAACATTAGAGGAAAAATGAGCTCAAGAGAAGGTCCTCAAGGGAGGTGATTAGAGGGGTCAAAAGTATTTAAATGTAATATCTTTTTTCAAATCAAAAGAGATAAATGCCCTATACCTACTTGCAATTTATGTTGTAGTACTTCATGAGGATACTTTCTTTTTATAATATTATATTCTCTTTGTTTGATGAGTGTCCTTGTTTGATTGGGAATTCTAATCATAGTTTATGCTTGTGTCTCACTAGAGGTCCTTGCATTAGTACTTGTCATGTTATAATATTGTTTTGCATCATCAAATCCTTTTGTCATGTAGCATGGTACATTTGAGTTGTTCACACCAAGGAGAGACCCTTCTATAAATACCTTACCTATGATTCTCTAACGTAAATAAATATGGTAATGTGTCAAGATTGGGAGGCCTTCTTTAGAGCTCAAATATCCTCTAATGAATACTCTTATGGCACTCCATACTAGTGTGTCAAGCAATAATCCTTTAAAGCACTATTTATCTTAAGTATAGGGGGATTTATCCTATATTCCCCTAGGTGAATGGTCAAATGACTATGCATGGGACACGTTTAAAGTGCAAGGGTGAGAAACAAGAATTTGAGGGCTCTTTGAAACTAGATTAGATAATCTTTATAGAAGAACACGTGTGTATTCCCTTCAAAATAGAAAAATGTGATAAAAGTTGAGGAACATTGTGGTGACATTCCCTCCGAAATAGATGAATTTGAGTAATCTTAACCCTTAAATGACCGTAGGGCATAGTATATACGTTGCCATATAATTGTTATTTGTTACCAATAAGAAGTTTTAATTTGGAATCTCAAGTAGCTCACTAAAAATCTAGAACCATTTTTATCTATTCTCCAACTCCTTTATTGACCTTAAATGTAGTAAAGGTGTGAATATATTCCAAATACAAGAAAAACACCTCATATTCTACTGGTCGGAGCAGCACGCTTAGACGTTTAGGGATTAGATAATTGCCAGAAAAAGAAAAAAAAGGCTTGTTCCCCATGAATGATGGCAAAACATTGAAATCCCTCATTACCAATGCCCAATCCTGTTCCCCAAACAAATTGGCAAAAACCCTGTTCCCCATGAAAATGAGCAAAAACCTTGTTCCCCATGAAAATGAGCAAAAACCTTGTTCCCCATGAGTAACAGCAAGTTAGTGCTATGATGATCTGATCTACCTGAGCAATGGGCAAAGTCCCCTGTTCCCCATGAGTAGGGAACGTTGTTTGGTTTTTTTAATAGTTAGCCCCTGAAGGCCCAAGCCTTTATTTTTTGTGAAAGTCACTGAAATCTACCATTTTTGGGGGAATGAATAGAAAGGTAGGAAAAAAGTTTTTTGGAAGTCCAACCTTAAAATCTTATCCTAGATTATGGGCGGTACTTGTGGGAAAAAAATCAGCTCATTTGAGATGTAGAAGAGTGAGATATTGAGATTTGAAGTGAAAACAAGTTTTTTTAGTTGCCCAAAAATTTCAAAAGCCTTTGATTGCTCCTACATCAAAAAAATTGCTCTACGCAAAGTTGAGATTTATTTTTTCCATGTAGAAGACCAAGTTAGGTAGGTGTGGGAATTTTTTCAAATGAATTGGAGGTGTAAATCATACTTTGTAAAATCTTGCAATGCCATAAGGCCATGAAATTTGCATATACACAAGGCAAAATTGGATGATTTATGTAAAATTCAGAAATCAAAATTACTTTGATCTAAATAGCAAAAATCAAGGAATCTTAGTCTACCACAACTTGGGAAAAGTTTGATAAAAGAACAAACACACAAAGAGCTCAGAAAAGTAAAGCACCAAATTTTACAAGGGGCAAAAGGAATGGAGGTTTGGGAATCCCATACCTACCCGCAAACTAAAACTTTTCATAACTTTCATCTTATCAATCAAAACGGAATATTTCAAAGTTTCTCATGTATATATAAATCTAAAGAACCAATTTCAGATTTTTTATTTAAATGCAATTTTTCAAAAAGTTCTTGGGCTTCCAACCCTCCCTTGTTTTTCAGAAATTCATGCATAATTTCTTTGATAAATGTTGGAATGAAGAAAAAATTAGATGCCCACACACATCTTTGAATTTCCCATTTGCAATAAAATTTTCATAAAATCACACAAAGTAATTTAGCTATAAGTACATGCCCAAAACCCCACTTGGCTCTTGAGGGGTCACTTGGGCCTTTAGGGGTTATGGTGGACACTAGACACACCCATTCCCAATCGGTCCCCAAGTCCGCACCCTACTTTTGAGGGTTTCACTAGACACTATTGAACCCATAGTGGAGCGGTGAACTCTACTTGTACAAGCAAATCCTGCCACATGTTAGTTGCTAAGCTAGTTTGGGAAGGTTGGGATATTGGGACCATCAAGTGCCATTATAGGAACACATCCAAGCAGTTTCAAGGTTAGTTTAGAGTTACTTTTAGGGACCATACGAGCAATAACTTTACCCTTTAATGTAAAATAATCTACAATACTTTTTTCCACAAAGTTACATTCCATAATAGCTTGTTGAAAGGCTAACCCTATGGATTTTTTTCCTAAATTTTCCGAAACCTTCAATCATCCAAACCCTTAAGGTATGTACACCCATTAGTAACACTAGCCGTTTAGTGACATTTAAAATAAAACCTAAAAGTAGAACTTTTGCACCCAAACAAGACACACATGTACCCAAATCAGACATGCAAGTTGACATAAGGAAACAGAAATTGTGTAAGTGGCAATTTATGATTGAGTGTGACATGATCTTTTTGTTGTCATGACATGGTCTTTTGTTATCGCTTTTTTAGGGGTCTAGTGTCCACAATAGGTCAATCTAGGGAATTACCTTCAACAATTCATAATTTATTCATACAATCTCAAAAAATCCCGATTTTTTTTGCTTGAACATGTACTCATTACCTAACAAGCACATGCCATTAGATTCTCAAAAGACCCTTCCAATTACCATATCTAAAGTAAGTGTCACTTTTGGGTGTACAGTACATACCTTATACGGTCGGGAAGCAATAATCACCCAGAGTCCATGCAGAAATGGAATACTTGGGATAGGAAAATCCGTGTGTGCAAGTTCATCCGCTAATCTCAGGACCTTCACCAAAAATCTTCGCGCACGAAATAGGGGGTTTCGAAGCTTGGTAACATTCTTTTGGTAAATCAGTTTTCTTCCTCTGCCCCCTCTCCTCAAGGAAAACTCTCATTTTCTTACAGTGGTTTCAAGGCTTGTTTATTTTTTGTTGTATTCTCCATGCTTTTTTTTTTCTCATGCAAGATAGCCCATGCTTGCATTAATATACACCTCGCTAGGTGCATAATTTATTTTTACTTTCTCCAAAAGAAACATAATATTGTGTGAGAGATTGTCCTTTTCCAAACGTCTCTAACAGACTTTAACCCCTAAAGGACCACGCCGTTTTTTATGTGAAAATCACTAAAAATTGCCACTTTTAGGAGGTTTAGTAAAAAGGGATTTTATGTTTTGTTTTTGGGAAATCCAATTGTAGGATCTTGCCCCATACTAGAAGAGGTACTTATGGGAAAAAATTCAGCTCATTCCGGGTGGAGAGAATTGAGATATTTACATCTAAAGTGAAAAAAAAGTTTTTTTTTATGCTGCCCAAAAATTTCAGAAGCCTTTGACCACACTTATAACAAAAAAGTTGCTCTACCTAAAGTTGCGCTTTTATTTTTCCATATAGAAGATCAAGTTAGGTATGCAAGAGAGAATTTTCAAATCAATTGGAACTATACAACACATGGGAAAAATCAGTAAGTAAAAAGTAGAGAATGATTCAAAACACTAAATTGTTAAGAATTTAATTATCAAAATGAAAAATGCAAATCCCAACGGTTGTAATGTTGTGATAAACAATCTACTTCTTTTGGTTTTATTTTTATCCAAAATATTGAAAATTGAGTAAAATAAAGGACTTCAAAGTTTATTTTAGAGTAGAGAATCCGTAACTGCTCACAAACAAAAACTCCTCATAACTTTCACGTCATTGATTGATATTGAATGATTCAAAGCTTCTCACATATAAAAAAAATCTAAAGAACCAATTTCAAATCTTAATTTTTTAAAAATGTAAATTTTAAAGAAGTTTTTGGGCTGCCTAAGAGGGCAGTCCTCTCCAAATTTTCATAAATTCATGCATAACTTCTTCATCAAATATTAGAATGAAGAAAAAATTAAATGCCCACATAGATTTTTGAATTCCTCACCTTCAATAAAAGTTTCAAAAAACCACACAAAGTAGTTTAGCCATAGATACATGCCCAAAATCTAGCCTGTCCCCCGAAGGGATAATGGTCTTTTAGGGGTTAATTCTCTTCTCTCCAAGGGGTTGAAACTCTCTAATGCTTCTATAAGAGGAAATCGGCTTTTTTTTTTCCACTTTCTCACCCAAATTTTTCTGTGAGTGTTACGGTAGCCAACGTCACAAATGACGTAAGATCGTGGATCCCTAGAATTTCACCTAACAATAGTTCCCTGCCCATGACTAATGAGGCAAAAAGCCACCAAGCCCATGGGCACGTACGGAGTTCATGCGTTGAAAGAACCACCTCCTCCCACTAAACAAAAAGTGAAAAACAGGTGAGATTAAAAAGGTGGAAAGATAGAAAGTAAGTACAAAAACCAAACGATACCTGGGCAGCCGGCAAGCGATTTTAAAACTGGCTAGATTTTAAAACTGGCTAAATTTTAAAAAACTTGTGGCTTGTGAACTTTACAGTGTTAAATTTGAAACTATTAGCTCTTTTTAGCAGTAATTTTTAAGCCACTTGAGCTAAAAGTAAAAAAAATCACAATTTGAGATTACTATACCTGGGGTATTCCGGGTATTGCATGCAAGGGAGCAACGTGGGCTGGCATCCTCGGACATTTGCCTTGATTGACGAGAAAGCCCCGCCCTCTCCGGATCCCCGACGCCCTTCTGCATGCAATAATGGTTTTGTTCGGGAGCATGGCATCAATCGTCGTCGTTGTCATCGTCATCAAACCACTTTGATGGTCAATTCAACATCAGAGCTCCCCCAAAGTCCGACTGTCCTGACGAACAATTCCCAAGAGCTCGCAAATCCATGCATGTTTTTCTTCCTTAGAAGTACAATACTGAGCTACTTTCCCTTAACACGAGGGCCATTCCAGACGACCGGACGGCGTTTCGCAAGAATTCTTGGCACCACCACCACCACCAGCAATTCGCATGTAAGCTTATGTCAAAGCAAAGCAGCCAGTTTGGCACGGATGAAGAAGTAAAAATAGTATTTTTGGAGTACTGGGGACCACCACTGACGTCGCTCAAGGTTTCTCACCGATCAAGGTTTCTTAGAAAACCGAAAACCTCGTGTAAAAAGTCAAAGGATCTACTTTTTACGCACAAAAGAATCAAGTAGACACCGGCGGTTGCTTCTTAACAAAACGCCGTTTGTTGATCTGGGAACGGGGCGATTTGATTTTCGGTTGTGGTGGTCCGGCATTCATCGACCGATCGAGTTCGACGTTTGAATTGCCTGCTGGTCCATCGCTGTCGTCTTGAATGATTTGCTTTCATCAAAACTCGGTTAAAGAGGAGCTTCTTGAGCCACTTTTTTCTGCGGTTTAACGATCGCCTCACGAATTCTTTGGGGACTGAGGCACTCAGGGTTTGAGGAGGTAGGAGAGGAGTTGCTTCTGAAAGCTGAATTTCGGGTAATTGCAGGTACGGACTTCAGTTTCTTGCACGGTTCTTTTGTGAGAGAGAAAGAGTCGATCTTGGTGATGATTGTCTGTCTGTTCTGCTGGTTTCCTTTTGCTTCTCGTGAGGTTCCAATGTCGGTTCTTCTGTTGCGTTTTGTACGACGAGATTCTTGCGTGTCCAGGAGGAGGTCTAGAGGATCACTCACGCCACGACGAGACCATGAACGGCGTCACGTCGGATGATTTCGAAGCTCGTTGAAGAGCCCCGGAGCTACGTTTCGACGCCCTTGTGAGTTCACAACGTGCCGCAACACAGAATTGGTCAATTCTGTTGAGAGATCGTCCAGAGATTTGCATTCTTGCCAGACCTCGTGAGGTCCGTCAACACCTGCTCTTAGTTTGCCATTTCTTGCAACCATTGTCGACCTTTCGCAAGGTTTTTGGAGAATGGCAGCATCTTGGGATCTTGCAACCCTTCTTCTTGCACTTTCAAACCGGTAGATTGATTCTTGGCTAGTACGGTTTTCAAAACAGTATTTGCGGAGTGTGAAGTGGAAAGAAAATCTCATCATTAGTGACAAAGAGAGCCTTGTAGATATGGCGACTGTTCACTGTGCTGTAAAATTTGACCAAGAACTGTGTCGTTTCTCTTTCAAAACTTGTTGTGGCTTCCAAGAACAGAGTATTACGTGTATGGGCCGATACGCAAGCTTCGAGTTGCAATTCTTTGTGTTTCATCAGTAGTCCTAGTCATGGCATTTTTCAGTTTTTGCTTCTTTCTTGTTGGATCGTAGTGAGTTAACCCTTAGTGTACCGAAAATGGTGCTCAAATTAGGCCTCACGTGTGTTCCTTTCCACGCTTGAGAGGAACCTTATTTTCTTGCATTCGTCCACATTCTTTGACCAACACATGTAATGCTCTTCATTGATCCTAGTAACAATTTTTTTTGGTCACACCAGTTCATCACAAGCCATGATCATAAGGAAGCGGAACCTTATTTTCTTGCATTCGTCCAAATTCTTTGACCAACACATGTAATGTGCTTCACTGACCCTGATTATAATAATTTTTATGGTTCCACCTGATTCTACAGTTTTTCGCAAGCCATGATCAAAATGAAGATCATGCAATTTTCTCAATTACAGCGTTGAAAGAGCATTGCAAGGTGTGCAGACAGAGGCTGTCGAGTTCAGCAGTCGCAGCGTGACCACCAGGGATATTTGCTGCACAGTACGTAGCCATGGCGCAGAAGGCGAACGGAACGAAGAAGGCGAACCCATGGGGGTTGAGCTCGAAGGAGACGTCAGGGTGTTCCTGGGGCTCATTCGGCCTGGTCATAGCCGTGGTGACAGTGGTGGTGCTGCTGCAAGCATTGGTGGTGACTCGAAGCAGATGCATGTCCAGATCAGTGCAATCCTTGTCAACCATGGTCGACAATGCCAACCTAAGTCTGTTTCCAGCTCCCAAACACAATCCACTGCTTGCGAGACACCCAACAGAGCTTTCACGAGTGGTGTTCGCCATAGCAGGCGCAGCGAGGCACTGGCCCAACAGGAAGAACTACATCAACAGGTGGTACAGCTTGAACAACAACACACGAGCTATTGTGTGGCTCGACAAAAAGATGAACGGAACTTGGGGAAATGATTCTCCGCCTTTCAGAGTCTCGGAAAGTATCTCGCACCTCTCGTTTCACCCTCGCCGGGCAGCAGCGACTCGGATCTCGAGAATCGTCTCGGAAACGTTTCGGCTGGGATTGCGTGACGTGGACTGGTTCGTCATGGGCGATGACGACACGTTCTTCTTGCCGGACAACGTGGTGAAAGTGCTGTCGAAATACGATCCTGCCAGAACGTATTACATTGGAAGCAGCTCTGAGACTCACATTCAAAACCTGGAGTTCTCTTTTGACATGGCGTTTGGCGGTGGCGGGTTCGCCATCAGTAAGCCCTTGGCCTCGGAGCTTGCCAAAATGCAGGATGCTTGTTTGGCCAGGTGGGCTGCTAAGCTTACACTCCACCTTCTCTTTCTGCTGTTGACCTACTTTGCAACTGCACATTCCCTGTCATTGCTTGACATTGCCTGATATTTCCTGACATTCCCTCACACATTGCCTCACATTGCCTCACATTTCCTCACATTCCCTCACTTTTCCTCACATTGCCTCACATTCATCCCCTCACATTGCCTCACATTCATCCCCTCACATTGCCTCACATTCATCCCCTCACATTGCCTCACATAGCATCGCATTCCCTCACATTGCCTCACATTGTCTCACATTCCCTGTAGTGTAATACATCACTAGCAAGGAAGAGTAACTTCAAATCACAAGGATGGAAGTATAGATTATTTGAATAGTTTGTGGCATGGCTTCGTGCAGGTACCCTGATTTGTATGGTAGCGATGAGCGTATATTCGCATGCATGGCAGAACTTGGGGTCCCTCTGACCAAAGAGCTTGGCTTTCACCAGGTACAGTTCGGTCTCTCCTTCTCTTTCAAGACTAACTCACCGGCTTAAAGTTTTAACTGCTCACAACAATTGCAGGAACACAACTGCAACTTCGCCATGCTCTTGACATAGAATTCTACATCTAGCATATGCACTTCTGATGTAGCGTAACCTTTCTACTGAGAGATTATGACAAAAGCCATGTCACAGCTCTGAGGTATTCAGAGCTGGAAGAGCTGAATGCATCCGTAGTTTGCAGTCATGGTTTGATTATTTTCAAGGGAAAATTTCTTGGATACCCCTGAAGTTTGCAATATTTACATAGATACCCCTGCTTTTTCAGAAATTACGCAAATACCCTCAAACCATAACTCTTAGGCATTTGTTTGTTGTGCTTGTACTTCCTTCATGACCAATGCTGAAGAAGTGAATGTAATGAAACAAAAAAAGAAGCAAAGAAGCAACGTGCGCACAAAGGAAGTCAGAAGGTAAGTGGCATGCACAACAAAAGAAACGCCTTCAGGAAAATTTTGGTCCAAGGGTATTTGTGTAATTTCTGAAAAAGCAGGGGTATCTATTAAAAAATTCCAAACTTCAGGGGGTATCCATGAAACTTTCCTTATTTTCAAATGGACTTGCTGAGGATCAGTGATTCCAAATATGATTCTCACTTTTAGCTCAAGTGGCTAAAAACACTGTTAAAAAGCTTAAGTTTTAAAATTTAACACTGTGAATCTCACAAGAATTTTAGCTGCATAAGTTTTTTGGTAGATATCCTGCAAAATTTAGCCAGTGTAAAGATCGCTGCTGAGGATTGTATTGGGATTTATATTGGGGACTTGGGGGCTGTTGCAGATGGATATCCGGGGGAACGCAATGGGCATGCTTGCAGCGCATCCCCGAGCGCCACTGGTGAGCTTGCACCACTTGGACATCATATTTCCCATCTTTCCGGGCCTGTCAAGGTACGGTGCCTTGGATCATCTCCTTGAAGCGGCCAAGGTGGAGTCTGCGAGTGTGTTCCAGCAGTCAATCTGTTATTCCAAGGGCCATAAATGGTCCTTCTCCATCTCATGGGGTTACGTTGTGCAAGTCTACAATGGCTTTCTGGCTCCACGAGAATTAGAAATGCCGTTGCGGACATTCACCTCCACCAAGCGAGGAACTGAGAAAGCAGATTTCCCGTTCAACATTCGGGATCCTCCCAAAGATCCGTGCAAGCAACCAGCTCTGTTCTTCATGAAGTCTGTCCATGGGCCCAGTGCTGACACGCACGGCTCGTTGGAGAGCGTGTATCTGCGCAATGAGGACTTGAAAGTGACCAGACCTTCGTGTGATCGAGTTTTGGAGCCTCTCAGTTCTGTGCGACGCATCCGGGTTTTGAAGAAGCCAGTTGCAGATTCTTGGTTTCAGGTACAAAAAATCTCTGTATCTCTTCTTCACCTGTATTACAAACATGATTCAATGTTTGTAAAATAAGGGAATTGATGTGTGCACACCCGGGGTTTGATATATGCACACCGGGGGTAAATTTTAGATATTTATCATCAACAAGTTGAATTTGGAAACTTTGAATTCACATTTGGATTTGGTGACCTTGATTGAGTCTAGAGCCACAAAGGAGGATACAATTGAACAATGCCCAGTGGAAATGTTTAGTTTTTTTACAAACAATGATGAAAGTAATAATTTGCTCCCTAGTTAAGCTTTTCCACTAGGCGTTCAATTTTAGCCTCCTTTGTGGTTTTAGACTAAAATCAAGGTCTCTAAATCCAAATCTGAATTCAATTTTTTTCAAATTCAACTTGTTAATGATGAATATCTAAAACTTACCCCCTTGATGTGCATATATCAAACCCTGGTGTGCTCATATCAATTCCCTAAAATAAATCTAAGGCACTGTAATCTAAGTTCTGGGCCCGTCAGATCCGTTTCTTCAGCTATTTTAGGATTTACTTGTTAACTTTAGTGGAAAACCTCCCAATTCCAAGGGTACAGACACACTAATTCCCAGAAGGATATGACACTGGTGTCCACAATTCAATTATGCATGATAGGATTTTGACCGGGAAAAAAAAAAAAAAAACTGTCTCTCCGTGTCATTCTTACATTGTTTTGGACACGCTTGGAATCCCTTGTCGAATTTATACTATGCGACCAGAAAAGATGAAAGAGATAACCCTCTAGGGTAGGATAGTAGGCACTTTTAAACTCATAATCTCACTTGGTGCTTTTTAATCCCCACATTCTTTTTATCTGGTTGGAAAAAGAGGTAAGGTGTAGTGTTACAACCTCCAGGCATCCTCTTGTGTGTGCTCTCTTCTAGTTATAGATCTGTAATTTCTGAGGGTCTTGGTTTGGTTTGAAGGAGAGGGTCATGTTTGATAACTGTCTGAGATCTCCCACCTTTCCTAACCCTAGACTGAATATCTAGTCAGTACTCAATGAACTTGGTGCAATCTTGGTCACGGATGATGTTATTTTGTGACCGGTAAATGGTGAGCCATGAGTGGTGAGCTAAGATTTTGTGAGCCAGAACCAATTTTGAACTTAAAATTCAATTAATCTAAAAACCTAAAAAAGTTAGTTTTTCAAGAAATGAAAATTTAAATTGCACAATTATAGAGCCCTATGTACACAATTATAAGTGAGATTTAGTTTTTTGACAAAAAAAAATTAGACTTACAGCTCAGCTCACAAAATAGCATTTCCCTTTTGGTCACACAACTTAAGCTTTAATCATTTGAACTGTAGGCTTTTGAAAATCTAGAAATTTTAAAGCTTTGGGCAACTGAATTGAATGTCACAATTTTGGCGCTTTCGAAAACACGGCGGTTTACTGAATATGATCCATGGAAAGGTAGAAGTTGATTCAAACAGGGACTAAGCTTAATGGGCATCTTTGCCTTTCAATTTATCGTGTTAGTAGAGATTTTCAACAATGTCCATATATTCATGTGGGTATTTGATCTTAGATTTTGGTTTTTTTTTGCTCAAGCAGGCACCTCGGAGATCATGCTGCACAATAACGGCATGGAACAAGACCTCCATTGAATTGGAACTACATGAATGTCAACCTGGTGAAACTCTCCTCACAGGCAGCCTTCATTAACTCTTTCCTTTGATCCGCTCAGCCTCCTACTTGGAGAAGATTTTGCTATTTTTTTTAGGTTATTTGCACAAGAGATTTTTCCAAACTCAGCTATTTTTGAATGCCATTGCAAATGTTAGACTGCGGCTCTAATTGTTGCTGAGTAGCAAATGTTCGGAGACTGTAACCACAAATTCGTTAACATGGTGGATTTTAGCAAAATTGTTGCAGTTTCATTCTACTGGCTCAAACTTTTACCTCAGATTTGAACTATCACTAACTTAATTGTTAGAACCTCTGGATACTTGACAATCCTGTGTTTTAGAGCTTTGTGCACTTGGAATTTGGTTTATGAAAAATGCATTTGTAAATGAATATGAAATTTTGCTTGACTTTGGCTACTACAAACTTATTTCCCAGCTTTTTGTTTGAAGAACTAAACATTTTGATGCTTATTTCATTATAAACAAAACCTCGCATTCTTTCATCATTTTCGTTTCATGTATTCTCAAGGTCTCTTCTTTCTTTATCTATCATATTACTAACAGAGTTCCCTTCTTCTCGACTACACTCTTTGTTCTTGTGAGTGTAGAACTTAGTATTTTGGTAGAGCATTTTTGTTGCTCTATCAAGATGGCTATTGAACAACTGTTGTGGTTTAGTTGTAAGCATGATTCCCCTTGAAAGCCAATTATTAGCAGAATTTGCTGAAATGTAAAATGAATTAGGCCATTGTGAAGAGTATTTTCACTTTTATCACTTCTTTTACACTCACCAAATCCTACAAAAAAACAAATAAGTACACACACTACTAATCTCACTATATATTTGATACTATATTCCATCATGTTACATTAAATTGTTTACAAACGTAATATTAAATCTTCAACAAAGTGTGAAAATAATTCTAAACCACATTCTCAAAGGTCACCATACGTTAGGGTCCAATTGTTGATCCTATTTAAGAATAATAAAGGGGGATTGACATGATTGTTCAAATAGTCAAATTGGCCATTCAATTAAGCTTTTCACATTGAGGGTTGGCTCAATTGGTCTTGTCAATAACATCAATTGCTTATGTGACAATCTTTTTAGCACCAAAATTGAAGCCCAAGTCAAAAAAAAAAGTTAGCCACCACAATGTATCAACCCAATTTAGGAACACGTACCTAATTTGTGAATTCAAAATGCAACCATCAATTGGCCCCAAGGGATTGATATTGGGAGCCCAACCAATGAAGTGGGTTGTGAATTAGACCTAGCTCCAAATTAGGCTTGGACCTTAAGGGCGGTTCACTTTGCATCCCACAATCCCATCTTTGCAAGTCCCATCACAACATATCCCAACTTTGTTGGGTTATTAAGGGCAAAAAGAAGTACTGAAGAAAACCATGGATATTTTATATGCAAAAATATTGGTGGGACTTGAGTTGAAAGTTGGGTTTAGCAAAATGGTCAGCCCAAAACTTGCATTCAGTCCCACCTTTGTTGGCTCCAAAACTACCAAGAAGTGCTACCTACAAACAACAAAGAAGTGAAACTTGGGATGTAGTGTGAAGAACGAAGTCCCAACTTTGGCTTTACATTGATCATATTCTCAGATTTTAGTGGAACTCAAGACATAGTGTGAACTTAGGGTGTCCTTCCATGTGAGATTGTAAAGCTTATTGTAGCTCATGATAATCAATCAAATGAGAATTCCTATTTTCCTGAAATCCCATCCGACTGATTATTGGTGAGCTTCACTAGCCACTGGTCTCACATGCAATCTCACATGGAAGGACGTCCTTAACCTGGTTCATACCAGGACGTC
Organism: Ulota crispa; assembly: GCA_963920765.1. Taxonomy (NCBI): domain Eukaryota; kingdom Viridiplantae; phylum Streptophyta; class Bryopsida; order Orthotrichales; family Orthotrichaceae; genus Ulota; species Ulota crispa. The sequence goes on from OY987242.1 coordinate 29,369,869, forward strand.
CTTAACCTGGTGCATACCAGGACGTCCACAACCACCGGACAAAGTTGTAAGCAATCTCATTGGTCAATCCCATGGTTTTGTCCAATATGGCATTCACACCATAGGGACATCCAATGGAGGGTGAGTCCATGTCATCACCTTTTCCCTCCAAAATTGGAGAGGAGCTCACTTGTGGTGAACAAGATTTGAGGTCACCTTGGGGTGACGTCAAATCTTGTCCTTTGGACAAAACACTCTCTCACTCCATGTGAGGTAAAGATAAATTCAAGTCAACTAAGAATAGAAAAAACAAAAATGATCCTCCACCGGACGTGCAGTGTTTGGTGTGAATGCATCCACCAAACGAACAAAACCATGATGGCATGGCAATTTCTCCTCCATTATTCACCGAATGAAACACTGGAGAGGGACTGTTGTCCTGTGGCCCCGGACTTCCTGGTCTGAACCGGGCATAGTATGAAGTGTAATAGTATGAAGTGAAGAGACCCTAAGTATGGGAGCGTGAAAGTGCAAACTTCCACTTTTGTAATAAAAAGCGACTTTAACCCAACAATTTGAAACTCTACCAGTCTACCCTTGGAAGGAGAACCGCCCGGTGGGGCCAAGACTCGAGCGAGCGAAGCGTTGAAACCGGCAAGGAAGAAATCCTGAGCTCGAGATCCCCATGCACAATACTAGATTCGTTCGGCACATTTGCGGAACTCCAGAGAAGCAACAACAGGGCTGACAACTGACGAGTCACGACGTCCTGCGCCGGCTTCGCTTTAACGTGAAGCAGGTGTCACTGCCTGTGCCGAACCCCCCTTGGAAAAAGGCCACAAAAAAGCGTCCAAGGAACAAAGAAGAAGATCGAAACACCACTTGGTCGACACTCCACAGGTGAAGCAATTCCGAACAATCCCCTCTTCCAAAAACTTCCACTTGTATCCCGTCCGTCTCGTCAAAGCTCCGTCACTCCTTCACTCCAATCTCGCTCTCCATCTCCACCACTTCTGCACTTCAAAGTTGAAGGTTTGTTTGTCTTCTGCACGGTTCTTGCTAAGAATTAGATAATTCATAGTCGTGGTGTTGCTGCCTTTTGTTGTTGGAATTCAGAAAAGGAAATCCACGCGCTATTCTGGTTCCCCCAGCGACCGGAATTGGCGAGGTATGGACCGGATTTTTTGCCGCTGAAGTGAAGAATTTGCCAGTGTAACCCCAGTTTGTGGTTGTGTTTGAGATTTGGTGAATATAAGAGTGCTTTTGTTCTGTTGGCGGCGAGTTTTGTGAGGAATTCAGCTGTTGAGGAAGCAAATTTTGAGGGGACTTTTTTGTTCTTCTCAGCTCACTCTCAGTTCTTTGGATGTTATTTTTGTTAGTTCTGTGTTAGGGTTTGTGGTTGCTGAGCGTGTTAGGGTATGCCCTCCCTCTTGAACCTTTTTTCTGTGCTTAATATATGGTGTTTTGTTTCTTTTGAAAGTTGAATTTGGAGCAACGGTTGTAATTTTTTCTCTTAGACTCGAAAACTCCCTTTCATTTTCGTGTTTGAGAGGAGATTGATTACGAGCACTTAACCCTAGACTTGATATATGAAGAGGCAGTGTGCGCTCTTTGTTTTTCTTATTGAGAAAATCTTATAAAATGGATTGGTACATGCTAACTTAAATACAAACCTACTTTTTACCGGTGGTTGCAATTGTTGAATCCCTAGTCATGACATTTCTACTATCAAGCTGAAGCCAAACATGTTGCAATTGTATAAGCTCTTCTAGCTTTTGATATAAAGATGGCACTTTTGATTGATTGATTGAGGTTGCCTTTGAGTTATCAGTAAATTGCACGTTTTTTAGTTTTTGTTAGCAAAACTCTTCTTTTAAGTAAACCATGTGTGTATTGGTTTGTGATTGACAGGTAACACACAAGCTTGAATCGGCTGCACCTGTTTCTATTAAACTGGCGATCTAGTTCACGTTTGTTGGTGGGGGAGGTGCTTTTGGCATGAACTAGGTTTGCAGTTGAGAAGATCTGATTTGACAAGATATTCTAGTGCTTTTGGCACTGCAGCTTGATTTCTAATAGTCCTTATAATTTGAGACCACGACAGAGGGTTTTGAGTCTTGAGGAGCAGGAAGCGCAAAAGCGTCTGGAAGAATGTCAGACGCGGTGGTGAACGGCTTGGCAGGTGCTGGAGGTGGCATCGTAGCCCAAGTTTTAACGTATCCCCTTCAAGCGGTGAGTGAGGATTCTCTGAACTCTTTGAACCACTGCTTGCAGAAAACTCAAAGCCACATATATCATAATAAGTTCCTTAAATTTTACAATCGAATCCATGTCCTAGATGTTTAGTTAAGTTTTTCGTATGATTCTCTAAAAATGTAAACGTTTGTGAAGTCTTTTGTTGCTACAAGAGCCAAACTCTCGTGAGGTTAGATTTTTATCACTATTTGAGAATTTCTTGTGCAAAGTGAGAGATTGTAGATCACTATTGATGGGATATTAAACTATTTCTCTTTAAAGATTAGTGGCCTTAGATACTTGCCCGAGTCTTGCTTTCACCACTTGCTCGTAAGTCCAACCAAGTGTATGAGTTGCTGTTAGAAATATTGGTTATCATTGGAGATAAGTTCTTGAGTATATTCCTCCTTACTGACTAGTGTGTGCTATCAATAGGTTAACACCAGACAACAGACAGAGCGGAAGGCCAAAGCCAGAAACGCTGGGCAAGGTGCTGACGCTTTCACTAAAGCATATCCAGCACAGAATGTGCAAAGGGGAACTTTACAGGAAATGTTTAAGGTTTGGCTTTGAATCTCTTACCGTTATGATAATGGCATTTTATGGAAGTCTATATATATATTTTTGTAAAGAAAAGCAAAGGGAAGAAATCTTGGTAACTGAGAATACTCTGAAAGCTTTCTTTGGACAGGTCATTAAAACGGAGGGATGGGGAGGATTATACAGAGGCCTCCAGCCATCGTTACTCGGCACTGCTTGCTCGCAGGTGTTTTTACTAACTTCTCCCAAATGTTGTCAACTACAGAATTTTATGCATTTCTGAGCATACGTGTTTGTACCGATATCAACTTTTTGATGTATTTGAAGTATGTGTTAGCACATGCTGGCCAAGGCTGTAAAGGTGCGGTGACAGGATTTTAACAAAACTTAGTAAAGCGTCAACTATGCAGGGTGTGTATTACTACTTTTATCAACTTCTGAAAAATGAAGCTGAGGCTCAAGCTCGGATATCAATGAAGCTAAGTAATGCTGATGCGTCAGTGGGGATGCTAACTTCCCTGGTTATAGCAGCTATGGCTGGGTATAAATTTCATATCACTCTCTACTATACATGTTTTGTTTATCCAACTTTCTCCAAGTTTTTTTTTTTGCATTTTTAGTAGTTATTCTTCACATGATAAATCTGCTTTACTCTCACTGTTAACTCATGTCTGGTGGTTTTCTAATTCCCTCTATCAAAAAGACCAGGATGCATATGTTTTGGTATGTGAATATAAATCCCTTGAAGTAGGTAAGGATTCTTGGAAATACTCGGATTCAGACTATCAGCTTTTTAAGGAATTATTTGGTGCAGATGTGCGAATGTACTCTTGACAAATCCCATCTGGGTCATTGTCACGCGCATGCAGGTAAAGTTTCCATGTTTGTTGTGTTCTCTTTATACTCTCTCTTTTGTTCAAGTATATGTCTTTCTCATTGTTTTGAGTTAATACTTTTTCAACTCTTTTTAATGGACGTTTTTTTTGATGATCAGACTCAAGCACAGGCTCTGGAAAGGTCTGTTGCTGCGAGCAACGATGGTGGAAGATCTTCGAGATATGTTGTGGTGCCAAGTATTGATTCATCGACACCCCCGACTCTCAATGCAGCACCTCCAATTGCATTCCAAGGAACATTTTACACAGTAATTCCTCTTTAGCTTCTTCAAATCTTTCCACAGAGCTGTGTTTCATGTTTTTCGCAATATGTTTTTACCTCTAGGTAAGGTTTATTTGTTGAGGTACTAAATATCAAATTTTTATCTCAAGTGATCGTGTGTATACCATGTCTTTCAGTGTAGGTTTTTTTTTCTCTTTTTCAAACATTTGCACTTGCTCATATCTGGCAATCACGGTGTGGTCGAGTTCTTATTCTAAACTTGAACTGTCCTGGTTGAAGATCAAGGATTTATACAAAGAAGCTGGAGTGCGTGGATTTTGGAAAGGCGTTCTTCCTACCCTGATCATGGTAGGTCTGATGAGAACACACAAATACCTTCAAATGTTAAAAGTCGAAAGACCACTTTGGAAGCTAATAAAGTAACTTTACAAAACAATATAGTCTTTTGCTTAACAAATGTAGGGTTGGTTTCTTCTTTCTATTGTTACCTTCCTTGAAGCTTAGTAGACAGTTTGTTCTAGCTCCTATAGGTATAAAAGTAGCAAATTTTAGGCATTTGAGTACCGGGAGGTTAGTTTTGGGTTCAAAAAAACTTGAGGTTGATACTGTGGAATTACTTCAATCGTGTGATGCAACAGGTTTGTAACCCTGCTATACAGTTCATGCTCTATGAGGGCATGACGAAAAAACTGACTGAAAAGCGCAGAGTGACTTCGAGAGGTTTGAAGCACGTGTCAGCAAGCGAGGTATCTATGCCTAAAATTTACGATCATCTTTTTCTTTTGTAAATTTTTATTGTTTTACCTGTTTGAAACTTTCGAATCTTCATTTCATCTGATTATTCTATGATATCTTACTCGTTTGCTGTGGCTTGATTTTTGACGTATGTCTCTACGTTTTAGGTCTTCTTGCTTGGAGCAATTGCAAAACTTGGGGCCACAGTGGTGACGTACCCTTTGCTGGTTGTGAAGGTGATTTTTTTTTTTCATTTCCTCCTTTTTGTTATGTCACATGCTTTTTTCAGGTCGACACTCCTACTGTTTCAACCACTCTATATGAGATAGAAAAGTTTTTGTTGCAGAGGCATTCTATAACAACCAATCACTTACTTTAACCCTACTTTCAAGGTGCTTGTGTCATTATCTAAAGTGTTTAGTTTAATGAAAGTCTTCCCAATAATTTCAAAAAAACAAACAAAAGGACTCCCTATGATTGATCCACCTAATCCTCGTAACTTCCTTGCACATCTTCCTGTTTTTGATGTTCAAAAGTCACTAAATAGTGTATCTTTATTGAAACCTGTTGTATTTTGACGAGGGTTGTTGATTGGTTGGTTTGTTTTTAGTCTCGCCTGCAAGCAAAGCAGGAGATAGGAGGAGACAAATCTTTGCAGTACACCGGTACAAAATTCTCACTTGCCTACTCATCTTTTATTTCATTGCAATGCAACATACTGTACTGTCTCCCACTGTCATGTTTACTTTGGTGTTGGGTCTTGATCAGTCTTTGGGGGTGAATCTTTGCAACCTCGTGCTCATCCTTGCTTCATGATTTATTTTAAATGATGTATTTTGAGCATGTTCACATTGTGATTCGGTAACTATTACTACGTGGTTGAAGAAGAAATCAGAAAGTCCGAATATTCCTTGAGAAATAGAGGTTGTTGCAGAACTTTATTACAATCCCAATAGGGTTGCCAAACCAGCTTCAATGAAGCATACTCTAAACCCTAAACCCTAAAGCCCTGAATCACATCAATCTCCTGAAAGGGCCTCCGTGTTTCATTTTGGCAAGGAATTATGCTGACTAAGAAATCCTGGACTACCAATATTATCACTTAACACTCCAGTTTTACCAAACTAAAGGCCATCTTCCATACTTCATTGCAATTGGAGAATTGCGGAAACAACAAACTAGTTATAGAGCCATGCATGGAAGTATACTGGGAAACAAAAAAAATGAAAATGGAAATTGGTGTTGTAACAAGCTTCTCAATTGTTCAAAAATGCTAATTACCGTGACCAATTCTGATACAATATGGAAGTTTGCCCTAAACCGATATGATTGAATTCCACACTACAAAAAGCTTGTCTTCCAGTATCATTTTCTTCAAAATTTGTTGCTTATTTTCCAAAAGCTTGTCTGGCAATATCATTTTTTCTAAGGTTTGTTGCTTATTTTCAGAAGGCTTGTTTTTAAAAATGGTTTTCTTCAAGGTTTATTGCTTATTTTGTGTCATGGATTTCAGGCACATTGGATGCAATTGGGAAAATGATACGCTTTGAGGGCGTGGCGGGCTTTTACAAAGGAATGAGCACCAAAATTGTGCAGAGTGTGGTGGCAGCAGCGATTCTTTTCATGATCAAGGAAGAGCTGGTGAAAGGAGCAAGGGCTTTGGTTTCCAAACAAGTGAGAGTTCCCAAGATGACGGTGCTCAAAGCTGCCTCATAATTCTCCACCCTCTCTTCATTGGTTTTAGAGCTCATTTGTGAATTTGTCTTTTTCTGTAGAATACCTTGTTTTTTACATTGCCAGATTATTTTAAAGCGTTGGAATTGTTACTCCAAACCCATTGATCTCTATGTAGAGTTTCATGGTTAGTGCAAATATTTTTCATTTGTGGAGGGAGTCGACATGGCCGGTTCAAGCAATTGCTTGCGTGTGTATTTGAATTTAGCCATAAATGCAAGCTCCACGTGTTCAGAGTACAATAATAAATAAATACACTTGGGACCTCAAATTACAAGCTTGTGCTCTATATTATCACTTTTACAAGCAGTTGCAATAGAAATATTTGATTAGACTTACAAAAAGAATCTAATTAGTGTCTGATCGCACTAATCAATACCTATGTTTTTGGGATATTGATTAAGCCGTAATAGACAACATGTGAACAAGATACTTAGTGTATGGTGGAGATTTGTAAGGCCCTAAAACTTTGTACCTCTTTCTTTACGTGAACATTGGTATCTTCGCGTTGAAATAAACACTTCACATAACTCAACATTTGCATCTATAGTGAAACTTTTGTCATCACGAATAGTCACATTAGCATTCAAAAGTGGATCTTGAATCCCTTGGATGCACGTTCATTCAAGGTGTATGTTAATTTTCATATTAAACTTTTAGTAGAGTCGGTGAGCCAAGCTTACAACCTTTAACCCCTAAAAGCCCAGCAGTGCTCTATGGTGGTGTAGCAAGTGCCCATCCATTATAATACTATTTCCAAAAGTTGCTAAAGTTAATGTACATGGTGTTCTCATGTCCTCATGAAAATTGTGAGAAGGCAGCATGGGACCTAACATTGTGTTTATGAATTTTCTCACAATTTGGGTTACCTATAAACATGAGTGCATTTGGTGAGATATTTTTTTGCTTTTCATGATGGATCATGTGTTGATGATAACTTTTAAAAAATAAGATGAAAAAAAACTTTTTTCCATCCTACAGAGGATTTTTTTTGTTTTCCAAGGGATGAAAAATGCCCTTTTGAATGTTTAACCCTTAAAGGACAGATGGATCATTGTGGCTTGCCCTACTTGTAGCATTCTGAAAAAAAATCAGATCAAAATTAGTCTTTTTCTAAGATACAAAGTTTTTTTTCAGAGGCAACGGACGTTTTTTGTCCATGCCGACATTTAGGGTTAAGCGTTAAGGTAGCAACACCCATAACCATCAAATTAAGAGTTTTGAACATGATGATTATTAATAAACATTTAGCAAATTATAGGAACCTATTAGCAAGAGAAAAGTGATGAGCTAAGTTCTATGAGATGCAAAAACCTTTATTTGACATTTCAATCCAAGTGAAAATTTCCATTTCTGACAGAAACAAGACACATTACAAATAGTACCAACCAAGAGTTACAAAAAAGTGAAGTCATGTCAAGTCAAAACAAATCAAGAGCAAATGAAGCTCACATGTGAAAATGGCTCAGCTACTGGAGGAGTTCACTTGCTCATAGAGCTAACCGTTGCTAAAGAAGGTATAAAAAGTTCCTTTCAATTTCATGCCAGTTCACAGAATGCTCAACTTCGGATTTTCTAGCATGTTATGGCCCAACACAAAACAACCAATTTGCTACCTTCAGATCTAAAAGAGGAGGAAACATTTTCTCAACAAAAGCTGCACCTATTGAAAAGTGAGAAGTGAGTATATACTTAAGTACAATCCAATGTCTCTTGCTACTCGAAAATTATGCCCTAATTTATAATGTGAAAATAAACTACACCTGCACTGCAAAATGAGCCTAATCCTTCAATATAAATTAACCTACATTACAGTGCAGCAGACGCCACCAAATAAAGTTCCTGAGCCTCATTTAGCAATATAGCTGCAGATTGTAAGAAACACAGCCTCGTTGTTTATTTGAGGTCCTTGCATCACCCCTATTGAGGTATCGACAACAAGTCACACTAATTCAACGAGCAAGCACAGCGAAAAACATTAACCAACGTTTAGGAACAATGAAAATTCACTCATTCAAACAGAACAATTGATCAAAAACTTCTTAGATTTACAAAACCCTTATACAATGCCAGCTGCGGCAGAGGAGATCCAAGGCCATACGCACCACCTAAATACAAAGAAATCAAGGCCTGCGATCCACGGACTGGCAGCGGAGATGAGATATGTCGACTGGTAAGCAAACAAGGTTGCAGAAATGGTGCGAAGCTAGAACTGCGGGTTGTAGCCGTTGTTGAAGGTGGCGAGGATGAAGAAGCCGATGGCATGGCCGAGCGCGCCCCACGCCAACACGTCCACGAGCGTGAAGCCCGCCGGGTCGTTGGTCTTGAGAAAGCTCACCGCCTCCTGAGCCCGGCTGTCTCCCGCTTCGTAGTGCGTCACACCGTTCTGCTCCGGCAAGCCCTGCTTCGCCACCTGCTCCACCAACACCTCCACAACGTCAGTAACAAAGGCCATCTCATTGAAAGCAACGATGCATAACATTTCAAGTCTCCGTAAATTGCAACAGACCCTAACCAAGATGTACTTCGACGTGTGTAACGAAATTTCACAACATGTTGACACAACATAAAAATAGAGGCCAGAATATTGAAAAGAATCCAAGTATTTCAAATCTTTATAAATTGATAGACTCTACATGTTGCAATTTAAAATGTTTATCTCAGTTCAAGAACCTAAAGAAAATAAGAAGTTCCGAAAATGATTCACACTAGACAGGGGAAGTTCATCTTGAAGACGAACTCAGATTTGTTGCCGGAAAAACATGTTTTTTGATTGTGTATCTAAGTACACGAAGAACAATATAACGAACTCCAATGGCGGCAAAATTGTTGACAAAGACAGACAAAGGACTAAGATCCAGCATACGCGTGATGAAATCAAGATGCAATTAAAGTGTGAGTCCTAGCAAATGACGAATTTATAGAAGGCAAATGTGAATTCAAGAAATTGCTAAAAAGCCGATGAGAATGCAGATGCTCGAAGATTGACAGATCCTTCTCTTTCGATTGAAGTGTTTGCCAAAAGAAAATGAGAGAAGTAGTCAATATGCAGCAAAATCGTTGACATAAAACAATATAACGAATTCCAGTGGCGGCAAAATTGTTGACAGAGACAGACAAAGGACTAAGATCCAGCATACGCGTGATGAAATCAAGATGCAATTAAAGTGTGAGTCCTAGCAAATGACGAACTCGTGCAAGGAAAATATGAATTCAAGAAATTGCTAAAAAGCCGATGATGCACGTAGATTGACAGATCTTTATCTTTCGATTGAAGTGTTTGCCAATGGAAAATGAGAGAAGTGGTAAATATGCAACAAAATCGTTGACGAAATCAAGACTAACCTAGCATGACTCATTGCTACCTGCAGCAAAGAGAAATTGGCGGGGGCATGCAATGCACTTACGTTGTCCCGCTGGAAGGGGAGGAAGACGAAGCGGCCCAAGGCGAGCAAGGCGCCGGTACTCAAGGAGATGACCAAGGCGGTGCCGCACGTGACCTTCGCGGCCGACTTGGCTACGTCGGTCTGGCTGGCGAACGAAGAGGTCCGGGGCATGGCCAGCGAGTGCACAGACGTTCCCCGCCTCAGCCCGACGAAGCTAGCTTGAGCAGCAGCAGGTACAACAGCCTTGCTCCGCTTGAGGGAAAGGCCGCCGGAGGCAGCCACGCTCGTCATGGTCAAAGCAGCAGACGCAGCCATGTTTCTCTGACAGTTCGAATCGGATGCACAAGCAAGACGCAGGGGGGAATGCGATGGTGCACGGGTGCGAGGGTGCGAATGTGTAAGTATTGGAGCGAGGAGTGTGGCGCTGGCGAGCCAACGCGTGAAAGGAGGGAGACGATGGGTGGCCCGGTGAATGCTCGGGTTGGAACCTTTTGGCCCGGTTGGATGGTAGGCCAATCGGTGCGTCTGGACGGATTAGCGACTTATCCACTCCGGAAATGTCACTGGATGGACAGATTCCTTCTGCATCGGAATCTCCATCTTAGTTGTCCTCTTTCAAGAATTCTTTTCCGATGATGACTTTTTGAACTTCTCGCAGTCATCCTCCTTGAAAGGGGCTCTTAATCAGCTAAAACAAATTGGCTGAAATTCACCTAAATCTCACCTCAAAACCCGACTGCCTACCATAACATTAGAAAAATTCAATGAAAATCTGGATGAAGTATCCAAATCCCCCCCAAGTTTGCACTAGATTTGCAAGATTTTGGATGAGAGTTAAGTACACTTGTCATTGATTCTATCCAATTCTATTCTATTTTTCCTTATCCTCTTGCATCATAACATTCAATAACTTGAAGAGAGGCTGTCTTTCCCTCTCTTTAGGTATCATACATGAACCTCATCCAGACAAAAGTAACTAATTAATTAATTTAAAAAAAATCTGACATGGTTAGGCCCCCACATCAACGTATATACACCAAACTGAGCCTTTCTTTCATAAACTCTGACAAATTTAGCCAAATGTCCCCATAGTTAAAGAATGGTGTAGAATATTCCACACCATTCTCTAGGAAGGAGGGCAGCCTTTGCTAGTGCTTCTGAATGTTATGATGGTGGGGTGTGTGTTGCTCTACCATTGAAAATACAAAAAATAAACACTAGCTCCATACATCTTGGGCCCAAATTGCCAATTTAGGGAAGAATTGAGGTATCCAAGATGCTCCATTTGCACAAATTTTTAGTTCAAGAATGGCAACATTTTGGTTATATATTTAGCAAAATTTATTCTGTAGTACTTTGAACAATCACAAGTAGAAAAGCTGTTTGTGGGAACTAAAGCTATAGCCGTAAAGCTTGGTTCCAAATACCCATTTGGGTATTAGCTTGGGGCCAAAATGGGTATCATCAATATAGCTAGGTTCCCAAAACAACATTTCTACTAGTGAATGTTTTTGGTGTTTTAGCATTTTCATTTGCCAAAGCTAAAAGTGTTTCGATGCAATCAAGTCCATCCCACTTTCAATTTCAAGGAAGCCAATCACCATTACTATATCTACCCAGCAAATAAGGTAGGAGGCTCAAGAACTGGGCATCTAAGGGCAAAAACTGAATTTTGGGGAGGTGAAATTTCTTGAAATATTTTTCAATAAATTTTCCTTGAAAGACAAGAGGAATTGACATCTAACTCATCTTGTTTCAAATTTTTTGAAGTTTTGTGAAATTAGTTATGAAATTTTGAATTGGAAAGGTCATAGGGCTCTAAAATCGTGCACCTTCTTAAATGTACACATTTTGTACATTACTGAAAACTTTGAAAAACAACATGTAGGTAGGAGATACATTTAAGAAGGTGCACGATTTTAGTGCATGCACGGTTTATGAGCCAACTACCTTATGACCAGAAAAGAGATTCCATCAAGATTGTAATTAAGCACAAAAATTCATGAAAATTTAGTCTTGAAGGATGGTTTAGAGGGCTATCTATATTTGCAAAATATGATCGCTTCACTTGAGCAATCCATGCAAGGGAGGCGCTTGTCATCCATTTCGGTGTGTGTCAAACCCCAATACAGGCTGCATTGGGGACGCTCTTTGCTCTCTGAACATTTTCTTACGGGACCAGCAAAATCCCACAACAATGCCTTACTCCGAAGTAGCACTTCGCCAAGCAAAACAATCCTTTCGAAGAAAATCAAACTTGCAAGCTCTTGGGCTCAGTTTGAAATTGTGCCATAGTAAATTCCATATGATACTCTGGGACTACTCCAACGAATAAGCTAACAAATCATGTTGGCGACGTTTTACAATTGTGATATTTAAGAAAACTGCCGATCCACAATCACATACCCATAAAAAATTCCCATAGTTAAAACAACCGGTGCTTCTCAATAACCCCAACAGATACCACAGGGCAATTTTTTCCAGATGACAGAAAAAACTAATGCCGAATGAAAGTTGTCCTTGGCTTAAAAAAAAAATTACATCTCTTTGAAACTGTTCCTGAACAGTTCTAGAGACACAATCTTGTACTAAAAAAATGTTGATCAAATAGGAGGTTCAATGTGCGTGAGGAATGGGACCTCTAACCAACAGAATTAGAATTCGGCAAGGCCTGGTGCCTAAGCCAAGCAGCTGCAGATCGAAGCACACGAATCTCACCGACTATCACATCCCTTGCCATACTTACGCTTGGCTTCCAGGCACTCTGCTTCATCCCTCGACAAGTATCGGAGCTCTGCAATGTCTGCAATGCCTGCAAATTTCAAACTCATGTTGGCAAACTTCACCATTGACACGAAGCATCACCACATGATAATTTGATATTTGAAATTTGGAAAAGTGGGAGGTGAAGAAACACGAACCGCTAAACTTCGCTGGTTAATCAAACTCTCGAATCGTGCTAGCAATAAATTCATAACTTGGGCTTCTTTACGTCGACTTTTGGCTGGCTGGCGCGCTAGTCGCCCATCGTGTTTCAAAGCTTCTGCTGCCATCTCTGATAACTCTGTATCACAAGTAGACAACCTAGAGTTTAGAGTTTACTGAGCATGACATGGATTAGCCACAACGTACATTTAAGGATGCAGGGGCTTAAAGCGGTTCTAATCAAGAATACTCAGAGCCAGCATTGTTCGTAATGCATTAATGCCCGAATCCTTTTTCTTAATTTTGCATGTTTCTGCTGACTACGTAGAGCGTACATGATATTTACCTCAATTTTATCAAATAAATCATAAAGGTTGTAATTTAAAGATTCAAGCATAACTTCGGATGCATGAGAAGAGACCTAGGCAAAAAAATCATCCTAAAGCACTCAGTTCATTATTTAGGATATGGACTAAAGGGCGCCTAAGTGTTGTAGTTCTGCAACAGCCCAAATAACGCTCTGTATGTTCTTAATCATAATGTAAGATTAAGGCTTGTTTTCTTTTTACAAAAGTACTTCGAAATTCAACTGTGGCCTTTTGATTTTGTCTTCCAGATTGTTTGTTCCTAAATGAATTTTGGATCGTGGCAGGGAACACGTAGACATTCATTACAAAAATCAACTCGGTTTTGAGGTAGACCAAACCTTGAGGAGTGGATGCACAGAGCACACGAGCGAAAGCTCGAAGAGCATGAGGTATACCCTTCCCTCGCCCTGTGACAGATTTCACCTCCCTGCACGCGAGGACGAATATGCAGAAGAACACCATAAATGCGCAACAGCTGATAATTGAGAAAAACACCGTAAAAACACAAAACTAATAAAAAGACAATCCATCAAAATATAATCCGCATGTTTTAGAACGAAAGAATGTGGTAGCTGCCAGATTATCGTGCAGCATGAATTGATATTAAAGGGAATGAGCATTACCTGATATGAAATCCATTACCACCACTGTCAGTTCCGTCAGCATGAAGTACTGTGGACATGGCATGTGCATGGAGAAGGGCCAACTTCACTTTGCGCAGAGGGTCACGATGCGATAATGCCATCCACACTTCCACCTGGTTGACCCTTACAAGATTCAGTATAAGAATTTCCAATCTTGCATTGTGCATAAAGTTAGCATCTATCTTCGAGTGAACAGGAATTCATACCTGATCGTGAGGATTGAATGGAAGTGTAAAACCAAAATCGAGAGCTAACGTTGTATTCGGCAAGCGACCATAACTGATCACCACCTGCACAGGATCCATGTGGTGACGTTATTATTACGCTGAAGCCTAGACACCTATACTTTTCAGAGATCTTCCTTTGCTAGATGATCAATTACATCAACAACACATACATCTTGGGCTAAGTACTCTAACTGCACTCACCGCCTTAACACCTGATCGACGATTTCCAATATGTGCAGTATCATAATCACAAACTCAGTCTGGCTCACGTAAAATAGCTAAAATACGAGATATGATCATGAACAGTTTTAGAGCAAGATAATGCAAGTAAGTACCTGTTCCCCTGATATATAATCTTTGTCTGCAATTACCTGTACAAACCAAATTGCTAGTCATTGGGAACTGAATAGGTTAACTGAATAGCAACAATATCAGTCATATCAGAAATACAAGATATTTTCTAAAAAAGAAAGGAGTGATGATTTTCCATGCGCTATTTGTTCAACTCTTGACAACAGAAGGTCTTGAGAAAGTGCCGTTCTCGAGAAAACATATAGGCAAGATCACGCTGATAAAGAGAATTCCAAATAGGCACAAGTACAATTACAACAATACTACAAGAAAGAATTAATGATACCTCAGCACAAGCCTTCTCTTCATCGTAAGAAAGCAGGGCTCGACAGGTGGAGTCATGATTGAAAAAGTCGACAAAGGGTACCTGATTCATACACCAACAAAAGAATTCAACAAATTGAGAGCAACATGAAAATACGGGCCAGATTGAAGGTAATACCGGCACTATTGAAGAGGTTGAAATATTCAACAAGCTGTATTCATACAAATGGAACTGAAACTCAACAAAATTTTATGTAGAGGAAGATATCTCCAGTACTCTTGTTGTGAGTAACAGAGAGGTTTCGTTAAGGAACACCTCTCAATGATGCATCACTAGTTTCCTGGTATTTCGACTCTCACCAATGCAAGAGTTTGCAAGGCCTCGATTCCCCAAGCTCGCGAGCAAACTGCACCAACCGCAACGCCATCTCCTCACGCATCAGGCTAGCCTAGCTCCCACTGCACCCAAGCCAATATAATCCGAGACGGACTTTCACCCTACAGCATCTACGGTATGTAACGCGCTACATAAACCACATATTGACCATGTCTACCATCAACTACTATTACTTCAACGCAATTACTCACAATTTGATTCAGATGAATGTAACCCTGCATATACAGACAAACTGTTGCTGTACAGAAACCTCGGTCTCAAAATTCCATTTCAGGTTGACTTCGAATATAACATTCTTGACTATCAAATTAGAGTTGCTGACTAAAGCAGCCTCAAATATATTTACCTCAAAATTTTACGTGCATAAAGTGAGTCTTTTAGGAACTTACCTGTGGCATATGCTAGCTTGAATTTTGAATGCAAGACACGCTCCCCAAATATATGCGGGTACTTCTGTAATACCTGCAATGACGAGTGCAGGCATATAAGGCACAGAGCCAGAGAAAAAGTTTAGAAGTGACGAATTTCTTTATTCTAGACAAAAGTCGCAACATGCTTAGCGATGAAGCCCTTAAAATTCTCAGATATAAGGTGAAGGGTACGAACAGGGAGTACAGATGCAAACTCGGAGCTTATTACAGCTTTTCGCTGCATTGTCTCACGGTGTAACGAGGTAAAGCGCACCATGTCCAGTTCTTCCTTTTTCCAAAAGACCTGCATACGTGATTTCCGTCCCCGCAGGACTTGAACATTAGACCAGTTCAGGGGAACTAAGAATCTCCCTTCCTGTTTAAGGATCTGCTACATTCTGAGAGCTTCACAGGACTGAGGCCAGAACATGGCGAAGGACAAACCGTGCTGTGAAGGGCGCCGTGAGAAGGTAAACATCGAATATATGATGCCCATTCCGAAGTCTGCATCCCAACAAAAGTATGGACTAAACCACCGATATCACAGAATACGCCGCATTTGAAAGGTCGAAAGATAAACCTCAAATCAATAAGACTGAGTTTTCGGTCCAATCAATTCTTTAATGTAACAAAAAACTGGAATATAACCAGGCAATGTCAACTTGAAAAAGATGCACTGCTGCTTGGCTGCTACAATACAAAAGAGATGTACCTGGCCACGGTGCTGCTCGGCAAGAATAAAGAGGGCAAGACGTGCCCACTCACTCACCCCTGCAGGGAGGAGCTCTATAACCTCGGTCGGCAACTTATCTGGGGTTATCATCTGTAGCAATTTTCAGAACAGAGTCAAATCATGGCAAAACCGAGAGAGTCTGTCATTACGTAACTGGCAGGATGTTGTCATGACATCAAGTGAAAGATTCTAAGAAAAAATCCAATAAAAAGGTATCAAATAGAAATAAAATCCAATGAATGAAGGATAAGAAAGTTCATACAAGGTTGCGCGAGACACGCAGAATTCGTTCCCCCACTTCAATCGGCCTTGCTGCAAACAGTGCTCTGTACTCTCGACACAAAAGAAAATTTATTCAACGCCGATCCAACCATCGACATGTTCACACATAAGCGTGTAAGAAGTGTACGACACCAGCACTAGTGCGTGCTAAGTACACTTAGGACAGCAAGAAGCGACAAAATTCTGGTCGAATAATGTAAGACAGAAAATTGTTAGCAGACAAGCCAGCTGCAGTTGGCAAAGAGCAATCGACTTTTTGACAACAAAAGATCTGAGGACAATCATAACTGAGTGAAACAACCTGCCATGGTTTGACATGCCCACCGCTAAGGTATGGCAGGTATCGCCTTCACCCCGCGCGTGCAACCAGTTCACAAATTCATCGCGCTCCTTTCCGGGTGCTCCATGCACCTGCAACAGTGATGGAGTCTTCCAGGTTCAATAGACACACATCGGATTCTTTCACAAAATTGACATAAAATGAATGCAGGGGTTTTAATTCCCGGCATTCCACGTGTACCCGTGGTGCAAACAGATCCGGAGCCCTCTTAAGAATCGCTCTTCCTCATCAAGAAAAGTGCACAATCATCACACACCGGAGAACAAGTAAGGTATGTACACCCAAAAGTGACCCTTACCTTAGATATGGTAATTGGGAGGATCTGTTGAGAATGTAATGGCATGTGCTTGTTAGAAAATGAGTACAAGTTCAAGCAAAATTGTTTTTGGAATTTTCTGAGATCGTATGAATAAATTATGAATTGTTGAAGGTAACTCCCTAGATTGACCTATTGTGAACACTAGACTCCTGAAAAGCAACAACAAAAAGACCGTGTCATGACAACAAAAAAATCATGTCACACTCAATCATAAACCGCCACCTACACAATTTTTATTTCCTTATGTCAACTTGCGTGGCTGATTCGGGTGCATATGTGTCTTGTTTGGGTGCGAAAGTGCTACTTTTAGGTTTAATTTTAGATGTCACTAAACGGCTGGTGTCACTGATGGCTGTACATACCTTACCGCACAACCAAACTCAAATGTGACAACAATGATGATCATTTCAATTTAGAGCTGCTATCGTTCAATTCCAAAAGAAGTAAGCATATTCACAACCTCAATAAGGCAGCTCGCTGACTTAGAAGAGTTTCAATCAACCTCCTGTTGCCATTACATCATAATAGATCCGTTCGCTCTTCAATCTCTCCTTAAAGCACAAAGAAGAATCGATACACGCACAAAAGAAGCAACAGAGTCACAATAAGAGACGAGCGTGATTACACATACCTGAACAATAGGATGTGCAATCTGGACGCGAATACTGGAACACACAGCACTGGGCTGCGGAATGCAGCGTACGCGGCTCCATGTCCCCCACATCCCGACGCGCTCCTGCTCCTGCTCCGGCTCCTGCAGCTCCTCCTTCGGCAACCTCTTCTCGCACTTCCTCACTCTCTTCCCGACATCCGCTTCCCCTTCTTCCTCCTCATGCTGCATCTGGTGCGCCGCCTCCACCGTCACCTCCCACCCGCAGCCATGGCCGGCCCGTCTCCTCCCAAACCAACCCCCCACGACCAACATCAATTCCTCTTGCAAAGCTCTCACAAATCGCAACCGAAGCTTCCGAAAACGGGGGTTACGAATTGGGCGGGAGATTTCGTAGCTTAAGCCCGCCTAAATTTAAATCGCCGACGCTTCGGCTTCACTTAGCCGCCCATTTTGGCCCCCCTCTCTCTCTCGCGTGCTCTATAGTCTTCTCAGACAAGGTTGCATAAGCTTATACATGATACTTAATGAATGGAGGTCTTGTGGGTTTTGGAAAGGCCAGTCACCTCGGTGGGTACACTTGCTGAGTTTATTATTGTTCCTCACGCATCACCCGTGCAAAGCTTTGAATGAGTCATTGTCATAGTTGATGTGCATAGATGGTACTAGTACTACCATGTCTGTCTCCGCAGGTCTGCTATTGCATGTGTATATTGTGTCTGATGTTGCTGAGAGCATTAGTGGTACAGTACACTCGGCATCTCTTTCATTAGGGTTGGTTGTCCATCTCCATCTCCTTCATTGTTTTTACCCGAAACATTCATTCAACCTCTGCTGTCTTTTCTTGTATGTGTCTGACAATGGTACTTGGCTTGACATGCAGCATTGCTGGGATAAGTTACCAAAATGTGATTTTCATAATTGGCTCTCAAGAGGGCTGTAAACACTGCAAAATTTAACACTCTGTTTTTCACATGTTTTTGAAGGTACAAGAAAATCTTGGCAGAGGGTTTGCTAAGATTGCTGGCCAGTGGACATCAGGGACTCACGGAATAATGCTGCAATGTACGACTCCATCGCTATAGCATTTACTGCTCAAGCTCCAGACTGATTCTGTGCTTGCAGTAAGGTAGGCGCACCCATAAGCGTGGAAATAAGGGTTTTGGAGTAGGTAAAATAATCGACTAATTTTGAAAAAAATACTGTAAGTTAGTAAGTTAGGAAATGGAAACCAAAAATATTGGCATCAATTTTAAGGTTTCAACTGCAAGCATTCGTTCAGAAAGATTTTTCAAAGTCTAAAATCACTACAATAATAAGAATCATGTGTAAGAAATGCTAAAAACAAGGCTTGTTGGTTCATAAATAGTGAGATGGGTACTCAAAACCTCACGCTAGTCACCCACAACCATCACTTCATCACCCATAACCATCACTCAATCACCCACAACCATCTATTTTTTTATTAATTAGCCCTGCCACTGTCAGGTGACGAGCATGAGGACGCAATGCTTATGGATGCTGATACCTTAGTTGAAGAGCTCCCTAATTCATTGTCCACCCCTAAGGTAGGAGGTTCTAAAAGCGTGCAGGCTCCGTATTGCACCATGTTTGGGACTGCTCTAAAGAAAAGAAGGGCGAATTTTGTGTTTATTGGATGATCATTTTTTTATGATGGCAAACACGCCTATTCTAGAATCAAATGTATTTTGAGCTGTGGACGTAAAACCAAGTAAAAGAAAGAATAAAGGGAAGAGTGGACAAAGAAAAGAAAAGAAAGATGGAAAGAAAGAGTGAATAAAGAAAACAAAAAATACAAAAAAATATTGGAGTATGTTTGTCATCATTCTTTAATGGTCATCCAATAAAAACAAAATTTGCCCTTCTTTTCTTTAAGAAACTCCTGAACATGGTGCAATATGGTGGATTTAGCAAAAAGTATGGTGAATTTAACAATTCTAGCTCTAAAATGGTGCAAGCTCTAAAATGTTACACCTCTTTGAGGTGCACCATTTAAAAGCCCTATGGCCTTTCTACTTTAAAATTTTCATAACTAATCTCAAAAAGCTCTAGAAAAATATGAAACGACTTGGGTTAGATGCCGATTTTGTCTTTTAAGGAAAATTCACAAAAAAATATTTCAAGAAGTTTCACTTCTCCAAAATTCAGTTTCAGCCCTTAGATGGACGGTTTATGAGCACACCTTAGTCTCTTTTTATTCAAAAAAGGACATTACTTTTGACCCCTCTAGCCACCGCCCTTGAGGGCCTTCTCTTGAGCTCATTGAGTGAGTTCAAATTTCTTTATTATAAAACATTGGGTGTCAAGCATGGGTGTCAAGCATGATATTTGAAGCCCAATTTAGACCAGGACATCCACAACCATTGGACAAAATCATAAGCATTCTCATTGGTCAATCCTAGGGTTTTGTCCAATATAGCATTCACACCAAAGGGACATCCACTAGAGGATAAGTCCATGTCATCACCTTTTCCCACCAAAATCAAAGAGGAACTCACTTGTGGTGGACAAAATTTGAAGTCATCTTGGGAGGTGACCTTAAATCTTGTCCAATGGACAAAACACTCCCTCTCACTTCATGTGAAGTAAAGACAAAATCAAGTCAACTAAGAATAGAAGGAATAAAAGTTTGCCTCCACTAGACATCCGGTGCCCGGTGTGAAAGCATTCCCTCCAAAATCCACCAGATGAAGCACTAGACACAAGCTTTCGTCCACCGGCTCTGTACGTCCTGGTCTGAACCGGAGTCACCCAAAATTTGAAATTCAAAAAGCAGGGGGAGGGAGAGGAAAAGGTAGGGAGAAAAATCACGGAAAATTTGAGAGAGAGGGAGGGAAAAGAAAAGGAGGATGAAAAGTCACCAAAAATTAAGAGAGACTACCCAAGGCACGTGCAAGACAGATTCGCAACAGCTAAAGAGCCAATAGGCTATGTCCTACATATTACTATTTCAAGAGCTACCTCCAGGTAGCTAGAAACTAGTTTTCACATACAAACAGTTGCAGCCCAACTTTCAGAGATGCAGAAGAATCTTCTCCACTGGAAAAATTGATATGGTAAGAATGTTCAACTACTCAAAATACGAAGGGTCCAGAAAACTAGGACCGAGACAAACATTTGAGTCTGTCTTATATGAATTGAAACCATGGCATCAAATCGACATCCATTTTTGGTGTCATCTGGGGTTTTTTTGGTCCCTTGACACCTAAAAATCAATGAACGGCCAGGATGAAACCTAAAAAAAAAGTAGAAAGAAAGGAAGAAAATTAGAGACATCTTTGAACTAAACAAAGGAGAATTATCATCTACCAGCATAAGGGCATGCTCCAATTTCAGAGACTATATGGGCTAATTGCTCTTTAAAAAAAGCATACATGACTTCTGTGGTGCTGGCAACTGCTCGCACCACTAACCCTTCATCACGAAGCCCAATGCTGCTACAGGAAACGAAGAACAAAGGCTCTGTGCTGCTACTCGTGACGGGCTTTGTAGAGGAAGAATGTTTAAGATGAGCAGTAAAATCAGCCGAGCTTCTCCGGGAAAATGCTTTTTGTGTGAGCACTTGCACCTTCTTAAGGATCTTGTCACGAAGTGCCGTCAATTTGGGCCCATAAATCACCATATTCGCTATCACATGAAACCCTCGCATGCGCTCAGCAACAGAGATCCCAACCCCTTGCTCTAAACACAGGCAGTCCATGAACAGAGGTGTGGATTTACCGGTGCCGGTGCTCACATCCTCTAAGTAAATGTGGTTAGTGCTTTTGTACAGCTCGAATGCCCAGCTTTCACCATTGTCGATTCGACCACTAGTCATCCAGTCTATGAGCACTAGATTGGCATCTGCTGCAAGATAGAATTCCTGCACCTGGCAAACATCAAGCTTTCTGAGAATCGTCACAAATTCTACAGCCAAAGGTCAGTTTATAAATACACTAAGGTTCTCCACGCATCCACTCAATCAGATTTCAATACTGCCATTAATGTTGAGTACAACAACACAACTTAAGTTTCAAGGGTAGAGTGATCATTTGAGATTTATGCAGCAGCAGAATGCTTCGTATAAGGCGATAATGACAAACTTGAAACTATAAAGTGGTGCTTGGATAAGGTCAATGGTTTAGGAGAGAAAAAACTGTTAATCATATCCAAGCATTGACTTTAAAGAAACACACTTCATTCAACTAACCTAAACCACAAAAAAGAGATTGGGGACCTTGACACTAACCAAACGTTTCTCTTACAAAGGTTGGCCTTATCCAAGCACCACTGCAGAAAAATCCATTGTACAAGGCAATGATGACAAACTTGAAACTATACTAGAGCGGCGATGGTGACATTACCTGCAAGTATTTGGAGTCTTGGAAACAGACGATAGGGTCAGGCACGACAGCCAAAAACCCCTCTCGCTCAACATATGCCTGCAGGATCTGTTGACAGAATTTTCCCTCGACAGACTTGAAGATTTTGGTCGATGCTTGAGTAGTGATGACAGCCGAGCAAGTAGGCAAAACCTCCACTCTCTGGGTGATGGAGTCATTGGAAACAATGCCCCCGCCATACGAGATGGCAAAGATCCACACTACGTCCATACCACTCGGCACAATCTTGTTCGGGATCAGAAACTTTAGCGGGTACTTTGCAAAGGCTCGCGTTACTGCGGATTTGCCTGCAACTCGGTCTACTTTGATGATGCCCGTGAGTGCTGCGTCTTTGAAGCTGGGCCCTAGCAACTTCTTCCACCCGGAGTCTCTGCGTATTTCCATGAGTGGCATCACTCTCCCCAGCCCTTGGAGAGGGCGAGGTGGTGTCTACTCTGCTCGCAAAGATGATAAGTTAGGAGGTTCATGAATGGACCATATAAGGGGAAGAGGACATCTGTAGAAAAATTGGGTCAGCTTAGCAATTTGGAAATATTTTTGGTAGAGAGTCAAAGAAGAAACAATTCTATGGCCATTTAATTTGAAATTTTCTGAGTTGTTCTGAATTAGCTACATTTTATCAAAGCAAAAGGTGCATAGGTAGCTATTCTTGATCATAGGTTGTAGCATTCATGATTCAAAGGCGACTTGTAAATGGAGCACATGAGTCCAAAAAGTGACCACTACATAATTGAGGATGCTCAACTAAGTTCTTTAAAGCGTGCAAGCACCCATTTCATATTCTAATACTCAAATTATGATTGAAAATAATTATTAATTTATTTTAGTATGAGATACATCTATATTTTATTGAAAGACAGATCTGAACACAATTATGACTAATAAGCACAATCAATAGTGACTCATGTCATTCTGTTTAGTTTCTAACACGGTTTGCTTGCAAGCACACATCCCTCACTTAGAAAGGCTGGTCCATTTATCATGTGTCATGCACACTTTCTGCTAGCTCTACATGGGCACTTCAAAATGCGTGAACCAAATTAGAGCACACCACCTTAAGCACGGTATTGAATCCATGGTCTCGCTATGCCACATCAGCAGCCACCGAGCCACCCAACAAGTTCAAAACAGAGTGCTTATATGTAATACCTCAAGAGCTGCTGACTCACACTCGGTTTCGATGATCCCCTTTCATTGTCTGAATTTGCACTTTCAACCTGTCACATCCTGTATAAAATAGTGCCTACCTGAAAAGAAACAACTCACAATCAGCACTAATCGAGAACCAGCGTAGGTGAGTAAGTTGGATAATATTCTGCTTTAAAGCTGAGCATTCTCTACAGAACAGCAAAGAAACTACATGAACTGCGAATAGGGCTAAACTCAGTGAATTAACTGGAGTTTAGAACACTGCAACAATTGCAAGAAACATCAAAACAATTCGTTACATGCCACGGTCATTAGAGTAATTAGAAGCCAATAATCTCAATAAGCTACTTGCTCTTATACAAGATATTATTGCAGAGCAGGACTCTGTTTAACTAGCTTGGCCCATGCTATAGACATTCTCTCAGAAATCGTTGAAAGTGCTACCTAGCAAATAGCGATCTCTAAACTGGCTAAATTTCGCAGAATTACTATCAAATAAATTATACGACTAAAAAGTATGTGAACCTCTCAGTGTTGAATTTGAAAATTTTAGCTTTTTCGCACTGTTTTTAGCCACTCGAGCTAAAAGTGAAAATCATAGCATACGACCTTATACGGGAGCAAGAATGGTAAAAAAAGACTTTGATTCATTTCGAAAGTAAAAAAATTCAAGGAAAAGGAGGGTTTAGGGTTACATTGTTGACCTCAAATACCCCTTTGGACTGCCATGACGTTCACCTGCAGACCTAAAAGACCATCATCTAGTTAAAAGACTAGTATTGCTGAAAATTACAAAATAAAAAACACTCCTCTCAACAAATCCGAAACCTTAAAATTTTGAGCAAAAAACCCTAAATATTTCCCAAAAAGCATCAGGTCTGTCCAAGGCTCTCTTCAAAACGATCGTCATGTTGCCACTATTGACCAACGGCTCAACATCCAAAACTCATTAGTTCACTATTTGTAGCTCCTTCAAAACCTTCAAATCTTAACTGTATATACAAATCGAATGGAAACGCAATTTTTGAATCAGACCAGTTTTAAACTAGCTGGAACTCGAGCTTCTCTCTTTTGCAAAAGAAATCCCCGTTGGCATCACCACTAATTCCAGTTAAAGCCATGCCATTTCTTAAGAGAACTTTCAGTGTATTAGAAATTAGCCCGAGAATCTCACACCCCAAGGAAAGAGTCGATCAAAATGGAGAAGCGTACCTCGAAAACGAGGCAGGCGTGGATGTAAAATGCAGCTTGAAGCTCCTCGTGTTGTTGTAGGACAAAGATTGTAGCTCCTCGTCTGTGGCTCCTGGCGATGCAAATCGATGCGCCTGAGGATTTTCAAACAGACTGAGGAGAGGGGGACGAATTCGAATGCCAAATTCCGAATTCATGATGTGGCACGGGAGAGAAATATGAACTGAATTCGCGTGACAGCGAAACAGAGCCAACGAAACGGAGGCCGCTCCTCTCCGGTCTCCTCGCTCTCGTTCCACCGCGCCCCGGATGAATGAAAAGCATCCGTTTTACCCCTTCATTCATCCCAAAGTAATGTATTGCATCACTACACTAATAATGGTATTTAGTGTTGGCAACATTAATTACAAACCCCAACACTAAATGTCAACAATCCTCTTAATGTTACCAACACTAAATGTCAACAATCCTCTTCATGTTATCAACACTAAATGTTAACATATACACTATTTGTCAACTACAATAATTTTGGGAATATAAATTTTTTACAAGTTTATATTTAGGGTTAGAAATTGGTTCATTTTTATTACAACAAAAAAAATTAATTAATTTTATGAGTTAATATTTAGACAACTAGGCAACTCTACAAACTAATTGAGATTTAGAATGAGTGAAGTAAAAGTGCAAGTAACACTATTGGTAACATAACACTAAATACCATTATTAGTGTAGTTCACTACTTGGCAGAAATCATCATATACCGTGGGTGAATAATTAATGTGGGCGTGTACAGTGAATATTGCACTTACAAGTCAGAGTTCAAGAAGAAATTTTAGCTTCACGTGCTAAATTTTGGCATTTTCCAATTCCAACCAAATTTTCAATAGTATGGACCGGTTATTTTTTGTGAAATTTCTTTGGAATATACTATATTATACTATAATTAGATTTTTGGAGAAAAAGTGACTAGTTTTTTTATCAGGTAGTTTTAGTTTCAATTGGTTTTTTTGCAATTTAATTGGCTAACAATACACTAACGGCTGGTTATGCCCGATCCTTGATTTAGGTTGTGTTGACAATTATGTTGCTTTACCTTGGATAGTTGCCTCATGAGTCATCACTTGGCCATTTGGAGGTACATGCAATCAACTCTTGAAATACTTAAATTTCACATGGTTTACGACTTGAATGTAGGTATTTTGTTTTTATACAACTTTGTTTTTGTTGTTATTAAATACTTTAAAAATTGTTTATTACAATAATTATTGATGAAAATTCCTATAGCAATGACAAATATTTATTTAGTGTAAAATGTCTAAAAATTAGTATGGGGCAACCTAAACGCAATATTTAGTGTAGTTATTATGGTCTACAGTAATTTTGTCTTATGTTGCATAACATTGTGACACGCAAAACCACAAAACCTCAAATTTGTGACACAAAGAAGCCTAAATTTTGTACAATTTCAAAATAACGTTATTTTGAAGAATTTTAATCCTTAAACAACCATGGAGCATAGTATATATGTTGTCATATAATTGGCATTTGTTATCAACAAGAAGTTTTAATTTGAGATCTCAAATAGCTCACTAGGACCTCAGTGATTTATACTCCAATTTCTTTGTTAATCTCAAATGTAGTAAAGGTGTGAATCCATTCCAAATACAAAAAAAACTTTGTATTGTACTGGTCACAGCTACACGCTCAGTCCTTTAATCCTTAAAGAACCAAAGTCCCCTCAGGGGACTTTTGGGATTTTGGATAGGCTGGTGCGACCTCAATTTTTTACATGATATTTTGAAACTTCTTATGAGTGTGTAGGAGTGTATAAGGTTTGTGGGATGCAAAAAATCATGTCATTACGTCACATGGTTCACAAATTATGGGCATTTTTTGGCCAAAAGCAATTTGAGGGGCGGCTTGGGCAAGGGAGAAAATATTGACTTTGGAGGGGGGAGCAAGGAGGGGTTGCCACATGTTGCTATGGTGGTCTCCATTATTTTGTCATTGCCCCCTTTCATTTCCAATTAGGAGGTCAAATTGGGCTTTGGGAGCTTATAAATTTTAGAGTCTTTGAGTTTTTCAACTTTTTTTTTTGACATTTGAAGTAAATGTTTATCTTCAAATACACTGTTTGGATTTTTCATATCTAAAAACATGTGGTGGGGAACTTGACTCAAAAATGTCATAGTGTATTGGCAAAACTTGTTGTAAAATGGCATTGCAATATTTTTTAGGATGTGTTCCATTTCTTTGAGTGCCTTGAAAATTGGTAGACATATGTCTAACTTGATTACCTACAAGATAAAATTAGAAACTCAAGGTCTTTAGTGCAAAAAAAATCAGCAAATGGTGATCAAAACCATTTGAAATTTTTGGGCAAAATGGAGAAAAAAAAAAAAAAAAAAAAAAAAATCCTTTTAGATGCTCATAACTTTCAATCTGTATTGTCAAATGTCACAAAATTTTCAGCAAATATTTTTCTACAAGTTCATTACAAAATTCCATGGTTGAATTTTCAAGAACAACATTTTGTTAGAATTTTTGATAAATGTAGCAATAGGAACAGTTTTGAGTATAACTTTCAATCTGTATTGTCAAATGTCACAAAATTTTCAGCAAATATTTTTCTACAAGTTCATTACAAAATTCCATGGTTGAATTTTCAAGAACAACATTTTGTTAAAATTTTTGATAAATGTAGCAATAGGAACAGTTTTGAGTGGTTGTTGGTAGAAAATGGCCTTGGTAGTTTAGGGGTTAAGGGTGCCTTGGTAGTTTAGGGGTTAAGGGTGCCTTGGTAGTTTGCAGAAGTTCAAAATTAGTAATTTTCGTGTCAAAATCAATGTGGACCATTGTTTATGGTGTAAATTTGATGTCATAATATGTGCACATATTGTACAACCTAGTGGAGAATTTAAATCCTAGCAAGGGAATTTATCCGTCAGTTCAAACAATTCTTAAAAACATACTTATTTTTTAACCAATGTTTTAAATCAGTCAACCTTATGAATTAAAGTTTCTTACTAGGTTTGTTACAAGTAATAATTACATAAGTGATTTGTGTATATTTGAAAACTATAAAAATACATGTATTATAAAAATCTCATTTTTTCATGAAGAATGCTGCAAGTCTGCAACGTGGTATAACTACAATATGGTATAATTACTTCTTACAAGGAATAAGGTCCACAGATTTTTCAACAAAAGTACTTATGAGTTCTTTGTTTCTGAAGGTGCTTGAGTATGTCCTATAAACAAGTGAATTCATGATAGAGCTCTTTCTATGTCCAAGTGAGCATGTAATGGGATTTGTTATATGAGCAATAACAATCACTTACAAGACGTGTAGATTTTGCTACTCAAGCTACATGTAAAGCAAGAAAAAGAAGGTATTACACATCAATTCTACTTCTGCTAGTGCTAGAAGACTTTAAAACTAAGTTTGTGAATCAAATTTTTATGAAGTTAAATTGGAGATATAAAGATATATTAATGTACAGTTACATGTTGAACTAAGCAAAGATGTTCTACTTTAACTCAGCTTTTGGAAATCATAAAAACATAGTGTACTTATATTGTGAAATTGCTCTAAGAATTTTACTATGTTGTTTTATCAATTCTTACTAATCATTGCAAAAAGGCTATCACTTTAATCAATTTGGTGCTCGGTTTGGTGAGAAGGTTTACAAAATTGGAAAGTAATTTCATGAAAATAACAATTCTATTGTGGTTTACCTACAAAGACATATGTATGAGCATCTTAGGAAGATTTACAAAAATTATACTCCGTAGTTAATAGATTTATCTTATATGTTAGAAATTATCACCTTTTTGTTTGTTTCTTCTTTCAGTTCTTATATAAAACACAATTAAATTCTCCTTAAAAGAATTTGATACACAACAATGAAGCACTCATGCATACATGTAATAAACTATGTTTTTTTTTGCAAATCAAGGTTTTGTTGGACATTAGAGTTTTAAGTTGCAATAAGGAGCTAAAAATTGTAGATACTAAACTTAGAAGAGAGATAGATGTTTTGATATCCATTTTGTGGCTCATAATTCCAATATGGAACTAAATCTTCTATTTAGAAAGAAGAGAACTCAATGTTATTATGTTAGGAGCAACTAAGTATTTCTCATTTTGTAAGTAATGCAAGGCAATTAAAGAATCCAAATGAAATCTTGAATATACCTTCCAAACACAATTGAATGAATGGTGACATTCCATAATAAATTGAATGGATGCCATCATTGTACTAAAATCACAATGACCTTTGTAATATCACATCTCCAATCTCTTTGATATTATCACATAGTTACAATTTGAAGACTCATTGTAATTTCTCCTTTGCATTCTATTTAATATATGAAAATTTTCAAAAAATTCTAATAGTAAATGTAGCGTAGCAAGTGCCAATTATTGTACTTAGCTAATTTTAGGATATTTAAATAATTTTGGACTTTGTGTCCAACATAGAAAGCTCTTTTTGATAGGGATATAGATCACATGATGTTTTGAATGGATCTCTCAATGTTTTGCAAATAATACAAGCAAAACATTGAAAAACCTATGGATGTGTTGCATATGGATGATTATACCTAGACTTTGTACACCCAAAAAATAGTTAACTATGTTATATAGCTTCATTCTAATTCATGAATGCATACACAACATTTACTATTGATTATAAATCATTTACTTGGAATGAATGTCTATATTCAAAATCTACACAAAATTTTAATATTTGTTTCTATTTGACATTCTAAATGAAATAGTTTTCTTTGAAATTTATTGGCCTCTTTTTTTGTATAACAAAGATTGGAGGCAACAATTAGGAGCCCAAATGAATATATTTAGCTAAAATGGACAAAAAGAGAGTGAAACATAGATCCCAAAGGGTTAATTGTTACCAAGTTTTAATGTACAATAAACTATCTAATGTTAGGGACATTACTTTGGAACATTCCGTTTTTTTTTACTTTTGATTTTAAAATATCTTGTACTTTAGATTTCTTTCACATTAGATCAGAGTATATATAGAGGTTGAGGCTGAAGTGTTATTTAGACTCAACAATACATCTTTTGGAGCCATAGCTCACTTCTTTTGATATTTGTTTTTTCATTTTTGAATTCTAGTTCATTTTTAGTTCATTCCTAGTTTTTATCGATTATCTTTCTATTTCTATATCTGTGACAGTTTATCGAGTTTTACTTCACTTAAGTATTAAGGCCCTTGATAGAAGTTACAGTTTACTTCCTCTAATCTGATATTTCATTTATTATAATATTTGTGTCTTGTTCTTTTTGTGAGAATTGCGGACATTCCCTCTCCTTGAAAGTTTAAAGGTCTAGAAGTTGCGGTTTATTCCCTCTAAACCGATATTTTATTTTATTTTATAAACCCTATTATTTTCCGTCTCTTAGTATGGCTGAACCTTAGAATTATGTTATATCCAAAACTGTTGATTTTAAGTTAAAAACCATCCTTAATACTATTACCAAGTTGTCAAATTGGACCACAACAATTGAAAGAGTTATTGGTGGTCTTTAATAAGGCCAACCTTCCGTCAATTCAGAGAAAGAAACTCCACTTGTGGTTTGACAAAATCTACTACGACCACTACAACAAAAAGAACCTTGTGTTAATCTTCATAAAAAATTCAATAGTACGCGCATCAAACTTTTAGGATTTGTCAATCAGGTTCAATTGATAATTGCCTTACAATCAGGACGTTATCCAACACAAAAATTACAAATTGGATTGGTTGGAACTTTATTTATAGGACAAGCTTTATCATGGTTTGTTTCTTTGTTCGAGAAAGACTCACATATATTGAGCAACATTGACACTTTTCTTGAAGCCTTTGCAGAAGCGTTTGATGAACATGATAAGGTTTGTTGGACAACTACAAAAAATTGGTCTTTATGACAAGGGACATGTTTTGCATCAGCTTACGCATCAAATTTTTGACAATTTGCGTACGACATCAATTGGGATAAAACAACTTTTATTAGCCAATTCTAATGAAGATTAGAAGATTTTATGAAAGATTTAATTTTATTACTTTCTGATCCGCAAAAGTTGAACAAGACAATTAGTCAAGCGGTTAAATGTGACAACCAATTTTTGCAACGCTGTCAAGATCAGATTCTATCAAAGGAACAAATGACTCGTCTTACCTCATTTGTATCAACAAGTAATCTAATTTTGCATTCAAAGATTACAAACATGCAAATTGACGCAATACGTATTAAGCATCTTACTTTAAAAAAAAAAAGCGTTGCATAGAAAAAGGAGTATGCTTATATTATAGCAAGTGAGGCCAAGAAGTTCTTAACTGCCCAAAAAATCCGAGTCAACATATTGTTAAGATCAAAGCTGTCATCGTCCAGAAAAACAAAGATACCCAATCACAATAAGAATCGTGCAGCTGAATAATGCAATTTCACAACAACATTTAGGTTCATCCTTTCCGTTCAATCTGCCTCTTGTTTCATCATTTTTTTATTCGTTAATTTTCAGAAACTTGAAACCACTTTTCTATTAGATTCAGAAGTATCTGTTTATTTTTTGGATGAAGAATTTTCTAAAAGTCACAAACTCCCATTAGTTTAGAAATTTCAGCCCATCAATATAGAAGTAATAGATATATGACCTTTGTCTTTTAGCAGTGTTACACACAAAACAATGCCTTTAGAGGTGACATTTGAAGGCCATAATAGCCAAATTATTTTCAATGTCATTAAAATTCCGTCAAATCCTGTTATTCTTGGTTTTTCGCGGTTAAAGTAGAAGGCAATGGAATGAAGCTTTTTATTTTCTCATATTTATGAAAGTACAGCTTCCAAAAGAAAATCTGAAGCATTGATTTCTAAATAGAATGCATTTGAAAAACTTAGGTGTACTGAAAGTGGAGCCGTAGTAAATACAGACTTTAAATCCTGAAAATCTTTTCTCATTAATGGTCCTCAGTTGAATTTATTCTTGCTTGTCAACCAAATGAGCAGACCAGCAACTTAAAAATAGTCTTTGAAGAAGATCCGATAAAAATTAACAAAACCAAGAAAATATTGTACGTCTTTAATAGTCTTCAAAACTTTCAAAGACAAAACTTTAGAATATTTTTTACTTTATATATTTTTTTAAATGGTGTTATTTTCTCGAATGAGCTACGCAACCGGTGACGGTTTATACAGATCACAAAAATTTGGAGTACTTCATGTCATCTCATGTTTTAAATCAACGTCAAGCTCGATGGAATATGTCTCTATTTCGGTTTCACTTTATTATTACATATCGACCAGGGAAGCAACATGGACTATCTGATATTTTATCAAGAAGATCATACCTTACACCCAAGTTTGGAGAAACAACATTTGATTAATAATGTAGAATTTTGTTGTATCCAGAATTATTTTGTCTTCGCGCTACGGTTATATCATCACCAATTAATGAAAACTTCCTTAACCAAATGCATATTGCAATTATTAGAGATCGTGTAGCCCTCAACATCAAGCGTTGCGTTGGTGAAAAAAACAATATTAGGGCAGATGAAGATTTATTGTATTTTTAAAAACGTTTATTCATTCCAAAAGGTCTAACACAATTTTGCGTTTTTTAATCTTGTCATGGCTTCCTAGGCGTGGGTCATTTTAGATACAATAAAACTTTAGAACTTGTTTTTAGAGATTTTTGGTGGCCTTAAATGTGGAAGGATGTGAAAGATTTTGTTACCTCTTGTGACATTTATTCAAGATCTAAGAATCCTTGACATTGCACTTATAGACTTTTGCTATTATTGTTTATTATACGTTGACCGTGGTCTTTAATTTCTATAGATTTTATCACAGATTTGTCGTCATCAAATTCATTCAACAGTATCTTTGCTGTGATGGATTGATTTACGAAAATGACACATTTTGTCCCTTATAAAAAGGCTTCATTACATGAAAATATGGCAAGATTATTTCTTCATGACGTGTATTAATATTACGGTTTTTCAGACGATATTGTATCAGATCAAAAATTTCAATTTGTATTAAAATTTTAGAGATACCTTTTCAAAAAATTGAAAGTAGAAATCAATATCTTTTTAGCTTTCCATCCTCAAACTGATGGTCAAACAGAACGGGTCAATCAAATCTTTGAGTAATATTTACAATATAGTATCAATTATCAGCAAGACAACTAGACAACATATTTGTCGTTAGTAGAGTTTGCATACAACAATACTCTTCATGTTTCAACTCAACAAACATTATTTTATTCGAATTATGGCTATCACCTAAAACTTGATTTGTTAAGTTCACCAGCAAATAATAATCCAACAGCTGACGACTTTGTAAAGCAATTATTACAAATTCAAGATATTTTAAAGCTTCAATTACAATTCGTCCAAGAGTCTTACAAGACAACTGTGGACAAATATCGCAATCAAGAATTTGATTTTCAAATCGGAGACAAGATATGGCTTATTTAATAGAATATTAAGACCAAGCGGCTATGTGACAAGTTAGACTACCAAGACTGAGACCATTTGTCATTTTAAAGCAAATTAACCCAGTGGCATACCGTTTTGAGCTACGAGCTTCTATGAAAATATATCCAATTTTTTATGTATCTCTTTTAGAATTTTATGGACAGTCACATTTTCTAGGATGAATACAACCACCACCGCTAAGTGTTGAAATTAAGAACCATGATAAATATGAAGTGGAACAAATATTAGACTCATGGCAAAGGTGGGGCAAAGTAGAGTATTTGGTATACTGGAGCGGTTATAATATCAACGAGCAAACGTGCGAACCAGCCAAAAATCTTGTAAATGCACCGGAAATGGTATAAAAACTTCATCAACTTTATCCAGATAAACCTAGGGCTCCTCTTGGGACTCGTTATTTGAGAAAGAAATAATTTTAGAGACGTTACTTTGGTACGTTCTGTTTTTTTTTACTTTCAACTTTAGAATATCTTTTATTTTAATTTTTTTTCACTTTAAATCAAAGTATATATAGAGGTCAAGGTTGAAATATTATTTAGACTCAACATTATATTTTTTGGAGCCATTGCTCACGTCCTTTGTTATTTTGTTTCTTCATTTTTGAATTCAAATTCATTTTTAGTTTTTATCAATTATCTTTCTATTTCTATATCTGTGACATCTAAAATTTGTACAATATAAGCAATATGCCAATATAGCAAAATCATATAAAAAGTAGTTTCTTCATCTTTTTAAATTGGTATTACAATTTTATTTTACACATAATTTAAATGTTTAAACATACAAAATATATTATGAATCCTATATCTAGCCTTAAATGTGATTTTCCAATGAGTCCTACATCATGTTGAAATTTTGTTTTGAAAATTTGACTACTATAGACTTCACACAATTAGTTCTTACAAATGTCAATTTTGTAGTAATATTCTAATGCACTAAGTTTTAAAATTATGACTATATTTATTTGTCTCGGAGTGTGTATAAAAAGAATTCATTGTTGTCAATTTTTGCCAACATAACTAAGTTTGCATGGACATCAAGTATTTTAATTAGGGTTGTAAACACAACAATGACTTTTGAAACACAAAAGATTTTTCTATAAATTAGATGTGTTTAAAAGGATGTTTTGCAATTTTGGAAGCTTTGAAAGCCAACTTGTCCATCATTTTGTTCTAGTCAATTGACATTAGCATAAAAAAATTGACATTCCTTTCCTAATTGTGAAGCAAAATGCAAACTACTTTATTTTATTTGAGATTTTTTTAATTTTTTGAAGCTTTGAAAATTAACAGTTAAGAACTAATCATGATTCCAATTTTATTTATTTATGTAGAATTTTGTCTTTATAAAAAGAAAGGTGATCATGGTTCATAACACTACCTTTGCTTTATAATATGTACCTTTCAAACACATTTTAGGTCATAGTATCTTGATTGATGCCTAGCTACTAATTCTTCATGAAAAAGAATAAACAAAAGATAATAATTAAAAAGGCATGGAAGTAGCTAAAACATTCAAACCTAGAAGAGGGTTGTAAGCAATAGTTGTTTGGTGTATTGTCAAGCATCTATTTTTCACAACTTTCACTCAAATTCAAATTATTAAGGCAATTACTATTAAAAAAGAAGCATTAGCCAATGAGTGGATTATGGTCTTTTGCAAGATGAATAGATTAAGCTTGTGTAAATCTTCCGGCATCTTTTTCCCTTTTTTAAAACTACACTAAATAATCCTTTGTAACTAGTTTTGGACCTTGGTTGAAGTCTCTTTGCATTTGCCAGCATTAGAATAAGCACATGATATAACATGTATTTTTTTAAATGCTATAAGAATGAAATACAAACTTCAAAATACTAATTGTAAGTGTATAGAAAATTTTCTAGAGATTCCTATGATTGAATAATACATATTTTATACATCATCTTCATGCAAAAAAATGTAGGAAAAGGTTTGCAAAATTGACACAATTACATTAGCAAAATTTTGAGCCCTCTAGAGGGCCCTTAAAAAATCGTGCCGTGCTACATAACAGAGGTAAAAAAAACAATATTTTTTTAAATTTTTTTATAATAATATTAAAACCGCTACGGCACATGATTTGATTGCTTGCAGATGTCAAAAATGGTAGATTTTGACAATCAGGAATGGCAACTTTATTCTTCATATGCACATCTTTCATGTGGAGTTAGGGGCCTTCTGGAGGGCTCAAAGTTTTGCTAATGCATGTAAATGCCTTATCACATGACCAACAACATGATGGAAGAAAAGAAGAAAATTACATGTTTACTTGCCATTATGCATGCTACTTGCCACTAAGGTGGGTAGCTCAAATTGTGTCCCCTTTTTGTAGAGCGTCCTATAGGTAGCATAGAAATGGACATGAGGTGGTCCTTAACCCCTAAAGGCCCAAGGAGCCCACTTTGGGCTTTATGAGAACTCGGATAGGCTCTATTGTCTTCATAATTTGGAATTTTTTCATGAAATTTTTAGGATGGATGCTACTCATCATAATCTACATGTGAAGCTTTATTTCATGTCATTCCAATATGTAATGCAAAAGTTATAAGGTTTTTTCAATTTCGATGTCAAACCGGGCAGCAAAAAATATATTCTAAAATTTTATTTTTTATTTTTATATAATTGTATAGATTGATACCTACTCAAAAAAATTGAACCACTCAATTCCAAATAATGAGGTAAGAGTTAAAAGGACTTTTATTTTGCTAGCAATGAAGGTAGGAAGAAGGCAGAAAAAACATATAAAGTTATCTTTTACTCTCGATTTTGAAAATTTTGAAATGAAAATGAAAGTTACTAGTTGTCTGTTAGAGCATTCTCACCATTGGGATTCACAATTTTCAAGTTCTTCCAAAACTTATTAGCATATCAATTATATCTTTCAATCATCAATACCTTTCACTTTACAATTTTTGAAAAAATGAATCCAATTTTTTTTTCATTTTTTGTATATATGCTCTCAACCCATTTTCCAACATACCGCAAAAATTGCACAAGAAATACAACATACGGGTTTTTCTCTAAAAAGTTTGAAAAACAAAACTTCACCTTCTAGAAGGACTACAAAAGCCTACATTTTGAAGTTTAGGCACATTGATCTTGCAATTGGTGGGGATTTTCATTATGAAATTTTGGGACAATGTACTTGTGCAAGTCAACTAAAAGATCCTACGGTTGAATTTGTGAAAAAGTAAGTTTCAATGAAGATTTTGACCCTGGTTTGGGGACTAGTATTTTGAAGCAATATTGGACCTCTAAACACAAAAGAATTTTAGGGATTAAATAGACCCTCTTCAGTCATAGAAAAAAATGTGTATTTATTGCAAGAGCTAATCACAATACTTGATTTCACCTCAACTCTTTACAAGTTGCAAGGGAACAGTTTATGGGAGACCTAGAATTGCAAACAAGTACCTATTACAAAAAACTTAGAAAATTCATGAAAATTTCAATAATACTTTAAAATTTTAATTATAAAAAAAATGTGGTACAATTGGCATCCATTTCTCTTTCTCTGAGAATTCTCTAAGACAAAATCTTCTAGCCTCAGAAAGGCCACAAAAAGGCAGATCAGCCCTTAAAGTGTCGCTTTTTCAGCTACCTACCTTACCAGGCAAGAGTAAATAAGGTCAAGGGGTTACGTTTTATGACTTTTCATCTCGCTCTCCCCCCATTATCTGTTCTATTGCAAAAGTTTGTAGTACCCACATCACCAGTACATCCACAACCACTCAAGTATAAGCAGACCTATCATAATTTGGTTGTCCGCAAAGGTTTGCGGCGAATTTAGGAGCAAAGCTTGTGTTTAACCCCTAAATGCGCAACGCACCCAATTTGGGTATTTGCAAAATTTTGAAGACGAATAAAATCTTATCAAATCACTATTCTTGGTTTTTTTTGGACCCAAGTTTGTTTTGAAATCTATATTCAACATAAAAATTTGATTTTAAAAATGAATGTTCATGATTTTTCTAATGAAGATTTTTTACAAGGGTGTCCACTGCAATCTTGAGTTTTTTAGTGTTGGAAGATCTTAAAAAACATGCCTCAAATACACTAGAGCTTGGAGAAAAATCTATTTCAGAAATCCATTTAAAAGAAATACATGAGCAGATTTTGAAAGCCATAAATTGGTTGAGGTTAAACATGTAATGACCTCAAACCTCGTATTTTTTTGATGACCAACTTTTTAGATTTAACATGTGAAATGAGGATTAGAAAACTTGAAGTCACTTTTGCAATTTTAACACCCTCATGTTCAAACATTATAATCTTTCAAACTATAAGTGATATTGTTATGTTTTCTTTTTCCATGTAATCTCTAATATGTCAAGGTTAAATTTGTACAATTACAATCTAAAAAAACTTGATGAGATTTATGAAAAGGTTGGTTGATTGTTCACTTTCCTAAAAATGCCAAGAAGTTTAGAAAGGCCTTGGGCATTTAGGGGTTAAAGACAAGTGAAGGCTTGGTTCTCAAACTTGGACCCTTGGTAAAAGCTTGTCAAGGATTCAAGGATTCTTTGTACATCTGTCCACCCTCTAGCCAAATCATTGGAAAAAAATGATGAATAAGTTGCCCAAAGGGATTTAGTAGCTATGGAGAGAGGGTTTTTCTTTGTGTTTGACCAAAGGTTGTGTGACATTCTTTGAAAATGGTTTGTAGCTTGCTGACTCCATCCCTATTTTTGGTTGGAGTTGAAGGTAGCCCCTTTGCATGAATTTTTGCAATGTCATAGTTATTAATAATGAAATTAAGGAGAACCTGGCACGATCAACTTTTTTGACAGTGTTTTTGGATTACAATGACATCAATTCTCAATTTGATAAGAATTTTATGAAAGCCTAGGCTGCAATGCAATTTTCTTTACTACAACCTGACATTTTTTTTTTTTTTTCCTTTTTTTCTATAAGCTTGAAGCTCACTTTTTTTTAAAATTTTTTATGAGGCAATTGGGCCTTAAATTGCCCCCATAGTATGGACTGTCCAGGACATAATGCAGTGGCATTCTTTGAATGAGAATTCAAAACTTGACCATCACCTTTTTGGCAGATCAAAGGACTCTCATTGAGTAGAAAAGGTTATAAGGTAAAATCTTGGGCTAAGCAAGCAACAAGAGAGTGACGACAGTGGCACGGTGGCATTGAACTTGGACTTAACGCATGAGAGAGGGACAAGGTAATAATAAAGTTGACTAGACACTTGGACGGACCTGGCAATTTGGCTCGGAGCCTTTGTGCATGTCTTTCTCTCAGTAACAATGCTTTAGATTAGCTTCCATGTCTCGACAATTACACTCTTTAACGCCATATTCGTTAAATTGGGAAAAAGGGTACATTTTGGGACTTCTGAATTTTGCATTTGTGAGAGTATTTTGGTCATTTAAAGTGATTTTTATGATAATTCTTTTGAAGATACTAGATCATTAGTGTAAGATCTAGAAGAAATTATCATAAAAATCACTCTAAATGATCAAAATACTCTCACAAATGCAAAATTCAGAAGTCCCAAAATGTACCCTTTTTCCCAATTTAACGAATATGGTGTTCTTTATACCTGGGTTGGAGATCAACCGAAGCTGTGAGCACCAAATTTCTCGACTCCCAGCACTAATAATTACAGAGCGTGGACAATGGAGCATTATTCAGTTTGATTGCACTCCATGCTTTGCTTGTGCCTTTTCTGGTGAATAAAAAGACTCAACCAGGTTGGGAACTCGTTATGAGCTGGTGAATTCAAGCCAGGGCTCTGACATCTCTGCGCGAATGAAGAAGCAGCAACACGAAACAAAAGTATCATACCTTGTCTCTCTGATATAGCTCTGATAAGCTTCAAATGGACACTTCAGTGCACAACAAAAAAATTGCTGCATTTCTAAAGGCGCATGATTATGATCGAGTACATGGAACTTTTTTCCAGCAAATGGTAGCTTAGATTGTACCTCAGGGTGACCATTGTGACGGCCATTATTAACTATTCGTCGTTAAGAGAGTCATCGCCCCTTTTTTACCCGAGCATGCATGATGGAGTGGGGTCACCGAGACTGAGCAATGTGCACGAGACTAACCTACAGGCTTTCTGCTCTGACGCTTCCACAGAGTGCACATGCAATTATGTCGGAAAGCGCTTGGATCCATCCTAATGCAATGCACATAAATTAGCAAGCTCCCAAATTGTACCTTTAATGCCAGTCAGCGATCTGTAAACTGGCTAAATTTTGCAAGATTGCGCAGCTCAAAAACTTGTGAACTTAAATTTGAAAATTATAGCCTTTTAACAGGGCTTTTAGTCACTGGAGCTGAAAGTGAAAATCATATGTGGGATCACTAAGAGCATCATCTATGTGAACAGTGCGAATGGGACTTGGAAGAAGTCAGTCCTGCGTTGCTCCCTGCCCCGTAAGTATGCAATTCCTTTCTTAGGCCAAATCCTCCCAATCCTAATCCAACTCCTATCGCATATTCAAGTACAATAGTAGAGGAATGTAAGTACTTGCAAGTTGTTGCCGGGAAATTGCAAGCTATCACAAGCAATGTGTCACTCCATCAGCAAACGTAATGTGCAGTGTGAAACGAGCAAGGACACAAAGAAATAAGAAAATATGCCGCTCCAAGAGGTGATTTTAAGGTGGGTAGGTCCTGTTTTTCTGTTCCAATGTTGAAGTCCAAGCCTTGAAAATCCCTAGACCTCTCGCCAAAGTGGTCCCACAAAGCAAAATGCAGACCTGTCTCTCTTTCCGAGTGTACACATCGATGATGCTCTAAGGCCAGTAGCATGGAGATCGGCGGGCTTGAGGGTTGAAAATCGGCATTTGTATGAAACCCTAATTACTGTAAAACCGCTCTCTTCCTGGGTGGATTTTATCGCTGCTACGAAAACCAAGCACGGGCTGGTTAGTGCATCAGTGATAGAATGATGTGTGGAGTACAGAGACGACACGTACAAGGAAACTGGTACAAATCAAACGTCAATCGAGTGAATTTGACAACACTCAGCCCAGGCATCAAGTGGACTCATTCGGTGCCAATCAAGCCACAAGTTTTGCACAGTGTCGGTCAGGCTGATGATCTGCGTCGACAAAGCCCTCTCAACTGTCAGCGATCATCACAAACACAGGCACTGCATGATAGGAGTCGCTTGGGTCCCACTGTGTCGACCGAACGACTGACAAGGGACGGAAAATCTCTGACAGAGTCTGACGCCTGGCAGATGGGGAACGTGCAGTCACAGAAGCAACAAACACGTACTTCACGTACAGAAAAACTACAATCAACCTGCGGCTCTCGCTCGTTTGGTTGCTTTCCGGCTTTATGCCATCAACTCTCGTCAATTTTTTTGTAAGGTAATGTGCTCATAAACCGTCCATGTAAGGGCTGAAGCTGGATTTTGGGGAGGTGAAACTTCTTAAACTATTTTTGCAGTAAATTTTTTTTGAAAGACAAGAAGAATTGATATCTAATCCAAGTTATTTCATATTTTTTAGAGCTTTGTGGAATTAGATATGAAATTTGGAAGTGGAAAGATCATAGGTCTCTAAAACCGCCCACCTCCTCAAATGTACATTTCTTGTACATTTTGAAAACCTAAGAAGAAAAGCATGTACAACAAGGGAATATTTGAGAAGGTGGGCGGTTTTAATGCTTGGACGATTTATGAGCAGATTACCTTGGGGATTTGCATATGAATTCTTGATTACAGAAGAAATACTCAGAAATGTTTAACGGCTCACAGGGAAAATGTGAAGAATTCCTGAAACTGACAGGGAAATTAACAAAAAGTTTGCTATGAACCCTGAAAGCAATTACGGGCGATCTTCGGCAGGATCTTCCACACCACTAACTAAGCTTACATTTAATTAGAACAGGGCCAGCAGCGGTGATTTAGTGAGGAGGACACATTGTGGAGCAAGTTGCATGGAACAGTGCGCACTGCGCACTGCTCAAGCAGAAGCGAGCGTGACGACGACGAGCGCAGAGCAGCAGCAGCGCCTCGACAGCTCGAAGCGCAGGCTTTAATTAGGGTTTGTTTGTCAGCAAATCTCTCGGCGAAGAATTCTCAAAGCTCGTTGCTTCTCTCAGAGAAACTCAGAAAGACGTGTAAAGAATGTACACTAAAGGATGGGGCTGTTCACACTGTGGCCAAAGCTCAAGAGGCTGTCGATTTTCACCAATCAGTTTTCAAGAAATAAAAGATTTTTGGTCTCTTTAGTTGACTCTTCACACTAGAAGCCAAAATTCAAAGTCCCTCACCACATGTGTGAAGAATGTATACTAAGGGCCTCTTCACACTATGACCAAAGGTCAATATTTCCACCAATGAAATTGAAAAGAAACAAAGACTTTGGCCTCTCAACCCTTCACACTTGAGGTCAAAGTCCAAAGTGCCTCACCCCATGACATTACTCTTTCATCCAAACAACCTCTCAAATTTTTTTTTGGATTTTTTTGGATTAAGCATAAATGGAGACCCATAAATTGAGACTCAATGGCAGTCAATTTTTTTCATAAAATAATCAAAAGCCGATAAGATCTTGGCCGTTCAATTTAGAAGGTGTAATAAATATTATGACTTTGGTCTTTGGGCTTGGCCTTTGTAGGCTTCACACTAAGATAACCAAAGGTGCCAAAAGCAATATTTTATTGCCTATTTTCAACCCAATTTTGTTGGCCTCTCAACAAAGTTTAGCCACTCAACCCCACGGCCTCTTGACTTGGTTGGCCATAGTGTGAAACGATCCTAAGGGGCGGTTCACACTACATCCCACGTCCCATTTTTGCAAGTCCAATTGTAATGTTTGGCGTCAAAACTTCCAAAAAGTGATGCCATAAAAAGTAATTGGAACTTGGGACTTGAGGTGTAGTGTGAAGTGCCAAATCTTAACTTTTGGCTTTACACCAATTAGATTCTCAAAATTTCAGTGGGACTTGGGATGTGGCACATAGTGTAAACCGCCCAAATAGTGCATTTAGGTTGCCCCACACTAATTGCTTGACATTTTACACTACAAAGGTAATTATTAATACTACAATAAGTTTCATTAATAATTATAATAGTAAACAATTTTTAACAACAATAAAGACCCAACAATTACAACTATGATGGGGAAGAATAAACTAACAGCTTCAAGGTTGCAAACGTGAGGTTAGATGACATGCCATTCTGTGCACCCAAGATAGAAAATTCCAACTTTTTCATTGGCCAAAAAATGTAAGAGCTACACTACAAGAAAGACTATCTGCAGTAACCTGTCCAATTTGACTAAAGTATCTAAATTGACAAAAATTTGACTAAAAATGTTTGAATTGACAAAAAAGTATCTGAATGAGCAAGACTTAATTGACTAAAAATGTCCAAATTGACACTGTTCCCTTGTAATGAGCTTAGATATTTATCTTCAAGGGATTAAATTTGAAAAATATCCAATTCCTATTTGGATTCAAAGACCTTGGTTTCTAAAATCTTGGAGGAGGATACCGCTAACCAACGCCATTAAGTTATAACATGCAAATTATTACTTCTACAAAAAACTCTAAGATTTTGTCACCTTGGTCCCATAAAACAACATGTCATCTAATCTCAACAATTGTAAACCATGTGAAATCCATGTGATATCCTAATATTTAGAGAGTTGCATGTGCTTCCTAATGTGACCAAGCAAGTAGTAATGAGGTAACATTTCAAGATAGGGCAATGTAATTGTTAAGGCAACCTAAATGCACTTTTTATTGTAGTTAGATAAAGACACTATTTAGTGTAATTAGATAAAGACATTATTTAGTGTAATTAGATGAAGACACTTGTGCTTTTTACATGGAATTATATTTTTTGAGTATTGCTATCGTATCATAAAATACATTAGAAAAACCACTTATCATGAATACAAGACAACCTGTATTTGCACATTGTATGGCCCAAATACTTCTAAACTTCTCCATTGTAAAGGATAAAGAGATGTAGGAGGTATATATCATAAAAAATTGGATGCTAATTTGGCAAATTGTGCAAAGTTATTGAGTGAATATTAAATTTCAACAAATATTTTAATGAGTATTACTTCTTTTTTACCTTGCAAAATGCAATGTAAATGTTTAGAAGTCTTTGTTTCATCAATTGATGTCCAGTTTTTTACAATGTGGCTAAGTTAAGCTAATCTTCTATTGCTTTTGAACATACAAACCAATGTCTTTTTTGTTTACCAGCTTGAGCTAATTATGAAAATTCACAAGTAGAACCGCCACACAAGACACAACCTTGGATTCATTACTTCACTAACATTGGAGCTTCTCTAGTGCATCAAACAAAACAACTTGGTATCGGTTGAAACACATCTTTTTTATGAAAATGGAATTAGAACGTAGAAGTATTATTACTAAAATAACATTTGGAAACAAAATAAAATAAATCCAAAAAATCCCAGACACTAGATGACCAAAATACACCTTGTTTAAAGCTAGATAAAGCTAGATAATTTCCAAAAATATAAGGAGCACTATAAAAATTAACTAACATAAAAAAGGGGAATTCAACCAAAGTCCCAAACACACTTGCCATGTCATTGGCAAATTCCCCATTTTTATGCAAGGTTTGAAAAACCTCCTACTATTTTTAAATTTGGCTAAATGAGATGTATCTTTCTCCATCATTGTTCAATTCACCTTTTCTAATACTTTCGCAAAAAAACAATGCTCTTCTAATTGGTGTTGGGAGAGATTTTGAGCTTTCTTTGTAAAAATCCTACACGGAATATTGTATTTAGGTTGCCTTATCTTAACTAGCTACCTTATGACTCATGTCTTTGCCACTTGGAGGGGCATGCAACTCTTTGAATATCTAGATTTCACATGATTTATGGCCTCCATGTTGCTGGTTTGTTTTTTTGTAACTTTGTTGTTGTTGTTAAATCTTTTAGACATTAATTATTGTAATAACAATTGATGAAATTTATTATAGTATCAATAAGTATGTACGTGGTGCAAAATGCTGAGAAATTAGTATGATACAACCTGAATGCAATACGTAGGGTACAAAATTCCTTTTTGGCTGATTTTTTTAGTGCATGCATCAAATATTGCCTATGTACTTTTACCATAATTAGATATACCCCAATATCTAGCCAATTTTGATGCAGTCGATTTGAATTTCAACTAATTTTTTTGACATTTCACTAGGCTTACTTTCTATTTTTATATTTTTTAATCTCACCGCTCATTGCATTTGCATTGAATAATGCATTTAAGTTGCTTCAACAATTGGTTGCCTTAACTTGAAAATTTACCTCATGACTCATTGTGTGATCACATGGAGGCGCACATAGTTATCTAGAAACTAAGATCTCACATGGTTTACAACTAGGACATTACTAGTTTGGTATTGTGATTCTTAGTTGTTCATTCTAAGCTCTATTGCAATAATTATTAATGAAAATTATTTTAGTAACAATATACATTTATATAGTGTAAAATGTCAAGATATTAGTATGGAGCAGCCTAAATGCAATATCTAATGCTATGAACTGCATTTTTTCCATGTTTTAATTAAAGGGAAACTTTTATAAATACCCATTGAGTTTGCCATGTTAGTATAGATACCCTTATTTTTTCAGAAATTGCACAAATACCCTTGGATTATAATTTTTAGGCATTTGTTCTATT
The DNA here is from genome assembly GCA_963920765.1 of Ulota crispa. Lineage (NCBI taxonomy): Eukaryota > Viridiplantae > Streptophyta > Bryopsida > Orthotrichales > Orthotrichaceae > Ulota > Ulota crispa. The sequence continues at coordinate 29,414,388 of OY987242.1, forward strand.
GTGCATGCCACTTCTTCCTTGTGCGCATGTTGCTTCTTTTACGTTCTATTGCGCATGCTACTTCTTCCTTCCTTGTGCACGCATTGCTTCTTTTATGATCTATTATGCATGCCACTTCTTTCTCCTTTGTGTGTACACTGTTCTTTTTTGTTCTATTGCACTCTTTGCTTTAACTTTGATCATGAAGGAAGTAGCATACACAACAAAACAAATGCTTCAAAATTATGATCCAAGAGAGTTTGTGCAATTACTGCAAAACCAGGGATATCTATACAAATATAGCAAACTTGAGGGGTATCCATAAAATTTTCCTTTAGTTCAATATCTGTTATATAAATCTATTTTTCATGGTACCGAGCCTATTTCCTGGGTAGACACAGTAGATGAAAGATGCTCTCGGGGTTTGGAGCCACAAACAATGCAAGTGTGACAAATGATTGATATCAAGCGGCTGAACAGAGCAGGAGAAAGTGAAGCAAATCTAACCAGGCTTATGAGGAGAAAGACAAGCAAATCTAACCAGACTTGGGAAGAAAACAGAGAGGCGGGTGCAAGACAACACAACAGCAAGATGCAACTGCCATTCTTGAGGTTCGGCAGCAGCACAACAAGTACTTTGCTTTCGCAGCACATGTTGTCAGAGGGAGCTGCTGCTGCAAGTAGTAAGGTAGGAGGCTCATGGGGAATGCTATATTGTGAGCACAAATTCATGAGTCGTGAGCGTAATTTGTTTTGTTAAAATATTAAATTTTATCAATAAATGTGTATGTAGGATAAAACAATTATCTTTTGAAAAATTGTTGTTTTTTAAGTTTTTCATTAATTTTGAGCTCAAAATTGATTCTTGCTCATAAAATCTTGGCTCATCACTCATAGGCTCACCGTTCCACACTCACAAAATAGCTTATCTTGGAGGCTCATAAACCAAACATTTACAAGTTGAAACTGAATTTTGGGGAGGTGAAACCTCTTGAAATAATTTTTAGTACATTTTCCTTGAAAGACAAGAGGAATTGGTATCTAACCCAAGTTGTTTCATATTTTTTAGAGCTTTGTGGAATTATTTATGAAAATTTGAAGTTGAAGTGGCACGGGGCTCTAAAATCGCCCACCTCCTCAAATGTAGACTATTTCTACATTGTTGAAGACTATGAAAAACTACATGTACAAATGGAGTACACTTGAGAAGGTACTAGATGGTTTTAGAGCTTGAGTACTTCTAGAACCTCCTACCTTAGGGTTTGTTCACACTTGGTGTTAACCCTTAAATGCTAGGCTGGTCATAGTGACCAGCCCAACTACAATAGTCTATAGTGTTTTTTAGAACACTCATGAGTGCCCAAAAATTATAATATTATTTTGGAGAGTTGCAAAAGTCAACAATGCATGGTGCTTTCATGAAAATTGCAAGGAGGGCAGCTTGGGACCTAACACCATGTTTCTGATTTTCACAATTTGGGTTATCTAAAAATATGAGTGCATCTAATGAGATAAGTTTTTGCCTTCCATGATGGACCATGTGTTTATGATCATTTTTGAAAAAACCAAATGAAAAATGCCTTTTTTTTTGTCACCCAAGACATTTTTTCAAAGCCGGAGGATGTTTTTTGTCCTCTTTGACATTTAAGGGTTAAGAGTGGTAATACCTATGAATAGTATAGGGTGATTGCAAGAATGACCTGTCCTACTTTGTGTCCCCTTCACCTCCTATTGGTGGTTTTTGGGTCCTATCTTTTGCAGTTTTAGTCATTTTGATTTGAAATTTCAAAGTGAGGTGAACATAAAAGTTATTGACATTCATTAATTTTTTTGTTTTTTAAAAATTATTTTACGATTTTTAAGTGGACCCTGATTGCATATCTACATTTGTGGTTTTGGTGTTTTTTAGTACTATTTGGGGTCCAAAAGCAAATCCAAAGCCACAAATTAGGGAAGTGGTTAGGAGGCATCATTACATAGATCTCTTGACCAATTTTACTGAACTCAAAAAACTCTGCCCTACACATTGTCTCAAAATTGGCATCCTTTCTCCCTCCATTGGTGAAAGATAAAAACCTTCCTCCAAAAAGCACTTGCATTAGTTCAAGCTAATGAGAGAGATAAAAAATGGACATTTTTTATTTTATTTTTTTGAATTTCTTTTCTATTTTCTAAAAAGCAAAAAGGAAGTTGTCTTTTATTCTTGATAATTTCTATCCCTCTATTTTTGTGCATAACTTTTAGAATTTCTTTTTTCTAGGTAACACAATATGCATTAAAAGGGGAAAAAGCTTACAAAGTGGGACTTTTGAAGGATTAGGATGGTCACTTGAATCCGAGCTCCAGCGTTTTTTTTGGTACACATGGCTTCACCTAAGAGGAGGAATTTGAGAGGGAAAAAATCTTAGTGGCTCAAACTAAATCTGATACCTTCAAATCTGGTTTAAGGTGGCTATTTTGGATTAAGGTGAAATACAAAATGGTACACATGTTTTTCCCCTTTTAATGAATATTGTGTTAGGTTTGAATTTTCACAAGTAGCCTACTTTAAATGCTTTACAAATTTTTCATTTTTTATTTTATTTAAAAAAATTATTTCAAAAGCTCACAGTATTACCAATACTATGCTTGTTTGAGACAAAATTGACAAGTCATTCTTACAACTACCCTATGATGCATTTGAACACACTTTTAAAACGTATTCATATTGCTAATACCCTCCTAACATCAAGTGTGAACATACCCTCAGTAAGTCGTGCCCCTCTGCAGTCTGCAGTGGTTGTGGTTGTTGATTGTTGCTTCCGAGGCCCAGCAGCCACTGCAGCGGAGAACCGGAGGGAAAGCAGTTGACAATCCCATCGACCTCGCCAATACAAGCAACCTCTGGTCGTCTGGTGGTGTTGGATTATTGGAATACCAGTATTTTATTCGCAGTTCCCCAAAAATGACCCTGGCCTTTGTCTTCTCCTCCGCACGGCGACTTCAATGCTCGCCTTTTTCCCGTTGTCTCTTTGGTATCAAATACATGCTGCTCCCGATGGAAAACTTCCAGTAATTCATGTCAATATGTGGCTTTACTTTCGCTTGATATCGTTTAGTTGCCAGATATACTAGAGCTAACTTATCCGCTGACCTAGTTTCGAGAAAAAGAAAGCAGGGATGAATCCTTTTGAAAAAACATTCAACAAGTGTTTGTAAGTCTTTTTGTTTTTGAATCTCTTGATTATAAAGTTGTGCAGTTATTCATAATGGGAATTCTGCAACCGTACTGTGGCAAGTCAGATTATGAAAAACGACTGCTCCACTTCTGTAATTTCACGATTATTCAGTCGTCTCTGTGTTCTCACCAATTCCTAAACAACGCAACGTATTCAAGATTGGTTGTGCTTTTCAGACACTCTCTCGACCTGATAAAATCTGTGACATCAAAGAGATCTTGCGGTAATTCTTTCCTTGGAACATCGACAGCGAGATTCTTCTTCCGATCTTAAGAATACTGCCATCGATAAGAAAAAAAATCAAGCTGAGGTAGAGTCTCTCCGTCTCACAAGGTTTGTAATCTTGATCTTATTCAAATATGTACATTAATGGCGAAGAAGACATTGCGGGAGAATTGTGCATAGTACTCTTTCAAACGTGACATGCTGAATCTCCTTTCTAAGTGAACTCTCACGAGCTGGACTGTCGTGCAAGTGCATCCACTGAAAAGTGCCAGGGTTTTCCGCTGTAGTATTCAATGCCTGACGACGAGTTTGCAAGTACTCCAAGTTTCAGCTCGACTTCCGGAATCCTGCTGAATCAGTGAGTAAAGTTACAGGTATGACCACCGAATAGCCATGCTAACACCGCCGACCTGATCAGAGAAATTATAAATTTTTTAGTATATCGAAGAGCCATTGTCTCGTTACAACAGTTGCTATGGTCCCTAAAAAACTGAGAAGAAAATGCCAAATAATCTGTACACTGAATAGTGCATTTAGGTTGCCTTGACAATTAGGTTGCCTTAGAGCATCATCAATGGGTACACTCAACTGACTCAAGAGACAAGCTAGCATTTTGCTTGGTGGAGGGTCTAGGAGCTACTTTAGCGAGGCGTTTAGGGATTTTTAGGGTTTCAATATCAACACTAGAATGGAAAAGCAAGACCTGGCCCCATTAGAAGTTAGAACCACTGCCTTGGGCGGCATATTTTCTCATTTCTTGTGCCCCTACTTGTTTCCCAATGCACACTGCGTTTGCTAATGGAGTGACACGTTGCTTGTGATAACTTGCAATTTTCAGGCAACAACTTGCAAGTACTTACATTCTTCTATTATTGTGCTTGAATCTACAATAGGAGTTGTGGCAGCATAGGGAGGATCCGGCCTGCAAAAGAAACTACATACTTAAGGGGCGGGGAGCAATGCATGACCGGCTATTTCCAAGTCCCAGTTGTAGTGTACACATTGATGATGCTCTTATCATGGAAAGTTATCTCATGACTCGTAACACCATATTTATTAAATTGGGATACATGATACATTTTGGTAATTGAATTTTGCATTTGTGAGAGTGTTTTGGCAATTTAGAGGGAATGTTATGATAATTTCTTCAAAATCTTGCATCAATGATGTAGGATCTTTAAAGAATTATCATAAAACTCAATTTAATTTGCCAAAATACTCCCACAAATGCAAATTTCAGCAATCCCAAAATGTGTCCTTTTTCCAAATGATTAAAAAAAATGGTGTTTCATGGCTTGGCCACTTGGAACACCATATTCATTAAAATGAGAGTTTTTTTTTTATTGAAATGAGAGGTAATTTAAAAGAAATTTGACAATAGGCTTTACGTCAATTAAACTTGGTTTGATGAATTGACATAAAACTTTTCAAAACTAACCTGAAATTGGAAGGTTTTATTGCAATTTAGCTCAATTTGAGCTGAATTGCAATAACCTTTCAAAAGTGACCTAAAATTGAAAAGTTTTATGTCAATTTAGCTAAAAACTCTAATTTTAATGGAAATTGCTGATTTGGGTTAAGATCAATATGGTTATTTTGAGAGGTGCCCAATCTCCTAACATGGTGATTTGGAAGTGCAAGTAAGTAGCTCTTTAGATATTAGGATTTCACATGGTTTATCACATGGACACTACTAATTTATCTTTTTGTAGTTGTATTTGTATTGCCAAGACCTTCAAAAGTTATTTATTGTAGTAATTATTGCTGAAAATTACTATAGCAATGGTAAGTATTTAAAAGTGTAAAATGTCAAGAAATCAATCAGTGCGGGGCCACCTAAAAGCACTATTTGGTGTACCTTAACCCCTAAAGGATGTTGTGTACCAAAAGTGTTGTATGTACTTGTAGGAGAACCATTTAGTATGTGAAAAAAAACTTTACAATAAATGTCAAAAATTCCCCAAAAAATCCTAGTTGACCAATATTATGTTTATGACTTGGTTTGAATTTTACAACTCCAATAAAATTTATGTGATATCCAAATACCCCATCCGTATACAACATAAGAGTTCGTATACAAAAAAGCAACATCCTTTAGGGGTTAACCTAGCATAACCTAACCCTAGCCTCATGTTTCAACTATGAGTCTTGCGTGGGTCCTACTATAGCACATTTATTTGTAGATTTTGCATGCAAATACGCTTCGAAATGATGTGAGCTATTATGACCTCATCAAACTTGACTGTACAATTCCCAATATAATTCACCAAATTGGTGCATATGCGTACGTGGATTTGTCTTCTTCAATTGGTCTGGCTGGTAAGATTGAACAGTGTGATTTGTTGCGGTGGTGTAAGGGCCAGTTTCTATTGGGGATTGGAACTGGAGGCCCATCTAGGTCAACCACAAGAAGAGAAAAGAAAAAATCTGAAATTTTGACAAGACATACATCTTTGAAAAGTAGGAATGTAAAGCTAGAGACGGGAGGTTTAGGCTTGGACTCCCCAATGGAAACCGGCTTTAAAAGCATCTCTTGCAAGTTGCAACCTTGTAATTATCGAGGTCTGTTCAATTCTTCTATATCAGTTTAAGAGGGGATGACCACTTGTATCTTCAATAATACAACTCACTAAGTATAAAGCCAACCAATCACAAGTCAAGGAATTTTGAAAAGCAATAAATTAAGCTATGACAACAAGAAAATATAACTTGTAGAGGGTTTAGGGGCGGTTCAAATTACGTCCCATGTCTTGAGTCCCACTGAAATTTGATGAAGTTTGAGAATCTAATTGGCAAAGAGGCAAAAGATGGGACTTTGCGTTTCAAACTATGCTTCAAGTCCCATGTCCCACTTGCTTACATGGAGCCTACATGGCCAGCACTTTTCCAAGTTTTGGCACCAAAAAAAGTGGGACTTCATCACTCCAAGATTGAGTCAAGCATTTTGGTAGACCCATCTTTTAGTCCAAGCCCTCTTAAGCCATCTTTAGCCATCTTCTCTAACCCACAAAGATGGGATTTTGCACTCCCGTGGGACTTCGTCACATGGGACGTGGGACATAGTTTGAACCGCCCTTTAGAGACCCTTTCAAAGAAGCCATATTTTAAGGAGGAAAGTAAATGTAGAGGATGACACAGCTAGAATTGATTGCTTTTCATCCAGATTTGAGCGGGGCTTGAACTGAATTGGGCCTAAACATTTGGAGGCTTGCATGAGACGCTCTTAGAGCATCATCAATGTGTACACTGCAAATGGGACTTGGAAGTAGCCAGTCCTACGTTGCTCCCCGCCCCTTAAGTATGTAGTTTCTTTCACCGGCCAAATCTTCCCAATGTTAACACAACTCTCGTTGCAAATTCAAGCACGGTAGTAGAAGAATGTAAGCACTTGCAAGTTATTGCTGGGAAATTGCAGGCTATTGCAAGCTATTCTAAGCCATCACAAGCAACATGTCACTCTGTCAACAAATGTAGTGCGCATTGGGAAAACTAATTGGGGCACGGGAAAATGAGACAATATGTCGCTCCAGGAGGTGATTTTAACGCGGTCAAGTTCGACGTTTCCATTCCGGTGGCAATGTTGGAGCCCTAAAAATCCCTAAACCTCTAGTTAAGTGGCTCCAACCAAGCAAAACGCAGGCCTGTCTCTTTCCGAGTGTACAAATTGATGATGCTCTTACCGAGACCGGTAAGAAAAAGGAGCCACAAGCACAAATCCTGGCCGAGAATGAAGGAGCCGTCGACTGACAAACGTCCGATCCATTCATTGAGCCCTGACAACCAGTTTCAGTGGGAACGTCAGAAGCTGCACTCAGGATTGCCGTTGATTATATATACCCCTCTCTGCCACCGCAATCAACATCAGTCGTCCCGCAGCACTTGCCTGACGGGGTTGCTAGGGGACACACCCGTCCTCCGAGCGAGGGGTCCAGCCTTTTCAGGGCCTGACTGAGCTGCGGAGTGCGGACTACTCCCTTGGATCTATGGCGATGGCCACGCAGAAGTCGGTCGACATGGCTGCATCCACAGTTTGCGCCATGCTGCTGGTCGCCATCTGCGCCATGCTGCCAGTAGTGCACGCTGGCAACTATCTCGGCACAGACTGGGTATTCGGCCAGGCGCACGCGACGTACTACGGCGGTGTCGATGCTTCAGGCACCCAAGGTCGGAATCCTGCACTCTGACTTGATTCTTATCAAAACAAGCCCTTGATCCACTTGTCCTTTCCACAGTTCTGCAAATTCCATTAGAACTGGGCCTCGATTGATAGTATGTTGCAGTCGAGAACTCGGTCTAGCATTGAGACTACGCATTCAACTCCAGTGAATTCGCACATGTGCTTCGATCCTGATATTTGTGTGAATTATGCTTACCATTAGAAGTCGAAGAGGAATTTGCGATACTGTGAGCAAACAATGGTTTTCTGCAATGAAATTCGCCATCACTACATTCATTTGCAGTTGTACCATTAGAAGTCGATGAGGAATTTGCAATTATACTGTGAGTCAAATATAATGGTTTTTTGCAATGGAATTCTCTATCACTGCATTCTTTTGTACAGTCGTTTTGCAATGGTTCCTGAATGCTCACGTACGTTAATTGCTACTGGCAGGGGGTGCATGCGGGTACGGCAATCTGTACTCCACTGGCTACGGAACGAAGACGGCGGCGCTGAGCGCGGCGTTGTTCAACGCTGGACTGTCCTGCGGTGCGTGCTACGCATTGACGTGCGACACCACGGGGTCCATATATTGCCTTCCCGGAATCCCGTCCATCGTCGTCACAGCGACGAACTACTGCCCTCAGCACTCGTTGGGCGGGTGGTGCGACATGCCCAGGCAGCACTTCGACCTGGCGCATCCCATGTTCATCTCCCTCGCTCACGAGGGCGGCGGTGTCATCCCCGTCAACTACCGAAGGTGACCATTCCTGCTGATATACTTCCGTTACAATCCCTCATATTCTCCACAGTACTCAGTGGCAGATTCTCAGTGCACATTGATGCGGTTTCAGATGCTCAATTGAATCCTCAGATCTAGTACATATCAAAGGTCATTTGCACTAAAACGTCACAAACGCTGAATCACACTCCTTTGATACGAATATGCCCATTTCCATGTCTTTCATTCAGAATCTCCCGGACTAGTGAACTGATTATTCACAGCAAACTTTTGTAAATTTCCCTCTGTCAGTTTCAGGAATTCTTCACATTTTCCCTGTGAGCGGTTACTAGATATTTCTGAGTATTTCTTGTGTGATTTTTCCCTCTGTCACAATTCCCTGTTAGTGCACAGGAAATTCATAATTATGCAAATCCCTACAAAAAAATTGACAAGAGTTTGCTGTGTATATTGGAGCGGTTTCAGATGCTCAATTGAATCCTCAGATCTAGTAACACATCATTTGAAGGGCGTCAGAAAGTACTAATCCTCAAAGCTCCGTGCACTAAAACGTCCCAAACGCTGAGTCGATACGTATATGCCAATTATCTTATTGTTCATACAGAAAAATCTTGGTCCAGTGAACTGATTATTGTTTTTGTGTGAATCAGAGTTCCGTGTGTGAAGCAGGGAGGGATGAGGTTCCAGATCAACGGGAACCCGTGGTTCTTGCTGGTGCTGGTGATGAACGTGGGCGGAGCAGGCGACGTGCAGCAGCTCTACATCAAGGGCGACGAGACGGACTGGTACACCATGAATCGCAATTGGGGACAGATGTGGCAATTTGTGGGCAATAATCGACTGCCCGGCCAAGGGCTGTCGTTCCGGGCTATCCTCAGCGATGGCAGCATGGTGGAGTCCATGGATTGCGCCCCGGCTAACTGGAGATTCTCACAGCTCTTCGAGGGCAGCCAGGTTCCGTAGTGTCAAGTCCAAAAGCTTAACTTGCCCCATGGCTCTTCAAGTTCACTGCCAATCGAGTGCGGCTGTGGATGAAGCAGGCCGGACTTTGTGGACACTCGCCAGCTCCTTCACATAACAATCATCTGAGTTTTTGCTTCGTGAAGAATTAATAGCGATGATGATGTTAATGGTTTGAGTGAAACTTGTAGATTCCTACTCTAGATGTGTACGACATGCAAATCGTCGGCCGAGAGGGGCGATGGAATTAGGTTGCTGAGGTGGGTTGTTGTGAAGCTGCACCACCCGCTCCTTGTGTGTAAATGTAATACTGTATAATCTCCGGAGTAACTTACTAGCTAGAAGCTAACTAAGGTGGTGGTCGCCTGGGTAGTTGAAGTCTCCGTCTTGGTTGAAGCATGTTAACTTGCTAGTGTGCCGAGGTGGAACATAAATTGTTCCTTCGCCCGCATCCGTTTTTAGAATATCATATGGTCAATCATGAGTAATAAAAAAAAAAACTAGCGCAGTGTACAAGCGCACTGTTTCGTTTTACATTAATGCAAGCATTTTCCACGTGGGCTGCAGGTGTAATCAATTGTTTCTTGAAACTCTCGGCCATTGTCTGAAACCTCCTAGTGTTACGCTGAGCATTTCAGAGGACCAGTGAGACCTTTTTTTCATCCAAGCTAGAATGTGTAGGGTTAGTCACCTGTGATCCCAGATATGATTTTCGCTTTTAGCTCAAGTGGCTAAAAACATTGCTGAAAATCTAAAATTTTCAAACCTAACACTCTAAAAAAAACTCTAAAGTTTACATTTTTTTAGTTGTATAGATTTCTTGGTAGAGATCTTGCAAAAATTAGCCAATTCAAAGATTGTTGTTAGCCACACCTTCTTCACCTGTGGCTCATTCCCAAAGAATGGGGACGTGGCATTCTCTTTTTCATTTGCAGAGGTCTCATTCTTTGTAGATTGAGGTGCTTTTTTCTTCACCTCAAGAGAAAAAGAATGGGCATGAAAAAAAGTTAGCATGTGAAGTTTTACCAATGCATGTCACTTTTCATCTCCCTCTTCTTGCTTTCCACCCTCCTTGTGATTGGAGATCTCTATTGAGCGACTGTGTGAATGCAACTTGCCTTCTCAGTTCATCACCATTCTCTATTCTCCATTGCTCACAAAAGGCCGGGAGTTCACAAAGAAGTGCTCCCATTGGATCCTATTTCCACTCCAGAACTTCTTGAAATTCTTTATAGAAGTTTCATTCTTAAAAAAGGTGTAACTACTTCTTGTGTAATTGAAATGAAAAATTCCATAGCATTGCAATTGTAGATTTCAATGCCTACAGCTTTAGAATTAATGTTAAGTAAACATTTGTGTTTAAGTCACCCTGTTTGAAGTCTTAGTTGTTGAGGAACTCAAAATAGCTCCAAATTCAGGTACACAACTCAAAAAAACCAAACTTTTCACGTTCATTTTGTGACAAAAATGCCAATTATTTTGTGAACATAGTATAATTTTTATGATTCATGTTAAATTTGGGTTTATGAGAGCGTAACCTTCTTAAGCTTGACAAATGTCATTCCTTACGATCCTATAAATTCTCAGTTTTTCCAAGTCCTCCATTTTCTTGTAGTCATTTGATTGGTCCACCAATGGCTACCATCCTTTTCTCTGTTCCTTTCATCAATTTCATGTAAGTACGAGTGATGACACAATTAGGATATCTCAAATGGACTAGCCAAACATCCAAAAAAAAGGCCCGTATGCCAAATGCACTATTTGAGTCCAGGCAGCAAGTAACAAGTGTTTTTCTTATGCTATGTTTATGTTATGACTCATTTAATTCAAAATTGTTCTCTCTATCAAAATGACTATCTTGAGTCCCTTTCACAGCATACAAGTAATTAAAACCTGAATGTCCTATTCTAAACTTTTCCTAACTTGTAGTAGTCATGCCTTTACAATATTAATTATCAACATTTTGGCAATTTTGACCATACGTGCACTTAGAAAGAAGTATATGTGCATCTTTTTGCCACTCAAAAAGTAAAAATGGAATTCCATATTGGGTGTGGATAAACCCACATCCAATTGTTGTTTAAATAATTCACAATAACTAATTCCAGTAATTTATGGGCTGATACGCTTTAAGTTTATGGACCAAAGAAGTTAGCACAATTATAATCCCATTTTCCCAATTCCTATCAAATATATTTGTAATTCAAATGAGTCATTTACTTCATTTTGTTGAAACGGGACAATTTCAAATTTTCTTACAAAAAGACTTATCCAAACATAAAAACTTTCCGCATTTATAAAAACTTTTTCTTTTTCACTAATGTATGAGTATAAGCATGTTGTTTTTAAAACATCAACAACACAACACTATCTAGTAGAGCTTAACAAAGAGGAGTATATAGTGACTCACAAAACTGAGTCTGTGTTTACTATTACTTAATATAATTTGTCATATCAAGTGCATTAATAAATATTTTCAAGTGTCATAAAGAGTAGATTAAAGCTATCCAAGTACCTAATAATGTAGGGAAACCTCAAATGAAAAATTTGCAAGGGGCACTGAGATATTTCATTTCAAAGAAGAGTCACTCATTGACTCACTTTTGGTCTTGCATGTTTATATCTCCATCTCCTCCTTATATTAACAATTTATCATAGAACTTAAATTTAGTTGTGAGTGTTATAAGTAGGAAAGAGTGATTCTACTCCTCTAATAGTATATTGCATTTTTGATTATTCCATAACATGATAAGGTGATTATTTAAAATAAATAAAAACAATGTAATATCATTCCTACAAAACAAGAAAATCACAAAAAATGTAACCAAATAGTTGTTGTTAGTCAGTCTAATGTTGAGAGAATCCAAAAGAAACATTTTTTTAATACTAAATTATTTATAGAAGGATAATCAACTAAAATTTTAAACCACTTAGGAAGGGTATGTGTGAGAGTAATGACACGTAGATGATTTATTATTGCTCCAAAACCATTCAAATTAGTTAGGCAACAATATAACAATGAAAAGAGTGTCCAAACAATGCAAAGTGCATAGAATTTGCAAGTTTAAAGGCTTTATGTGAAGAAGAAAAATTCATATTTTTCAAAAACAATATTTAGGTTTGTTTAAATTTTGCCAAATCTCTCGAAAATTTGACTATTGCAAATTGGAAGCAAATGATTTTTTGAGATGAGACTCTAATCAATCATTTCTGTTTAAATGGTCGTTACTAAATTTGGGATTGAGATGAAGAGGGTCTTATAGATTGAACAATGAAGAAAAGTGTGAAACATGGAAAAGGTTTTACAACAATTTGGGATTGCATAAGTGCAATTAGACTTGGTTTGATTTGTAAGATAGAAGATACAATAACTCAATATGTTTGTTGTGAGGTATTAGAGACTAATCTCTTGATGATGTTTTTTCAAAGTATGGCATAGATGCATCTAGAGTCATTTTTTAACATGACAACAATCCAAAACATACAACAAAAACAATGAAAGAGTATTTTTTAAACAACTTTTCAATGTTTTCAAGTGACATACTCAATCACCCAACCTAAACCCTATAAAACACCTATGGACAACACTAAAACAGAAGCTCAATTGTTAATTGACACTTCCAAAGGGTCTTTTAGAATTGTGAGAGCGTGGATTTGAGATTTTCCATTCTATCACTTTCAGTGAGTGTGAGAACCTTTATGCGTGCATACCACAAAAAATGCAAGCAATTGGTTATGCATAGGGCAAGTAAATTGATTTTTGAGTGTGTATAGAAACACAAGTCCAAAACTGAGTCAGTGAGGGGTTTGGTTTCAAAATTTAGTGCTTCCATGTATTATGTGTATTTTGATTTTAATTTTTATGTGAATGATCAATAGAGCTTCTACTTTTTGAAACAATTTTTTACCTATTGGATTGTTCACACCATGTGATAACATTGCTTATTTAATGAAAAACATCCAAATACTGACTCGGTTTTGTGAGTCACTGTATATCATAGATAAGACCAAATAAGATTTAGACCATCTTTTTGGAGTACCCTAATTGTGGCATTCCTATAAGCCTTCACATTATTTTGTTCTTTTCAAAAGTGCATAGGGGGTTTCAATTATGGCATTTTGCACCAAAATTGTTCATGTGAATAAAATTTGTGAAAGAACGTGGGCAAGTCACTCCGTGAACGAGCCATGACGACCTCCCGGAGGTCGTCATAGCGTATTCACCGGTGACCAAAAACTTGTTCACGACCATTCGTTCATAGTTTTTTTGAGATATATAAAACCCCCTAATGATTGTCTGATTGTAATGGCTCATGAATCAATTTATGTGGACAATACAAAATGATATTCACAAGGAAATCAAATTTTGAAAGGGCGTTAGAGTTTCTTAGTTTTGAAAATCTTAGGATATATACATTAGATTCCTAGAATAAGCTTCCAAGCTCTTGAGCACAACACAATTACCAAGCCATCCCTAAATTATTATTATTATGGGATGGAGTCCAGTATTTCCATGTGATTGTGAACATGGATGAGTTTTTATAACATGGCCACACATACTAGGTATAATGAAGGTGAAATGACCACAAAAATAAGAAAGTAAGCTTTAAGAAGCAAATTTTGTTTTGGAAACAACATACCTGACCACTCGAGACAAACTTAAATAACTAATTGGCAATATGAATAATATTCAATCCAAAGATTTCATTGAAAATAAAGCAAAGAGCTTGATCTTTACATTGTTCAAATGGAAGCCAGTATCGTGCTTCCTGTTCTTGTAAAATTTTGTGCCCTTGTCATACATTACCATCCACTTAATTTTCACTTTAAGTGACAAAAACCATACTTCCATGTCAGTTGATCAAATAGACTACTACAGTAATGCTTTCATTACTTACAATATGAATGATTGTGAGTCAAAGGAAGAATATGTCATACAACTGGAACATGACTATATGGTTGAGCGCTAACTACATTGTTGTACTAGCTGACCAAGTAGCCATGCTAGCAGTATTAAAATTAGGATGTATCAAAGAATTTTTGTCAAAAGTGAATCTATTACAAAATGCGGGGCATCTTAACAATCCTAAATCTTTGGTAAGTTAATAGTTTGATCCAACGAACTTGTTGTTCAATTCAAGAATTTTATATGGTAATGTTATATATACCATGTAGTAATTGTGTTTTCGATTGTTATTTAGCTTTTTTCTTTTTTTTAGGTTTCAAAGAGAATTCAAGAATGATGTATACATCGAAAGGTAGATTTTTTTTTATGTTGGCTTTATTTTGTTCTTCACTATTTCCAAGATAAATTTGCCTTTTTTAACCGTGGTTAGATAAGATTTTTTTGAAGCTTGTTGTGGATGTTTCTTGGATTTCAAATATGAAATCAAAGTTGCAAAATTTGATTGAGATTCACCACCCCTTTAGCTTTGGCAGCGGCAGCACCAGCAAAGAACTTAGTCACAGCGGTGAGGACATATGGAGCAGCATCCTCAACCGTGGAGCACTTTGGCACCTTATCACCATTGATGGAGCATGATAGCCATACCAATTCTTCTTGAAACTCTGATAATTTGGTGCAAGCTTTGGCGCTATCATTTGCCTTGCTCAAGCGCAAAGTTATCGGAGTTGATGGCAATTTCACTATCACATCCCACGAAACACCATATTAAGTAATCTGGGAAAAAGGAGGTACCATTTTGTATTCCACCTAAAACCCGAAAAATCACCTTAAAATCAGATCCAAAGGTATCAGATTTAGTTTGAGCTGCTAAGATTTTTTCCCTCACAAGTTCTTCCTCTCAAGTGAGGACACGTGTACCAAAAAAAATGCTGGAGCTCGATTCTAGGTGATCACCTAAAACCTTCAAAAGTCCCAAAAAACACCCTTTTTCTTAGATTACTTAATATGGTGTTACAATCTTTGTCACACCAGCTAGGTCAACCAAAATTTACTTATGATTTGAAAAAAGTCACAAACACTAGTGCAAATCCCTTAATAAAACTTTCAAAAGCTATTTCCACAAAAGGCACCAACCAAAACGTCAAAACATTAAAAAGATAAACCTCACCAAAAAAAATTAACATTTTTATTTTATTTTTATAATTTACCATCCGTGTATCAAAAGGGTATTTAGATAATTATCAAGATTTAGAATCATTCTTCAATAGTAAAATGTTTTGGTGATTCCATATTAAATTTTCCATCAAGTGAATTAGAAGATCTTTGTAGATTTTATCAACAATGAACGAACACAAGCAACTACGTTTCTTAACACCTAAGAGTGCAAGCATCCATAACATGGATAAAGAATGATACTAAACAATTATTGTGGAGCTGTAGGAAACACATGAAGTGCATCCAAATATATGCTCAAAATTTATTATTTATTATTATTGTTCACTTCTATTGGATGTGTTGTGATTTTTATGCAAAGATTAAACTAGTTCATGTCAAATTGGAAATAATAAAAACATTTTGCAAGAATGAAAATCTTGTTTTAGAAATCATTGTAAGCAATAATTCGTATTTATCTTCAGATCTACACGGTTTACGTCCTGCACAATCGGGGTTAAAGACAAAATGCCTAATAAACTTCTTCCAAGTCTTGTTTACAGTTTACACAGACAGAGATCGAAACAACATCCCAATGAATGCAATATTAGTTAATTTGGGAAAAAGCCCTAATTTTGGGACTTTTGAACTTTTTATTTTTAAAAATTTTCGGGTGACTTAGAGTGGATTTTATGATGATTTCTCCAATGCCTTACATTCATGATGAAACTTCTTGGAAAAGTTATCAAAAAAACTCATTTTAAATCACGGACCAAAATATTCTCACAAATACAAAATTCAATATCCCAAAATCTATTTTGAGAAAGTGTTTTTCCAAAATTAACAAATATTGTGTTAGTGACATTTATATTTTAGGGATTTCATAGATACCTCCAAAATTTGCAATATTTGCATAGATATCCTTGCTTTTTTGAAAACTGTACAAATACCCTTGAACCAAAAATTTCAGACATTTATTTTGTTGTACATGTCACTTCCCTTCTTCCTTTGTGTGCACATTGTTTCTTTTTTGTTTCATTACATTCCCTTCTTCAACATTGGTCATAAAGGAAATACGAGCACAATATATAAATGTTTGAAAACTACGGTCCAAGGAAGTTTGTGCAATTTTTGAAAACTCAAGGGTATTTACACTACAGTTACTGCAATCTTCAAGGGTATCCATGAAATTTTCCTTATGATTTGAAGGTTTTGACACCTCTTAACCCCTAAAAATTTGAGGAGGACAAAAAACGTCCTTCGGCTCTGAAAAAGATTCTATGACTTAGAAAAAAGTCATTTTTCATCTGATTTTTTTTCACAAGTGACCATAAACACATGGTCCATCATGGAAGACAAAAAATTACCTCTTGGGATGCATTCATTTTTTTTTGTAACCCAAATTGTGATAAGATTCAAAAACATGGTGTTCGCTCCCAAGCTGCCCTTCTTGCAATTTTCATGAGGGCACCATGCACTATTGACTTTTCCAAAGTTTTGAAGCAATACTATTAGTGCCCATGTGCAAAACACTGTAGACTGCTACAGGCAGGGCAAGCCAAGGTGACCCATCCGACCTTTAATGGTTAAAAAGGTGGTTTTACAGAGGTTTTTGCAGAGGGGTTTTGCTTGAATATCTGGTACCTGGACAATCCGTGCGAGGCGTTTTGCGAGTGAGGACCGATTCGAAGGTGCCCGCCCATTCATCCCGCTTCGTCAGAAATCCTCCGGGCAAATTGAACAGCTTCTTCACAGTCGCCGCAATCGACGAATGCTCATACTCCGAGGTCAACGTCGGCCCCTTCGCCTTGTGCAACACTGGATTCACATCAACCCCACCAATCACCACAAAAATTTCCACCATGAAACAAAACTAAACAACACCATTATAACCCTAAAATTCTTAATTTGACAAAATTTCACGAAATTAGCGGACACATTGATGACTGGGATTTGAGTTTTGCGTATGCGGTCGCTAAAAAATTGCAACCTCATTAGCTATGAATCCTAGTTTGAGAGCTCAAGCTTTCCGCAGGCCATCTCTAAGCCAACCCGAGTTTACTCCTGAAGTGCAAAAACTCAAGGCACTTTAAAGTACTACTAAACTTTTCAGACAATGAGAACTTTTAGATCTCTGGAATTATATTCTGAAACCAAAATAACTCATACTCCCTCTGTCCCTCTAAAAATGTCCAAATCAGACACATTTCTTGTACCACTAAAAAGCTCCTTGGTGCTGATTTCAAATGTTGAGAAAGCGTTTGTCATGTTCAATGATCTCATGGGGGCAAGTTAAGCATTAGGGAGCATTCTTTCCTAGCAAGCTTAATGCCATATTTGTTAATTTGGGAAGGAACCCTGATTTTGGGAATGAACTAGGTTTAAGGTAAGCACCTTAAACCAAGCTCTAAGTCTAAGGTGAAGTACAACTTGGGAATTTGGTTTTCCCAATTTAATGAATATAGCCAAGCCTTGGCCTTGCCCATACAAGGTACCATTGTTGTTACTAATCTTTGAATCAAACTGGCAACATGCACAAACATGATACTTTTTGCATGGAATTTGGGTGCCCAACGGCAACATCAAAGCTGAAGATTTTGCATGCAATTAGTAGATGATATGTTGAGTCTAGAATGTGTGTCACTAACACAAAGACCTAAAAAAATAATGAGGAGCTGACAGCATTCACAAACTATGCACAAATATGGTACTTTTTGCATGGAATTTGGGTCCCTAAATGGTAACATAAAAATTGAAGATTTTACATGCATTTGATAGATGGTATATTGATTCTAGAATGCATGTATCATTAGCACAAAGACTAAAAACGCTGTTAATCCTTTGTAAGGAAGATTTTGGGACGTTTTTAAAGGGACAAAGGGAGTATATATTTGTCCAACTGTTACAGCAACATCTGGAAAACTTTATGCTCTTCTGATTCAGCACCGGCTACAAGGTTTCACTTCAGCAATACAAGATGATGCTGGAAAAGGCAGACGGCATTTGCAAAGCGTAAGACTAGTTGTGAAAGAGTACCGCCAAAACCTGGAATCTGGAATATTTGAATGTTCAAACAATGCATAGACCAGACACAAAATATAGGCGAGACGTTAGAAATGTCATATTCGTTAATTTGGGAATTATGTTCGAATTTGGGACTTCTGAAGGTTTAAGGTGATCACTTCAAATCTAACTCTACATTTCAACAACATTTTTTTGGTACACGTGCCCTCATCTAAGAGGAGAAATTTGCGAGGGAAAAAATCTTAATGGCTTGGATTGAATGTGATACCTTCTAATTTGGTTTAAGGTAACTTTTTGGGTTTAAGGTGAAGTTCAATTTGGGAACCGCGTTTTCCCGAAGTAACGAATATAACGTTTAGAGTGTAAACCCACCGGTGCCAGCTTCGATGTACGGCGAAATCAAGAGCGTGGGCACCCGGACGCCCAGCCTCGTGAAATCGAAAGAGTAAGGCGGCGCCGAACCCACCAATCCATCGGGACTGGGCACGCCCACAGTGGGCGTGGGAACGTGATCGAAGAACCCTCCGTGCTCATCATACGTTATCAGAAGCAGCGACTCATTCCACTGCGGACTCGCGCGCAACGCTTCGTACACCTGATTGGCCATCCATGCATATTCGTTAAAATTAACGGTGCGTAACGGAGCAGCTCTAGTTTGTGACATTCAAAGCCTCGGAGCACTAAAAAGCGGACTAGTGTCTAGATCTGATGAAACTGTGCTACTTTCACCAACATTCGCCTTCTTAATACTCCCTCAGTCTGTCCCTCTTAAAGTTGTCCAAGGCTTCCTTGTGAAGGATTAACTGTGTTTTTAGTCTTTATGCTAGTGACAAATGCATTCTAGAATCAATACATCATCTATCAAATGTATGTAAAATCTCTAACGTTGATGTTGCCGTGTGGGCACCCGAATTCCATGCAAAAAGTACCATGAATTTGTGCATAGTTTGTGAATGCTGCAAGCCCCTCATTATTTTAGTTTTTGTGCTAGTGACAAATGCATATTAGAATCAATATGCTGTCTGCTAATTGTATGCAAAATCTATGTTACCTTTTGGGTACCCAAATTCCATGCAAAAAGTACCATATTTGTGCATGCTACAAGCTCCTTATTGTTAATGATTTCAAGATTAGTAGCAACAATGGTACTTCATATGGACAAGGCCATGCTTCCTTGGAAAGGAAATCCATACTCTGTAGTTGCTTAACTTGCCCCCTTGAGATCGATCATTGAAGATAACAAACACTTTCCCAGCATTGAATGCTGAAATCAGCAAAAGGGAGCTCTTTAGTGGAACAAGAAGTGTGTCGGACTTGAATCTGTTTTTTTAGATTTACAGAGGGGAGTACTCAATAGGTCAGAGGGTAACTACCTCTTTGATGAGCCTTTGCCCTTCCGCCACGTCGTGCACGGGGTGATCGTCGTTCGCCGGAAAGCCAGGCAAATCGAAGTAGCGCGGCTCAATCACAGTGTAGTTCGGCAGAGCCCCTTGCTTCGCATGCTGCTTGAACGTCAAATCGTAAGGGCGAAAGTTGTCGACGTACTTCAGCTTCCGGAGGTTACGGTAGAACAGCGTATTGGGAACTTGTTGGTAGTAGATTCCGAAGGATAAGCCTCCGTCCTCAACCGATTCGAAGATAGTTTTCTGTGGTAGTCCCGCCATGAGCAGCTCCTGGTTGTTGCTCATGAGACCATGGGACGTCGCCGAGTGGAGGTACTGTCGATTCGGTTGCGTGCTGGACGGGACTGACGCGAACCAGCGATCCACAACCGCGAACTCCTGAATTAGCGCCTTGTGGATGGGGATGTGGTCGGGTGTGAATGCACTCATAATAGTTGTGGACAACCCGGGCTGCTCGCTCTCCGCTTGCGCGGCGAATCCGCTCATCGGAGGTGGATTAGCGGTGGTGTCGGTTTGAGAGCCGAAGATTTGGAGCGCTATGTCTTGGTAGGAGTGGCCGGGGTCCGCAGGATCGACGTACGGCGCTTGGTCGGAGACGTGCACGGTGATCGGGTTGGGATCCGTCAGAGATATGGGATTGGATTCGGAACCTGTGAGGCCGTCGATCTCGGAGTTGATCCTGTTCATGTACCCCAGCATGTGATCGAATGACCGATTCTCCATGCACAGGATGACCACTGTCTTGATCGGCGTTGCGAACGTTGGTCCCGTCGGCTTGGACGCATTGCCTCCGAAACACGTGCACCACTTGGATCTCGTCATCGTCGACCGGGCTCGAAACACCAACTGAAGGCTTCTCCCAACAAAAATCCAGTACTATCAGATTAATGATTCAATCCGTCACTCCATCTCATTCATCCAGTTCACAGCAACTGGTCATAGTACTTCAAATGCCGAATGTCCAAGGAACAGCACTTTTTCAATACCGTGTTCTAGAAGATCACGAACTTAGCGCTTTGAAACATGCCATTTTTATGTATGGAACTCTGCAACACGGTGATATCTCAACTACTGTAGTACTATAGCTCTAATTGGAGCAATCAGGTCTGGATTAGAAGGACATAAGCAAACCCTTCCGAAACTACTGATTGATCTGGAGCATGGATTGGAACACGGCAGCAGAGCGAAGGAATGTTTTAGTACAAGGAATAACACGCAGTCACAGTCAAGCGATGTGAAGTCACAACAAATATGTGAGGGGAACAATACTCTGCGTACGTGATTTATATGGATAGGGAGACGAAGCAATCACACACTAAAGCTGAGATCGCACGGTACCATGGAGTCGCGTATAAAGCAGTAAGAAGCATATCGGACCATGCCGGAAGGATGCCAAGCGTTGCTGTTCCTACACGCAAGCTCCAATCATGACAACGCGGCTTCCAGCTAATCAGTCTGAAATATTGGCTTCATGAGCAAGGCGCGGACCATCTTAAAAGGAGGCAATGGAATGACTTTCCAGGTACAATCACGACGTAGATCGACGACACACTAGTAAGATTCACAAACAGAGACAATCTGTATACACTAACCCCCCGGAGTTTGAGATGTGCAACATGTACCATCCATAACGTAAATGGAAGAAATACTCCAAGAGATTGGCACCAGAATCACCCAAACGGAATATCCCAGTGTACAATACATCCGATACAAGTTTTCTCACTGTCTTCTCGTACTTTAGCATTACGACCGACTATGAGAGTGGTCACTTTTGGAGACCGTGACGGAGATGATGTTACTAAGAAATGTACCCCTGTTTTCAACACTGTCACAATTTGGCACTCAACGTAAATATAGATAGTGACTGATGTGCAACCTCTGTCGATATTGGTTCACATACCGTACGGTATGACGGATCAAGACAAATTCAAATATACAGAAAGCCAGTGCAGAAGCGTCTAAATAACTAACACCATATTCAGAGGTACCATTTTGTACTCCACCTTAAACCCAAAAAGTTACCTTAAACCAGATTTGCCAGATTTGAAGGTATCAGATTCAGTCTGAGTCATTAAGACTTTTTCTCTCGCAAATTTCTCCTCTGAGGGCACGTGTACCAAAAAAACGCTGTGAGCTTGTGAGCTTGGTTTTAAGTGATCACCTAAAACGTTCAGAAGCCCCAAAATGTACTGTTTTTCCCAATTTAACAAATATGGTGATAACTTCTCAAATAGTTTTCTTGAATAATCGATAAGCACAATCAAGGCACACAAAATATCTCACACAGCTGACCTCAGACGGCAACCACAACAAAAGTATACCAAAAGAAAGGAATTTATTCGGCACGGCCGTGTGTCCGTTGATGATCAACAGCGAATGATGACCGTCATTGCAGTATCTCCTACCAAAAGAATGATAAAGAATAAGTGTCTAAATTCCAGCGCATCACTGAAACTATGTAATTTTTTTTTGTAGTTTTCCCGCAGTCCTACGTGGAATGAATACGGCGCCGACCATTGGCGTTTAGTGAAGGAAAAAAGCAGCAATGCTCAATACGGCGAAAACAGCGCTGGGGGCAATAGAGCTAGCAGACGACTCCGCCTCGACATTAAGTCCAGCCGGACCTGCGGCAGCAGGAGGAGGAGCCATTGGTGCTAAGGCTGGTGCCTCTGTTGGGGACATGGCTGCAATCAAAGCAACACTAACGTTCAGTTCTCGCACAACATCGCAATCGTTATCAATCTGCTTAAAAAACCGAAGAAAATGAAGCAAAAAACTTCTGAGATCCGATGGAACAAAGGGATGCAAGGTTGCTGTATTTGCAAATCTGCATGTCTCGATTGATAGAAGCAATGCACAGGATTAAAACAAAGACAATCTGCGAGATTAGGCTAAGCACTCTCTGCACCCGCATGAATCATGTATTCCGGATGTGTTCTACCTGGTGACAATTCAGGCGCATAGGTCGGAGACTCCACAGGAGAATAAACAGGAGGCATCATCGGGGCGGCCGAAGGAGCTATCTCGGGTGCATACATCGGCTGAGCAGCAACCTGGACGCACACGAAGGCCAGAAAACAGACAGCAGCCGCCGCGGACATGGTGTTCAAACGGGCCATTGCTCAGAGAATTAAGCCCACAGGCACCGAAAAGCACTGTCTGCTGGGTGGGGAATGAGATCAAGCTAGAAAATGTGTAACTAGCTGAGCGTGATGAGCAGCAACCCAGAACTCAACGGAGGTGGCGGAGCAGTCTGGCAAAGACTGAACACGAGAGGGGGATGCGCAGTGGCGCGGCTAATGTAGAGTTGCAGTGGTCTTTAAAAAGCACGGCACAACTAGAGTTTGCGCGTTCTCAGGGCGTGCTCGTTGGCATGCCATTTACGACTCGCGTCCACCCTGGCTTTCGTCCCCGGCGTCCTTAGATCTGTGGATCCTTTCCCATCGGCGCGGATGGGCGCGCACTCCGCACCCGCCCACGGTATCCGTGGCTCTTTGGCATGGTGGGATTCACCTGCAGTACAGCACGGTAACTTAAAGGCCGGTTCTGGATCGCCAGCAGAAATTCGAACGCAACCTCGATTCATTGATTGTTCACCGCCACTTCCTAGATCGCGGGGCCAGCTTACCACGGATGGGACTGATTTTTGCGATGGTGGGGGCCTTAGGGCATCCCCCAAAGCAGCCGTAAATGCAGCCGTAAGAGAGGCAGGCAAAAGCTTGTGCAGTGCTTTAAATCGGACTTGAGCAAAAACATGGCCTCCAATGCAGCAGTTAAATTACACTGCATTTTTCAAGGCTCCTCACATAAGAGCCCCTCTCATGTAGATTTTCACTATTTGGAGAGTCTTGCATAGCACTCCAGTTTTGACTCTGATGCAATTTTATGGAATTTCATATACTTCTGACATGCATCAGCCACACATAAGCACTTAAAAAAGAGATAAATTAATAAAAAAGTATGGTTAGTGAGTGTCAGAACTTGTTTGCGTTGGGGCTACTGCTTTGGGCCCCTGCTCTGCAACAAGGCAAAATCAGACACGATCTGACAAAGTTTGTGGAGCTGAAATCCGGGTTGGATTAGGGATGCCCTTAGAGCATCCTTAGTCTACCCCGGCATAAAGGCCGGTATACCAATCTTGATCTATTAATAGCATATAGTTAATCACACAAAAATTATTTGATTTGAAGAGCTTGAAATTTTTTATTCTAAAAATGTAATAAAATTTTGGTTTGGACATTGCATGATTTAGACATATCACATCAAATGTTTGCTAACTTCCAAAAAACTTATAGGCCTCTCCAAATCAAGCCTAAATAAGGAAATTTTGGTAAAGAGGCTGTCCACTTTACTGAAATTTCCTTATTTAGGCTTGATTTGGAGAGGCCTATAAGTTTTTTGGAAGTTAGCAAACATTTGATGTGATATGTCTAAATCATGCAATGTCCAAACCAAAATTTTATTACATTCTTAGAATGAAAATTTTCATGCCCTTCAAATCATATAATTTTTATGTGATTAACTATATGCTATTAATAGATCAAAATTGATATATGAGCCTTTATGCCAAGGTGGGTTGAGGATGCCCTTAGAGCATCTCCACTAGTTTGGGCAAAGCTACATTAGCAAAATTTTGAGCCCTCTAGAAGGCCCCTAACTCCACTTGAGAGATGTGCATATAGAGAAAAAAGCTGCCATTTCTGACTATTATAATTTATCATTTCTAACCTTTGCAGTGTGTCATATGATGTGCCATGGCGGTTTTAGTATTATTATTATTATTATTATTATTATTATTATTATTATTATTATTATTATTATTATTATTATTATTATTATTATTATTATTATTATTATTATTATTATTATTATTTTTTCAAGATTTCTATTCAAGATTTCTATTTAAGTACATATCACATGTTAAGAGTCACATGAAAACCTAACTTTAGAACTCAATTGTAGTTTGCTCTAAGGCCTTGTCCTTACTAGCAATTCTTGCACCATGATTAATGGATATAGTATCTTGTCACCTTTTCCAAAAAGCCTTATAAAACTTGACTTGCGACTCTTTTATATAGTGGTTCTTATAATCCTAACATTTAGAGCAAATAAAATTGAGATACTTTAGTGGCATGATATAGCCTTATATGCCTTCATGAATTGTGGGATAACATGGTCTTTGAGCACAATAGAACATATACTCTTTTAGAAGTAAAAGACAAATTTAGCTTTTAGGCTAATTTGGACGCTCTACTTCTTGCATTCAATACGAGTTTGCCAAAAAAGCATATTACAATACTTGCATAAGTATAGTTTGATGAACAATTGCTTTTAACCTAGCTTTTATGGAGCATGCAAAGTATTTATATACAGCTTGTGAAAGATGGATTACTTCATTAAAACTAAATAGCACTTTGCTAATCTAGTAAGAGTCGTAAAAATGGAACAGCTCTAAAACTAACCCATATATTAATTAGCACCTAACCAACAATTAGGTGAACAAAGCAAAATTAACCCTGCACTTCAACTTCTTAACATGTGGTGTCTTTCAAACTTACTTCTTTTTTGAGTGGTAATGCACTAATCAGGATTTCCTTATCTTATTTTAAAGCTGCACATTACTCACTCTCCACTCTCAATTTGTTTTGACAAAACCCTCTCTTAGTTGCAATTGGAGATTTTTTCTCTCTCCACTTGCACTTTGCTTATCCTACATGATTTAACTAAGCTTTTTTTGGTCTCCTTTTTGCCTCGAGATTTTCAGCTTATTACCAATACAACTTTTTCTATGGATCAGACTATGTGTCTTTTCTTTCCTTTTCTTGCTTTTTGGCTTTGGGATATCCGGAACACCAAGTATTAGTGGTTCTTCTCTACGATTATTCCTCCAGCCTATAAGGTTTTTACCTTTGCTCTCCCTTTCCTGCTCTTGCTTCTTGCACATACAACAAAGAGGATTTATAAGCTTTCTCTGTAATACTCATGCTTATGGGCTAGAGCATACGGAATTTGCTATGTCTCAATGCTCTGATTCTTGTGATTAATATATTTGAGAGCTCACGGATGTGATCAAAGTCATTGACTTAGTTTATAGAGGACAGAGAGGATAGATAGGAGGTGAAAAGTTTCACGCGGTCCTTTTCATATTGGAGGCTTGTGCTACTTAACTTAGCGCAGGCTTGGAAGCCTAGGCTAAAATCATGGCTACTTTTCAACAAAATACTACACAAGTTTTTTTTATTTAAGATAATATTCTTGTTTTTTTAAGGATGATGATTGTATTGATTGATTTGTTTGCGTGTTTTCCTTGTGAAGGCAATAACACGCGTTATGGACTATGGACATCTGGTGCAACCTCACTAACATAACATTGGATTGTTGGTGTTTTTGGGATGGGCACAGGTGAGGTCCATAATCTCTTGGTGAATATGTCAACTTCAAGATTTTTTTACTCCATCCATCATGAGTACTCTTTACTCTCTAAACTTTGTTTTAGAGCTACATGTGTGATTTTTGTAACGTGATAAGTTTAGGCTTCAAATACTTGAACGTATTCTTCTCTTTAATGCTACTATGTTCTTCATGTTGCTTCTATTCTCCTTGTCCTGATTGGACTCCATGCACAAATACTTTTTTTTAAATCAGTTTTTTAAGGATTATTAAGATTATTGTATATATGGTTTGAAGTATAATTAAATAGCTTTATTCATTGTTATTTAAATGCATGCCAAATCAACTAGTTTTTGACTGTTGATCTAGATGTATTTAGAAATAATTATACTGATAAGATCTTTTTCAAGATACTTATCCTAGTTCTTGTAAGAATTTTTTTCTAGAACCAATAAAAGTTTGGATAGATGCCCAGATTCCTGGGATGTTCCAAAAAAACCCTTGTTTTTACTGTTTTGTTCACCTCCATTATGTAGCGCGGCACAGTTTTTTAGGGGCCCTCTAGAGGGTTCAAAATTTTGCTAATGTCACTAGTAAAAAAGAAGGAAAAAACAACTACAATTAACGATTGCATTTTAGTAGTTTATGGCATGAAACTACTCACGTACAACTAGATGGACTGTAGTTGTATTTCAGTCAACCGCAATTGCATGCTAGTGATAGTGAACCTATCACATTTGCCATCTACTCAAAAACAACTACAATCTTTTCATCCATTGCCCCTCCTAAATTTTGGTAATAACCTGCCCCCTCTGCCCTTCTTTCTTCTTTGTTTAGAAGACATCTTTCTCTCTAATCCCAATGTCTCTATTAATGCACATCTAACACACGAATGACCAAGTGCCACTTGTCATATTTTTAGAGGTTCTGGTCATATGTAGGCAATTTCATGAAATGTGAAATTGATAATTCACAATGACACGTGTCCCTTGTAGTCGTAAAGCAGTTGTAATTTAGTTGTAAAGTGGTTTCTTTGCAGTTGCTTATATTATTTTAGTAGAAAAATAGTTCACCTATAAATTCACTTGTACATTAGTTGTTTTTCAGTTGTCATAGAGTCGATTTATAATCAAGTTCAAGACATAACTGACTCTTCACTCTTTTTTGGTACTGTAGTACAACCGCAATGTACAGTAGATTGACAGTGACAGTTACAATTTAGTTGTAACTAAGTTGACCTCACAACTTACATGCCAAATTGCCAACTATGCAGTTGCAAGACAGTTGCATCTCAGTGGCTTCAGTGACTCTGTTATCACTGATCAGTTGCATTGCAGTTCTCACCTAATAGGAACAAAGTTATATTTTAGTCGCATTCTTGTTGTAACTTAGTTGTATTCTAATTGTGATAGAGTTGCAAGCTAGTCATAAACACAACTCATTCTAGTCATCATTGGATTATAAAGCACTTGCTACAAAGTTGTAATCTAGTTGCACAGTACTAGCAAAGAAGTTGTACATCAGTCGTACATTAGTGATTGAATAGTATAATGCAGTAGGGATTCAATTGTACATGAATAGGGCAAAATACCTAATACAGGGGCCAGTTGCAATGTTGTTGCACACTGGGCTTCTCTACTGGTACATGATTATATTAAAGTATAGTTTAGGGCAATACACAGTATGCGGCCAATCTCCGCATGCTTCACCTTCTAATAAGTGTTGGTCTTTAGTCCTTCTAAACCGCTACAAAAATCATATCTAAAAATAAAAAATCAATGACAAGCAACCTAACTTCAATGATACATATAAGCCCTTTTAAACTCCTCTAAACACCATAAAATGAACACCAAATCTCAATGTTAAACAACCTAACTTCAACTGTAGAAATGGACCCTTCTAAACACCTCTAAACACCATAATATCAACATCAAAGCTCAATGGCAAGCAACTTACCTTCAATGAAGCTAAATTGGTTCTTTTGAACTCCTCTAAATATCCTAAAAGCAACAACAAAGCTCTATGCAAAATAACCTAACTTCTACTACAAAAATCAGCCCTTCTACACTCTTCTAAAATTCCTTATATTAACATCAAAGCTTAATGGCAAGCAACTTACCTTCAATGAAGCAAATTGGCCCTTCTAAATACCTCTAAACACCCTAATATCAACATCAAAGCTCAATGGGAAGCAACTTACCTTCAATGAAGCAAATTGGCTCTTTAGAACTCCTCTAAACACCCTAAATGCAACAACAAAGCTCAATGCAAAACAACCTAACTTCTACTATAAAAATCAGCCCTTCTAAATACCTCTAAACACCCTAATATCAACATCAAAGCTCAATGACAAGCAACTTACCTTCAATGAAGCAAATTGGCTCTTTAAAACTCCTCTAAACACCCTAAAAGCAACAACAAAGCTCAATGCAAATCAATCTAACTTCTCTTATAAAATCAGCCCTTCTACACTCTTCTAAAAACCCTAATATCAACATCAAAACTCAATGGGAAGCAACTTACCTTCAATGAAGCAAATTGGCCCTTCTAAACTCCTCTAATCACCCTTAAATCAATACCAAATCTCAATGTTAAACAAACTAAACTTCACTCATGCAAATTAGCCTCCTCTAAGTCTTCTTACACACCACAAATTAAAACCAAAGCTCAATACCAAGTAACCTAAGTTCAATGATGCAAATCAATCCCTTCTAAGCACTCATATACACCACAAATGAACACCAAAACTCACTACCAAACAACCTAACCTCAATGATGCAATTCAACCTCTCTCTAAGGATTTCCAAATACCATAACTCTTGTGGACCAGGTGCAAAATGAGATATGGACTACGCCACCTTGAAGAAGTCAGGGTTGGCTAACACAACTGTAATACAACTACAAGCTAATTAAAAAATAACTAAAAAACCACTCAAGAACAACTGAAAAACGATTACTCCACTTAGATACAACTGAAGCCGTGTAGTAATGCTATAGCATTTATTGCTTAGGTATTGCATGGTGGCAACAAAAAACGATTGAAACATCACTAAAAAACAACTAAAAAACAATTACATGACTCAAATACAACTGATTTTGTCTAGCACTTTAGAATTTATTTCTTAGTTAGTACATGGCAGCGAGGACTGTGATATGAACTACATTAAAAAAAACAAAATTGGTTACAATTCCCCACTTATGACCTGCAAAGGCACAAATTCAGAAGCAAGCTCAACAAGTCTTGCATCCTTGAGTAATTTGTAAGTATGTTCTCTCCTTCTCTATTGTGCTTGTAGTTTTCAATTGCTAGATTGATTGCAAGTATAGAGACTGAATCTAGATCCTTCATTTGACACAAGCAAGAATGAGCATACAGATTCCACCAAAAGAAGAGTACAAATAGTGGAGGAACCATAGAAGAGAGAGGCATATATTCATAATTATGTTGTACGCAAATTTGCTTAGTATTAGGGGAAAAAGAATAAAAACAAGTAAGATGTCTCAAATATCCAGAGTTCAAGAACAACTGACTTCTTAAGTTGTATAACAATCATTATTACTATTGCCAACATTTGTCAATTGTATAGTAGTTGTATGTCAAATGTTACACAGTTAGTTATATCTGACAGATCATATTGGAGTGATGTATGAGTTGTTTTATAGTCACACTACAGTTGTATTCTATAGATAAAAGCCGATGACACTCTAAGTCTAAATTGAATACAAATTCAATAATTGTTGATCCATTTCTATGTGAAAGTAAAATAGAAAAGTCTATGAGCTGCCCATTCTTAATGCGCATAGGGTATGCTTAAGAGACAAAATTAATGCAGTGGACTAGAGAAATCAAAAGAGCATTGCTCTTTCACACATAACACTTCCACTAACCCTATTGTGTGTGCAAAGGGAGGAGGAAGTGCCTATTGAGAACAGTGAAGAAGCAACCAAGTGATCATGGTAAAGAACTCCAATTTAAGGTTTGGAGGGGATTAGATGAATGAGATGCCTCCAACAATGATTGGGAAGAACTGTTACAAAGACCTATTGTATTGATGGAGGTCAAAGTAGATTGTACGAGATCCTTTTGGGAACATTATGTATCAATGCAGCAGAATGATGTTTTGAGATTTTTTTGTTTTGCACAAATCACAATCAATTTTTGAACTTTGAGCTATCAACTTGCATTGCACAAATAAAGTTTAACTCTTACTTGTTGTCATAAATAAATTGACTGCAGTTGTCAAGTAGTTATATCCTAAAAAAAACAACTGTACATTGAAAATTCAATTGCATGGATACGCAATAGCTAATTAGTCGTTTATTCAGCAGAAGTAACTAGCATGCGACTATAAAACAACCTAAACATTAAACTCACTAACGACTCAAGACTACTACAATCAACTATTTCTCAACAGCAGCACAACTGCAATAGTTAAATGAGTTGATAGCAAGACTATGAGGAATAGTAGCAACATATTAAGTGAAATGAGAGAGTAAAAGAAGGGAACCATATGTTAGTTCTTAAAGAAACAAATTGTGTAGAAAGAAAAGGAGTGAGTTGTTTATCAGTCGATATATAGTTGTATAGCAATCATTTCCAACCCAGTAATAACTGTAAAGCAACTGCATTTCAACTATAAAAAAGTGGCCCTATTCACACAGTGAATTTTGAAAATAATTTCTAAGCCTGACAGTCCCCAAGGCTTGACAAGGGATCTCAAGGAACGTGTGTAATGATGGAAATTCAATAACAAATTAAAAATAATATGTAGCAAGTGCAATTGTTTTTCTGTTGATTTGTAGTAACACCTAATTCCAGAAACAACTAGCTTGCAATTGCCATACAACAACTACAATATGCATTCACATTAAAACCCAACCAAAAGTATTTGAACAAAATTAGCTGCCCAAAACAAAAGAAGGGCAACCTCAAATGTTAATGGAGCGGATTAAAAAGGCAGTCGTAAGAACAACTGCATTAGTTGCAATGGAGTTGTTTTTTAGTAGTACAGCAGTTACTTAAACCACTCAAAAACAATTGTGGTGGTATTGAAATGGTTACTAGAGTCCATATGAACAGATAACATCCATGACTAAATTGTAAATTGATGATGATAAAATTTTCTATCCTCAACAGTTGTTTAGATGTTTTTTGTAGTTGTGTATACAACTACAATACAACTGTGTTGTTGTTTGTGTTCCTCCTTTGTTGTTGAGATGCTTTAGTGAGTTGCTATGTGATTTTGCAGTTGTTTTGCAGTTGTTTCATGGCCTAGTTGTAATGTAGTTGGCAAAATGCAGTTGAAACATCCCATTTTTCTTCTAGTGTGTATACGCTAGATGAGTTTCCTATTACCCACAGGAGCCTCAAAGTGAATAGTGCTTGGGTGTTGCCTTTTGATGTCCACTAGTGCCGCATTGGAACAAAGTGGCAAACAATTTTGAGCAAGGAACATGGCCCTATCGGCTTGGTCGGAGTAGGTCTAAGGTAGGGACCATAGGGTGTTGTAAATGCAACCCTCTCTAGTAAACCGTCCCATAGGTTGCTGAAGAATGGTTATGAAGTGGTACTTGGATGAACCCCTTCAAGTCATAGAAGAAAAGGTGTATATAGTTGTAATAGCCAAATCAGCCAATCATACTCCTTAGTTTCATTCATCTCTTCATAAGTTGCAAGGGAACGCTTTGTGGGAGACCTAGAGTCACAAATAGGTGTCTACTACATAAAACTTTGAAAAATTCATCACTAATTCAATAATGCTTCAAAAAACATGAAAAAAATTGTGTTACATTTAGCATCCATTTCTCTTTGATTGAAAATTAGACAAAAAATCTTCTTGTCTTTAAAAGCCCATGAAAATCCAAACTTGATCTTAAAGTGATGATTAGGAGCACCCTACCTTAGGGGAAATCAATCTGCCACTCAAGTACATGCGGGCCCAAGAGAGCTCACCTTCCATTGGTAGTTTTTTGCAATCCCAGCTCGCTACAAGAGACAATTGTTCCGGCACGTCATCTTCCCCTAAGCCCTGTCGGGCAAGGCTGTTGAAAGAAGTCCCTGTTTGGGTCACCCACAAAGATTGGAGCTATGAACAGTACTCCACTCCCACACTGTTTGTCTGGCTAGAATCCACGGGTGGTTAGAGCATCTCTGAGCTCTTTCAAAGTTTTCTATTTGTTTTGACCGACCTTCAAGCCCCTTGATCTCCACCCATGCTCTGCAAATAGGTGGCCTCGCACTTCAACATGCCCCATAAATAATCATTTGACCACTTATCAAGGAAAGTTACTAAATTTGGGATGAATAGTGATGAATAATGTCTTGAAAAGCCCTTGCTAAAAATAATAAAATTTAATAAAACGATAGAACACAATACCTTGAGAGGGTTTTGAAAGGGCCTACCAAGGTTTAATTTTGTTTTCGGTGGGGTAGAGCGACCCGTACCCCAAAATGCAGGCATGTAGGGAAATTCTAGCTAAAATTGGAACAAATGAATAATCTACGGATGTTCATCCAAAAAACTGCTAATATAAGCTACTTTCATCCACAATCTGGCGAATTGGATTTTGCTCCAGGAAGAATTTGGCGATTTCATCCAACTTCTCACATGAAAATCTTAGTGTATCGATAGCCACCTAAGATTCGAGGTAAGATTTAGGCAAAAATTTGCCAACTTATTAAACGCTGGGGCCTACAGTACTTTTCATCCACTTTAGATGTATTTTAGATCCTAGGAGAGCAGCAGTGGAGATGCTCTGAGGCCATTGTGGAATCTTATAGTTCAAGGCTGGGGTTTGATGACATGGCATTTTGTGGAGCCAAGGTGGAAATTCTCAAATCGTTTTACAAAAAAGGCTAAAAGTAATTAAGTGCCCGTTATGTTGGTATTGGTCAGTTTTGTCCTCCTCCGTAGCTCTAGAATGAAACACAGTCTCTGAATCTAAATAGGAACTCAAAATCTTCAAATTCAAATCTCCTGATGGCAAACACCTAAACTTTTACACTTTCTGGCAAGCGACAAAGCTGAAATTCTCCACCCTCCCCCCCAAAACGGCATGCCATCTAACCTCAGCCTTCGTTTAGTCTTTTCTAAGGTGGATATACACAACACCGCTTGTTACCCCAGTGCCGTTCAAATGTAGGCTAGTAGTTTATTTTTGAACTCAAATCTAGCCCCTCCATAATTAGCTTATCTTTTGAGATTCTTGGAATTTCAAAAAATAAGCTATCTATGGAGGGGCTAGATTTGAGTTCAAAAATGAACTACGGGCCTACTTTTGAACGGCATTGGGGTGACAAGCAATGTTGTGTATACCTACCTTATTGCATTTCCTCTTGGGTGTCTTCGTTGCCACCATCAACAGTACACCTTTACTATGCCTTTGATGCGCGCTTTTTATGTGATTTGTGTGCATATTTTAGTATATTTTTAATGCTTCTTCGTGCATTCTTAACCTCTAAATGTCCAAGGCACCACATTTCGGTGCTAACAAAGTTTTGAAGTTCAATAAAACCTAAGTAAGCTACTATTTTTAGTATTTAGTATTTTGGAGTTGATCTTTTTGAAGTCTAGTTTTACCATCAAAAACCCAATTTGAAAGATCATTGATTGTGAATTTTCTATTCAAGATTTTGTGCAAGGGTGTCAATTGCAATCTTGACTTTTTTAGTTTTGAGAGCTCATGAAAATGAGCCTCCAATACACTAGATCTTGGAAAAAAATTTGCACTAGAAATTTGTTTTTGAAAATTATAAAAGAGATTTTGAAAAGCTATAAATGGATTGGAGTTATTATGTTATGTCCTTTAACCTCATGTTTTTTTGTGACCAACATTTTAGATTTGACTTGTGAAAAGAGGATTGAAAAGCTTGAAGTCATTTTTGCAGTTTTAACACCCTCTTGATTAAACATTATAATCTTTCAATCTATAAGTGCAATTGGTGTGTTTTCTTTTTCTATGTGATATTTAACATATCTAGTTTGAATTTGTATGACTACAATTTTAAAAGAATTAATAATACTGATTAAAAAGTTGGCTTTTTGTTCAGTTTAGAGCAAATTCCTAAAAGCTCAAAAAAGGCCTTGGGCATTTAGGGGTTAATACGATATGTTGGCAAATTCGACCTGTGACAGTGGTGCGGACATTTTTGCTTCAATTGGAGCGGGCTATGAGGCACGGGGAATGAGAGCAGTACTATTTGTGAGGGCAGCTGATTCTGAGCTTACGTCTAACACGGGGCGTTTCTCGTCTTGTACGGCCTCCATTCGGGCTGCCTTGCTGACCGGGTGGGTGCCGTTTCGAGCGGGGAAACTCGTCTAATATAGAGGGGTGCGCTATACTGAAAGGGGGGAGAGCAATAGCTTATAGGCTTGGGGAATCCCCATGCAGCCGTAAAAGAGCTAGGCAAACGTTTGTGCATTGTTTTAAACTGGACTTGAGTAAAAACACGGGCTTCAATGCAATAGGTAAATCATACTGCATTTTTCAAAACTCCCCACATAAGAGCTCCTCTCTTGCAAATTTTCACTATTTGGAGAGTCCTGCATATCATTCTAACTCTGACACTGACGCAATTTTAGAGAATTTCAAATACTTTTGACATGAATCAACCACACATAAGCACTTAAAAAATACATAAACTATTAAAAACTCATGTTTAGTGAGTATCAGAGCTTGTGTGCATTGGGGCTATTGCACTGGGAAAATGCCCCTGCTCTACATCTGACGCAGTATGACACACGATCTAACAGGGTTTTGTTTGCCTCTATTATAGCTACATTGGGGATGCCCTTAGAACATCTGCACCTATACTACTGTGCAAAGCCGGTATTTCAATACTTCAACGTGTCCGACAAAGTTGGTTTATGGAAGCAGCGTGATGTTCCTCACTTGTCTTCCATGAAACATGCACAAAGAAGCTCATGCACGAGGAAACGACAAAAACAAGCGAGCGATAAAAACGAGAAATGAGAAGCAACAAAGACAAGAAACGAGAAGCGACAAAAATGCCGATCAATAAACTTGCACGGCAAATGTAGCAAATAAGCCATGCATAAAATGTGGGAAGGCGACCCAGCACAATCCCGGACCAGATGCAGCCCTGGTGCGGCTTCAAAAAGCCTCCAATGCTCAAGGGACCGGCAATTCCCTGCTGCTGGCCGGTTTTTGAAGGCCAGGTGGAGTTGCTCTTATACTCTTATGACTTACAGCGTAGGTGGCGGAGGAGATACCGTGCTGTTTGACGTGACAAGAGGAGTACCGAGGCTGGTAATCGCAGCCGTGCTTGTTTTTGGTAATTGCAGTGCCCAGCTCTATCTTCCCCGAATCCCCTCTTTTCCTTTTCACTCCTTTTTAGTAACAGTTAAAATCCCCCTACTCTTTAATTGTTCATTTCTACTTACTTTAACCACAATGTACAGTATAACGAGGGTCTATGAATCCAAAAATGAATTTCTTGCTACCAAATTCTGCCTACTATGGTGTATTCCTAAATTTTGGTGTTTTCCTGGGTGGAACTCTTGAAAAATTTCACTTAAGGGTCCACTAACTTGTGGAAAACAAGGGATTTGGAAAAGATGAAGGCAAGCATTGCCACTACCTTAACCCCTAAAGGACCATTGTCCCTTTGGGGGGACAGGTTGGACTTTGGGCATGTATCTATGTCTAAACTACTTTGTGTGATTTTTTGAAACTTTTATTGAAGGTGGGCAATTCAAAAATCTATGTGGGCATCTAATTTTTTCTTTATTCCAACTTTTGATGAAGAAGTTTTGCATGAATTTATGAAAATTTGGAGAGGACAGCCCGTCTGGGTAGCCCAAAAACTTCATTAAAAATTGCATTTTATTAAAATAAAAATTTGGAGTTGGTTCTTTAGATTTTTGTATATTTGAGAAGCTTTGAATCATTTAATTTCAATCAATGAGATGAAAGTTATAAGATGTTTTAGTTTGTGGGTAGTTGTGAATTTTCTACTCTAAAATAAACTTTGAAGTCCTTTATTTTACTCAATTTTCAATATTTTGGGAAAAAAATAAAACCAAAGGAAGTATGTTGTTTATCACAACATTATAACCGTTGGGATTTGCATTTTTCATTTCAATAATTGAAATTTTAACAATTTAGTGTTTCAACTCATTCTCTACTTCTTGTTACTTACTATTTTTTCCCATGTGTTGTATAGTTCCAATTGATTTGAAAATTCTCCCTCATACATGACTTGATCTCCTACATGGAAAAAATAAAGTGCAACTTTGGATAGAGCAATTTTTTTGTTATAAAAGTGGTTAAAGGCTTATGAATTTTTTGGGCAGCATGGAAAAAAACTTTTTTTTTGCACTTTAGGTGAAAATATCTCACTCCTCTCCATCTAGAATGAGCTGATTTTTTTCCCACAAGTACCTCTTCTAGTATGGGTCACGACCTATGGTTGGATTTCCCAAAAACAAAATATAAAATGACAATTTTGTGTGATTTTGGCAGAAAGAAGGGCTTGATCCTTTACGGGTTAACTGAAAAAACTCACCCTGAGATGGGTTTTGATGCACAGCTCCGTGCAATTATCATCCTACCCTATAAATCATTATGAAATATTATAAAATACTAAAAAAACAAAAAAATCCTCTTGTAAAGAACGAATCATAAATCCAAAACTCAATATTATAATCTGTTGTTAGAGTATCTACATAAAGTTATTTTGAGAAGTAAATTGTCCAAATTTTGATTTAATGGATAATCTTACTTGGTTTTTTTTCTTAATTTTTCTATTCTAATTAACATTGGCATATTACGTATAGGGTAAGCATCTTATGCAAGGCAATTGTGACATTTAAGCCACTAGGAACAAGAGCAAAGTTCGAGTTCCTAATGGCTTAATCCCTAAAGGATTGCAACTTTTATTTTGTCAAAAGATATTCAAAACTGTCATTTTTATGGCAAAGAGTAAATAAGTTTGAAAATTGGTCT
Source organism: Ulota crispa (assembly GCA_963920765.1). Lineage (NCBI taxonomy): Eukaryota > Viridiplantae > Streptophyta > Bryopsida > Orthotrichales > Orthotrichaceae > Ulota > Ulota crispa. The sequence continues at coordinate 29,451,514 of OY987242.1, forward strand.
TTTGTATATCTAATTAGAGGATTTTGTACTAGACTAGTATAAGAATGTGTCAAACAAATTTCAAGAACTTTGACCACTTAGATTGTAAGATATCTGCATTTAAAATGTAAAAAACAAACTTTTTTGCACCTTGCATGACTAAATTATTTAACTGTTTGAACTCTTTTAACTTAAAATTTTTGCACCATAAAGTTTTGAGGTTTATTTTTTATGGTGGAAAACTGAGTAAAGAGCCTTTTGAAAAGGTCTAAACAAAAAGTATTTAATTATCTTCTTTTTTTAAAATCAAGTAGAAGAAGGTGTGAGATTGGACAAAAACTTATAATCATTGTTAATGACCTTGCAATGGAATTGAAAAACAGTAATCCCAATTGTGAAATTGTTCTAGCAAGCAAACTTCACCCTTTTCAACAATTTTTTTTTTTAAATTGTTAAACTTGCACTCAAAAATGAACTTTATAAGTTATTTTTTCAAGAAGATGCTTGAGTTGCCCAAAAAAAAAGTCTATTCATAACTTTCTCATGACTAGTCCAAATGGAATGAATCAAAGCTTCATATATAGACAAAAATTTATTTATTATGAATTATATTTTTTAAGTTCACTTTTTGTAAAAAAAATAGCTGCTTGGAGTCCCCAAATTTGTGCTTATTTGGGCATAACTTTTGCTTCCGCGTATAGATTGGAATAAAAATTATATTCTCCAAAACCTGATGTGTTTTTCTATCTTCAAAGAAAGTTTCAAAAAACTAGGATGAAAATTGAGGTTGTAGATACCTGCTCCAAATCCCATTTTTCCCCCAAAGGGATGACAATCCTTTAGGGATTAAACGTCACAATTGCCAAGCAAAAGGAGCTTACCCTGCTTGCGTAAACATTGCTTGGGCATAATGCTGGAAATCCTGTCATTTTTGAGTTAGTTGCACAAATCACCACTTTGCAATTTTTGAAATTGTGTTATGGAGAATAACGCCACTCTCAAATTTTCCTCGTTACTTTCACAAGTGTAAAGAAACTGGAATCCCAAAGGATTTTGCCCAAGCGGCATTTACGTACTTTAATTTTGTTAAAAATAGTTTTTTTTACAATTAATATTGCAATGCTTGAACAGACAAACCAAAATTGATGATTCTATCCAAAAACGATCATGTTTAATTTATCAAGTTTTTATTTTATTTTTCTTAATAAACCTTGTTCACAAAAAAAATCTAAAATATTATTCAAAGATGAAGAATCACAGCAAAACGTTATTTTATAATAGTTACAAAATATCATTTTGATAGTATTAGTGAATGCCAACTACCATGAATGAATCCCTGCAACAAGTATCTCAACAAAATTTAAACAAAATCATTGAAATGTATAATAAATCTGAGGGGAAATGTTATATTGTGAGCGGGGATCCATGAGCCGTGAGCCTAGATTTTGTATCAAAATACTTAATATCACCTATAACTATATACAAAAGGTCCTATGATTGTATTTTAAACCCTTATCTTTTGAAAAAATTGATGTTTAATTAAATTTTTCATTAATTTTGAGTTCAAAATTGGTTCCCACTCACCAAATTGCTGCTCACCGCTCACGCGCTCACCATTTTATGGTCACAAAATTATAGCATCATCTTGGATACACTTAGATGTATTATCTATATTCCTAAAAAATCTTTGAAAAGAAATATTGTTATCCACTATCCAAAACAATACCCAATATTTCAAAAGCCACAAATGGCCTCAACAACTTTAAGGTTAATTTTTTTCATTACTCATTGCATAAGGGCAATCTTATGATGAAATTAGGTGTACAAGCTTTCAGCAAGAATTTTTATTGTTTTGGTAAGGATAGAGCACCCACACCAAAGAATGCAAGCATGTAAGGAAAATTTGGCTAAAATTGGAATGATGTGTGCATGTTCATCCAATAAACTTACTCACATAAGATGTTTTCATTCAAGATTTGGCAAACCAAGTGTTTGGATTTTTGGCAATTTCATCCATTTTTTCATCCAGTATTTTTTGTACGTACAATTGTAGCTAATGTCAAATTAAGATAAGATTTAGGCAAAAAAAATTGCCAAGAAACGAAACCCTAGCTTCCACTGAGCATTTGGGGAGAAATTTCAGGTGGATTTATTTTCTTTTTTGGCACTAATGCTAAACCCAATTTTTATTATAAAGTGACTTGTTCAAGTAAATTACTTAAAACCAAATCTGTTTGGTTTTTTGGTTTTTTTAGCAATATACCAATCAATTTCCTATAGTTAGAAATTGTGATTAATTACAATCTCTAAATACCAAAAATTGATGTCTGAATATTAGTTATTATTATTATTATTGAAAATATTCCTCTTGTTTACAACTCTTAAAATTGAACTTGGTATAGCCCTTCAATATATTGTAGTCAGGTTTGTGTAGACTCCAAATGGGATTGAGATTGAGAATAATTTTTTGAACTATCACAATAAAAATTTATGTAAATCAGCCTAAAGTCCTAAGAGCAAAAACAAAAAGTAGACTTGACTTTCATATACTTAAAAATCCATGTTAGAGTCTCTTAGAAATCCATTTTCTAATTTACAATTGTAAACAACATTACAACTTTCAAAAATCTATACAACTTTATAGTTGTGAAAACTTGAACTACTCTAAGATAGGACAAAGCTATTTGGTGAGCTTAAAATAGTGAGCCATGAGTGGGGTTATAGATTTTGTGAGCAAGAATGGATTCTCAACTCAAAATCAATGGAGTTATTAAAAAAACAAGTTTTTCAAGAGATGATATTTTTAAATGCACAATTATAGGATCCTATGTACACAATTATAGGTGAGATTTATTAATTTGACAAAAAAACCCTGCTCACGGCCCACGCATCCCCACTCCTGAAACAGCATTCCCCCTATTGTGCTGGCCGCAAAAGGTTTTTTCAAATGTTTAAGGATTAATGTGGTTCAAGCAATTTTCTTAGTTCCAAGTTCCACTAAATTCCTAATGTTCAATTGGGTGAAAAGTTGAAAAATACTAATTGGTAGCTTCATAACAATTTCGGCGCCCACAATAAATGTTTACTTAAAAACTTCTTTTATCCTACTTTGTGCCACTTTGTGTAACATGGTGTGAAAGCGCAGTTCTCAATGAGAACTTGGAAGGGTTGTTTTTTTGTATTTGTCAAGGTAGAGCAACCTGCTCCTTGGACCTCACGCAAGTAAGTAAAATTGCCTATAATTGGAAAGAATGAACAAAGTGTGCTTGTTCATCCAAAACATTTGCTAATATAAGCTACTTTCATCCAAAAATTGGTAAATTTGGTGTTTGAGAAAGGAGGAACTTGACAAATTCATCCACTTTTTCTTGAATTCTCTTAGTGTATTAAGGTAGAAATACCATAAATGGTTACCCTAATAATGGCAGAGTAGATTGTTCTAGAACCAACAAGATTTGATTTTGAAAAAGATTTCAAAAAAATGTTGTTTCCTTGCATTTGATTGGTTTAAACTTGTTTTGGAACAAGGTTCTAGAGTTAGCCATTTAAGGTACACCTATGAAACAAGAATCAATTGAAACCCTAAACCCACATTTATATTGCATAAAATATTCATTTTTGAGTTTTTTTTTTTTTTTTTTTTTTTTCACTCTTCCTTTCCTTATACGCTTATTTCTCCACATCTCCACAGATTGAGCTTAATTTCTCAGGAAACAAAGTGGCTTATTTTAACCGTTTACGGTATTTCTACCTTAGGAGCCAGTGGGTAAGATTTTGGCTAAACTTCGCGAAGAAAAAAGACCCTGAATGGAAGGTTGAGTAAGCTTGCCCCAAAACCGCGCGCGTTGCCAAATGGGCTCCGAAAGGGACGTTCTTCCCGCCATAGCCACGCTTTTGATGTGCAACGTTATGATTTGAATTCCCCGCCTTCGCCGTTGCAATCCCTCCCGCCGGCGCCATCGATGCTGCAGGCGTTGCCCTTGCGATTGCGGAGCTCCGTGGTGGGAGTGCGCACAGCCACGGCGACGGCGACGGTGGCATTGCTGCAACAAGCGAGGCGCCGCGAGGGATCTTGTCGCGCAGCAGCCATGGCGCCCGCCGGGGCGAATGGAATCGGGAGAGGGGCGTTGATCGTGGTGGAAGGGCTGGATCGCAGCGGCAAGAGCTCTCAGTGCGCGCATCTCGCCTCCTTCTTGCAATTGCAGGGCGTGGCCGTGGAGGCGTGGCGCTTTCCGGATCGCACCACTCCCATGGGCCAAATGATCTCGTCGTACTTGTCTTGCCAGACGGATTTGGACGATGCCGCCATTCACCTGCTCTTCTCTGCTAATCGCTGGGAGAAACGGTACTGACTGCTCCTTTGCCCCCTGGATTTCGTTTTCTATGTCTCGCTGAATTGCGCATTTTGTTTCGTTTCGTTTCAGAATTTCATATTCACTAAAGTCGATTCAGGTTTTATATTTTACCTATTGTCAGAAATTAGCAACAGGGGAAATGGTTTGGGAGTTAGGTAGAGTTCACTTGTGAGCAAGTAGGGGACGCCTAAATTCATCACTTTTTCTTTAAAGAATATTTACTCTTTTATTGAACTTAAGAATGGTAGATTCTCTTAACGTTCTTGTGTGATGAATGAAAAGAGGATTCCAATGCACTATTGGACGCGTTCCTTGGATACCACATCCTATACAAAAAACGTTTTGAAGAGTCAACCTCCATCGGTAGATATTTTAAAATTGCTTCTTTAGCTGTCAGTACATATTGATTAGGGAAAATACAGTAACTGCACATCTGGTGGTACTCTTGGCTCCCTAGTGTGATTTTGGGCGATTTTACTTTTTGTTTATGCTTGACCTGGGGACGGGTTTTTAGTTTCTTCAGACACTTGCAATGGGGAGAATGCTTCTAGAGTACGTTTAGAGGGAGGCTTGGGCCGAGTTCAATTTTGAGCAAGGAGGAGTTCATTTTGTTGCTCGTTTAGGTTGAGACACCTAAATTTGCCACGTTTTGCTGTTGAGCGTAGGACCTGCTATCAGCCTGACCAAATGTTTGTATGTTCTTCGAACGTTAAAATGATCTTGTTGGCATTCCAACGCACCTCAGAATGTGTCATTTGGATGCCATGTGCAAAATTTATGGACGGTCCAAGTTTCGTGGTAGAGTTTTCAAGTCTCCCACTGCATTGGTTGTAGAGATCCTTTCCATCTCTTTAATGAAGACGTACCTGTTGTCTAAGGTTTCGGGGTGGGACATTTGATTTGTGGTAATATGGAGTTTCCCTATTTTAGAACTGTTCCAGCAGGATGTCAGAAATTCAGGTGAGACTGAAATGCCAAGGGTGGCAGGTCATTGATGGAATCGAAGCTACGGGAGGGGATTACCTTGGTGATTGATCGGTACTCGTACTCGGGTGTGGCTTTCTCAGCAGCGAAAGGTCTTGATTTAGATTGGTGCAAGGTGAGCTTTTGCTTTCTGTAGTGGCCTACTCTGCGATTTATGATGTTTGTCACCATCATGTCAGATCTGTGCGTTGGACCTCTGAGCTGCTATAAACTATAGTTGGGACGTCTAACATCCATTAATCAGTAACAAGCGAGGACATATTCAGATACAAGATCTGTATTGTTTTGGGGTCCTATTGACTAGTTTAATGCTTTTCAGTTCCGGATCTTCTACTTGCCTGTCGAGGGTTTTTGATTCCGATTAGCATTCAAGAGATTTAATGTTAGTATTAAGAGGTTTTGTCTCTCCACCATCCTGGCAGGTTCAATGCATCCATGAATTGGATATGAATGACAGTCGTCTGACTTTATTTTGACAGGCACCTGAGGTAGGGCTTCCGGCTCCAGATCTAGTCCTGTATCTCGACATTTCTGCAGAGGTATATTCTTCGTGATACTTGGCAAGTTATCTTAGGCGTTAGTTCTACTAAAAAGAGGATTGGGAGTGTTGATTTTAGGTCAATTGATTACGCTTTCCATGAAGTCGTTAACGTACTTTATTTTCTGATACTGCAAGATGTTTCCAGCTTTTATTCTGTAGTGAGAAAGCCTAAGTGTGCTCTTGCTAGTTTGCACTCGTGTTATTATCAATAAAATCAGATTAGAGCAATGCACCTGCTTGTCAATGTTCCAGGTAGCGGCAGCAAGAGGAGGTTACGGTGGCGAGAGATATGAAAAGCTCGAGTTTCAGAAGAAAGTTGAGCAAAAATTTAAATCCTTGAAGGACGGGGCCTGGCAGGTACCTTTGTCTGATATCTTTGTGTATTATTTGTGGTTGCTGGGATTGATTGTGTCAGGTGTGTTGGCATTGCTGTTGTAATCTGCTTGATGTTGGAATTAATCAAACTTAGCTTGATGCCACCAATAACTCATTTTTTTGCACTTTCCTGTTGCAGAGCGTCGACGCGACACAATCCATTGATTCTATTCAGTCTGAAATAAGAGAATGGTCTTTCAAAGTTATCCAAGCGTGCCTAGATGGCCGTGAGCTCATGCAAATGTGGCCTCTGAAGTCGAGAATACAAATCCTTCATTGATCAATTACACCAGCGCAGTATCATTTTAACTCAAGCAACCGGCTGCTCAGATGAATCATGAAGCAACTGATTACAGCAGGGATTTTAGATTCGATTGCACCTTTGCTGACCAAGTGCTTGTACTGAAACATCGGACAATGTTTCTGCTCACTCTATTCAGAGATCTTGTCAAAAATCAGATAGCACGTGGTGGAGTTCTGTACATACAAGAAACGGTTGTCCTTGCTATGGTACTTTCGTTTTTTCTCATTTCAAACTGAAAGGGAATACTGCTGGCAGAGTATTCGTATATTGTAAGATTGTATTTGACAGAATGATTGCTCTCTCCACCTTTATTTTCAAAGGTGGTGCATAGTTCTTGCATTATATGAATTCTGCAGTGATGAAACGCTAGCTACCATGTACAGTAACTGGTGATAGCATTTTGTAGTGCGCATCGCTTGATGAAATATGATTTGATGACGAGCTCTTCCACATGATGCATTGGAAGGATATAAGTGTGAATGCGTTTCACAAGAGTCGTAAAGAGGACGTCTGGAACATACATCGAGCCAGTGCAAATGGGCCTTCAACACTTTCGGCAATTGTAGACTTAGTCTCATCTCGTTTTATCTGTCCATCAAAAAAAGCGCATCAGAATTAAGGTAAGCAATCATTAGGGTGGGGATTTAATTGTATTATAAGAGGCAATTCATACTATGTCTCGCGTTTCACTGAAATCTCAGAAATTCATAAATTGTGACTACAGTGATTTACACTAAATTCCAGTTCCATCCCAGTTCACTACATTTCACCTAAATAACAGCATTTTTTGAAAGTTTTGTTTCAACCCAAATCTCACAATTATTTTTTGCATATAGTAGTCCTCTTTGTCCTTACGGACCCAACTAAGCTGGGATCTAGCGTTGATGTGGGACTTGCAGAGATGGGACGTGGGACGTACCGTAAACCGCCCGTAAGATTTCTTCCGTGTCCAATACATACATACTCTTATAATAAGACTCACAAGAGCAAAGCAAGATAAAGGTTTTGATTAGGCTAGAATAGCCTAGTAAAGAAATATTAGTCAAAAAGAGTCTCCCTAGTACTACTTCAGCATGGCATAACGTTACAAAGCAATGAGCTAGGAATTGTCAAAATTTTGAAATCCTTCTGCTCGTAGCTACTGCCCGTTCTGTTAGAGATTTTGTTACTCTAGCGCACTGAGGCTCTTCCCCCACTCATTTTCGTCTCCCTTCCCATTTCCCAACGAAAGACTGCTCACAACTGACAATTCTGACTTGCTTAATGATGGGGCTTGTTGAATTCGATTTCGAGGGTCCTCTCAAATATGGGTGCTCCAAAATGTGCGAAAATTCCAAATTTAACACTGAGGTATTCACATTTCTTGTAGCTATAAAAATAAATTGGTAAAAGTGTTGCTAAATCTAGTCACTGCTCCATACCTGGGAGAACGCCGGATCTGCATGGGAGGTCCTCTACGGTTTTGTTATGAACCGAGGTACAGTGTGTAATAGATCCTGCACAGTTCACATGATCTGAACATCTCATGCGTCGGTAATGGCTCCTGTCCTCCCCTCTGAAAAATTCACCATGTTTGCAAACAGTGCAGTTCTCTCAAGCCCTCTCTTTATGCTCTAACTACACATGTTTTGATACACAAAAGAGCTTCGATGTTTCGACTTGAGGCCAAAAATACTCACACCAGAACGATGCTTGAGGTGCGGTTTTATTGCCCGGCTGCATCTTCACCAAAGTCTTCTCTGCGTACTTTGTAAGGTCCCCAGTAGAACATGGGCTTCATGATAGGAACGGCCTGCCCTGGATGCTCTGCCCAATACCGTTCCTGCGCAACCACTGGAAAGCTAAAGCCACGACAGGTAAACCCTAATTTCCTAGTTTGTTTGTAGTGAAAGAAGACTCGGAGAAGGAGAAACTCGGCTGGATTTCTTTCCTCCAGACTGCCTTCCTACCTTCAGGGTGCTCGTCCTCACAAAATTACAAACCTCACAATTCCTCATAAATCCTACCAAATCACAAAACCCTATATAGCGAAGAGAAGTGATTTTATGACGGAGGCTGAAACGTGCAGCTAGCTATCCTACTTAAAGTCTAATAAAGATTTAAGAAAGAGGAGTCAATCTCCTTGAAATTCGGTTTCTATAAACAGACTAGGGTTCTCTATATATTTAGGGTTTAGGGTTTAATTGCCTTCGGTATCCCATAAGACGCCGGGTCTACACGGCAGATCTCACATAGTACACACATTCCACCCTAATCTGCACCCCCGCATTAAAAAGGCTCTTCGTCAATGAATTCAAGCCTGCCAATTAGGGTTACAATGAAGAAACAGGATTCGGAGATACAAACACACCTTGTAGAGCTGCTCGGTAACAGCGGCAGCAACGACGCCGGAGTAGAAAGCTGCCACGTTGATAAGAATGAGCGGCATCATGGACTTAGGCCGCTCATACGGCTCCACCATGTCCCACAACTGGTCGCGATTCAGGCGGGCGTCCGTCCGGCGCGCCCACCATCGCCACAGCGACTCGCCCAGCATCTTGTTGGGCGCATCGCCCATGGCGCGCCGCCCCTGCCAAAACATGTTCTTCTTCATGGTGGAGCCTCACTGGCCTCACAGATGTAGATCGACCCCCAACACTTTATGTCACTTACTCTGCAACAATAGGGCCACCCACATCAGGCTGCAACCTGGATGCGCGTGAACAGTGTTTTCGTCCCTCGGCTGCGGGAAACGGGTGCAGCCCAACTGCGTTCCCAATCCCACCGCGGCTGTGGGTAACTTTTTACCTGGAATTCCACAGGAAACACGTTTTCAGCTGAGGGTATTTCTACACAACCACCATCTCCTCTGCTCACAACTGATCTCACACTTCCTTCTCTCCTTTCTCAAAACCCTAACCCTAGTTAGGGCAGCAGAGCATCCACCAGGCTACTTAGCTAGCTTGTTTGAGGAGTCCGAAGATGAGCGTAGTTTTGAAGAAGGAGAGTTCCAAGAGGAGACACAACCCACCTTAGGCGAAGAAGAAGCTGTGCAAGCAAGGGAGGAAGAAGGAGCAACGCACGAGGCATAAGGAAGGAGGCAGCAAGGAGGAGGTCGGCAAGAGGGTGCCGGACGTCAAGCCCACCGAGGAACGCAACAAGCCCCGTTAGAGATCGTTGGTGGTGGTGGAGATGATCCCAGATGGAGCAAAGAGGCGACAAAGAAGCTTATTGAGACTGTGGGAGAACACATCGTGGACTCTGGGTACGCTTCATTTTCATTTCGTCCAAAAGATTGGGAAAGATTTTGTTACAAAATTGTTGTGTCTTGTTCAAATGAGTCATTTTGAGAGCCCAAGCATGTCAAGGACAAATGGAAAATGTTGCTGAAGGAATATTATGAGGATAATAAAATTATTTTCAATGTCTCTGGTGACAATGGGGGATCAAAGTGGACTTGGTTTAATGTTATGGATGTCTTGCTCAGGGAGACAGTCAAAGTTAATGTAGTACCAAGGGCCATTGATCAAGGGGTCCTTGTAGTTGGTACGGCAAATGCTCCAGTAGATTTAGAAGATGAAGTTACACCAATTTTGGAGCGAAGTAATCGATCGGCAAGTTTGCTTCAAGTTTGGAGACGTGTAAATATGAAGCGTCAATAGAATGCCACCACGGATATGAGGAATGCACTGGATCATTATTCCGAGTTGTTTTTACATATTGAACAAATGAAGATGGAAATAGCAAAACAACTCCATGCAAACAACAAGAAGTTGGAGTTAGAGATTTTGAAGTCCACACTAGCTTCACAAGAACGTGTTGTGCCATTATTTGCCGGTGTCATTTGTAGTCAGAGACCTGGGACATTGTCCTAAATTATACTTTGTATTCTATTATTTGCAATAAAGATACTATTTTGCAAGTTTCTCTTTTTTTGGTCCTACCACATTCCCACCTTGATTTTGTGTTAATTTCTTTGTAGATCATGTTTTTGTTACTTAATGCTATTTGTTTTAACATGAAAGGTGCATATAGATGTTCCTTACATATCTATGGAATCAAACCTCAAAAATTCATCATCAATTTTCTTCAATCAAATTTCATATAAGACCATGAATATTAATACAAGACAATTCATCAGAAATGGGTTTTTGATTTTTTGGAACTAAAATTCGGTATGCCTGATTGGGATTGCATTAAAATTACAAAACCATGATGCAAAGCAAAATAAATCAAATTATACTTTATCTTCTGCAAAGTTCGGTAAACAATAAAATAGGCCTGAATGTAAATTTATTGAGGAGTACCATATAACAGTTCCTTTTCCAAGGTACCGATAAAGAAAGTTAGATCTTTATTGTTGTGTTTCATTTTATAACGAATTGTAGCGCACAAATAAAGCAATGTATAATAGAAGTCATTCAATATTCTTTGGAATTCTATTTAAAATAAAACGCAACTCCAGTGAAGTCATTTATATGTGTGTGCATTTTCAATGACAATTGAAATCAACTAACTTGAAAAAACCACATTTGAAAATGGGTTAATAACATGGTGCACATCAAGTAACTTGTAGTTTGTTAGCGATGTGAATGTGTAGAAATTAAGTTATTTGACAATGTAAGTTTTAGTCAACCTCAAGTCTACTAATTTTAAAAAAGCGGGATTCATTGATTTTGAAAAACAACCCAATTCTAGGACTAATGAATTTTATGACCTTAAAAAATTTAAATACTATTTTGAAGATGAAAGAACTCTATTCTGGCGATGCAAGAACTAATGTCTTAAGAATTGATTTTTTCCCCAAGTCAATGAATACTGTGTTTATGATGCTGTGACCAATACAATACAAGGTATTTTTCTTGTATTTGGAATATATTCACACCTTCACTACATTTGAGATCAACAAAGAAGTTGAAATATAGATCATTGCAATTCTAGTGAGTTATTCAAGATCCCAAATTAATACTTCTTGTTGATATCAAATACCAATTATACAACAGCGTATATACTATGCCCTATGCTTGTTTAAGGGTTATACTATGCCCTATGCTGGTTTAAGGGTTAAGCTATCTAAAGCACCATAGGACATAAGTAGCCAAAAGACCACAAGGCTACACCACTAAAGTGCATAATACACACAATGGAAGCATGTTCATTCATTAGGTTGCATGATACACGCAATTGCCTCGAACACATTCATTCATTATGATGAAACAAACATCATAGCTCAGTGGATGAAGGAGATATAATTGGGTGGACGTTTTCTCTCGGTCTCAATTCTATGGATGGGTGGGAAGTTACACTCGCATGTATCAATATATTCTCCAAGCACAATCATTCACAAGAAACTTTCAGGAAAGGGACCTTACATACAGCCTCAAAGAAAGAACTGAGTTTCAAATTGGACTCTTGGGCTTACAGAAATATTATACAAATGCAAAAGCACTGGGGGAGCAGAATCAAGACATGCTTCCGAAATGAAGACTAAATCATATTGACTCGATAAGCTCACACGTTTTACAACTCTCAGCTCAGGAACTAAAGTATTTTGCAGACAAAAAAACGGGAGAAAAGAATCTATATAATCACCATACTCAAAAAAAACCCTTTCGTTGGAACCTGTAAAATTCTTTTCTCAAACCATCAATTTGCACAAGGATCAGCTCCGCTCCAGCAGTGCAACAGGGGGGGTATGCTTGTCTGCATATTTCTAGGCTTGATCCAAAGATCTATGTGAAAAATAAAAATAAAACAAACTGACGTACATAGACGAGGACCTACGCTGCCAGTTGTTGCAGGCTTCCACTGCCGCATGGAGATCCTCGGCAGAACAGCTGAGTCAACAAGCCCCATCGTCACCACTCTTTAGGTCTTGACGTATTTGTCCACATAACCCTGCAATCACAGAGATACCGCCACTGAGTCTTCAAAAATATACCCGGAAAAGTAGTAAGCTAGCAACACCCATAATAAGGATTTTAGAGTAGGAAAACCAATTGATGAACTTTAAAACAAAGTGTGACGTAAGGAAGAGGAAATTAAAAATATTGGCATCGATTTGAAAGTTCCAATTGCAAGCATTTTTTCACAAATATTTTTCAAAGTCCAAAATCACTGAAAATGTATAGTTGTGTAGGGATGCTATAAGCGACGCTTAGTGAAGTCTTTAGTGTGCTCATACGCTCAAAATACTAACTTGAGGAGTTCTTAAATAGTGAGATGGGGCACTCAAAACCGTAATGCCAGTCACCCAAAACCATCAATTTGTCATCCATAACCATTTTTTTTTTAATTGTCGGTCCCTGACATCAGTAACACAAGTAGATATCAGGGATGGGGACACTCACGGAGAGGAGGGGTGTTCCTACCTTAATCCTATTTGTCAAACTGGTTTCAATACACTAGTTGATCATCATGGCAAAAAAAGGGGACTAACCTGAACAAGTTTTGCAATCTTTGGCCTGGCATTCACCATGTACGTAGCCACCTTCTCGTCGGTATTGGGAACCTGGTGTGGCTTGATAGCGCTCAGAACCTTTTCAACAGCTTTCTTGGCAATGGTCTTAAACGCCTCTTTGCTCATCTGCCCCTCTTGCCATGTTGGCTTCAGTGTAGCTTTCACATGCTCCGCCACAGCTACTCTCAGAAGAGTCAAGCCTCTAATTTTGTGATCGTCTTTGTCTTTGTCACGATTCTGACTCTTGTCCCGCTGGCTCCGCTTGTCATTCTTGTTGCTCTCATCTCCACCACCGGGACTCCAGCTCTGTGGTAGTTCTGGAGCTGGGCTCACGTTCTCAAGCTCTTGCGGCTGCTGCTGCTGTGCTGCACCTGTGCCATGCTGGTGTAAGAGCACCGAAGTGCTGCTTGCAAGCCGAGCTGGGCTCACATTCTCCATCACCAACCTCGTAGCAGGGCCGGGGCTCACGTTCTCCATGTGGTGGTGGCCGGGTAGGCCTGGGCTCACACTCTCAAGTATAACATCATTCATATGCAAGCTTGTCCCGTTTCCACCGCTGCCTTTCCAATGGTCCACAATGTGCCTTGCCGCAGCATTATTCAGTCCAGCTTTGTCTCCAGCACCAGGAGGTCCTGGCTCAGATCGATCAGACATCATATGAAACTGTCCACTCGGTTGCACTTCCTGCAACTGGTATTGAGGTAAAGGGTTTGTGTATGTCGCCGAGTGAGGGGGAGGGGCCGGAAACTGATAACTTGGCTGCGCTCCCGATACCTACAGTATGAAACACCAAAATCTTAAATCCAACGCACATAAAAAAAAAACTCAAGGCAGATGTTGGAACAAGGCAAGCAGTACAAATGGCATGTACCGGGATCACACCTGTACAGGTTGCACGGAATACGACATTGATACCGGCGCTGCTGTTGGTGTTGACTGCCACGTATAACCGGACCTGGATATTGGAGCTACAGACTGCCCACCGACTTGAGGATGTGGTAAGCCGGGTTGTTGGTGTTGTTGCACGCCGGTACTTGCATAGGGAGGAGGCTGGTGCACCATGGGCAGATGATGGCTTTGGTTGATCACTGGAGGGGGTGGAGGAGGTGGCAAATTCATACTGAACCCAGACTGAGAAGGAGGGAGGTAGCTCATGTTGAAAGAGGGTGGTTGCGGTGCTAAGGAAGAGGGTGGAAAGGCTTGCGAGTGTGGCAATGGTGGAGGGGGTGGCAGTAGCGTGGGCAGACCCCCAGGATCACCACCGTATGGCAACTGTACAGAAGACAAAGACGGAGCTTGACCTGGTTCTGCCAAAAACTTGTCATTGGTTTCTTTATCCCTCCTTTCACTCGGTCTGGCTCCAAAATCATCTCCATAGTCACTCACTGGAGAGGTCGCAGGTTGCTCAAAGGACTTGGGCGGTTCTTTGTGATAGTCCTTGTCTTTCTCGTCTCTGGGCTCCCATCCACTGGGTTCACGAGGGGTTCCGTCACCCCAGCCAGATCTACCACCACCACCATGGTTACGACCACCATCATGACTTTCTGGCCGATCGTCTTGCCTGCTCCCTCGTCCACCACGACCTCCACCACCACCCCTCTCATGTCGCCCTTCACCACCAGTAGAGCCATTCGTCGCCTCTGAATGAAGAAACCGACAAGCATTGCCTCGTTTGCAGCGCCCCCTGGCGAAATCAAGACATACAGGTGGACCACCTCTTCCACCTCTCTTCCCACCACGATCGCTCCGGTCTTGGTGTCCCCGATCCCAACCCCTTCCACCATCACCTCCCCGACGAGAATCCCGGGGAGGTGACTTACTCCAACTCCGTCTCCGTCTCGGTGAGCGGCTGCAAAAACAATTGACAAAGCATTACTCTACACTCTCAACTGCTTGTATAGTGAAGTTGGACATATTATCATAATATCCACATGAACGCCTCCACAACTTTTCAAATTGACGACTCTCAGAAACTGACAAAAATGGCATATGTTTGGGTGTTTCACAAACCTGCGTGAACGACTCCATCTACTATGCCGTCGAGCGGACCGGCTCCGACTCCGTCGTCGTCTTCGGTTGTTCCCAGGAGATCGGCTCCTGCTCCTACTTCCACTTGCACTTCTTCGTCTCCTGTCAAGCTGTGAATCCTCAGCATCGCTCTCACTCCCTCCAGGCCGAACAAACCTCCCAAATTCATCAACCGTGGGCGCTTTAGTACCATGGTCTGGTTCAATAACTGCTGCTCTTTGTGGCTTTGAAACCTTCGGAGATGCATCCCGAGTTCTCGAGGCCTCTTGTCTAGAAGGCGAGTCCCTGGATCTCCTAGTGTCTGAGTCCCTCGGTTTTCTGATCTCTGACCTTAGTGGAGAACCCTTGGGCTGATCTCTGTCAGGCCTTGCTGTGGATTTCTTGTCATCCAATCTTGTGGAAGTACCCTTCACTGGAGAATCCTTGGCAACCTCTCTTCCAAGCTCACTGTCATCATCCCTCTGAGGAGTGACAGCTTCCAACCTGTCCTCTGATTCTGGTCTTGCAGCCTCTGTTTTTTGCGGCATTCCAGGATCTTGTTCAGAGGTCTTCGTTGGTACATCCACAGAAGACCCGGCGCTTCGTGATAAATCTTCATCAAGAGCTTGGCCTTGAGGTCCCCATCGAGACACTCGAGAAGAGCCTCTACTTCTATGGCCTTGACCAGCATCTTCGAGAGGCACTTCGAGAGGCACTGCTTGTCTGGGAGGACTGGACTTTGGTGCCACATCTTCCATGCATGGTCTGTCAAACCCTGTTCGGCGCCGTGTATCTGCAGAGAGTAAAATTCCCATCCATTACAAAAACCCAACAACAAGTAGAAACGCAAAAGAAAAAGACTGAAACCTAGGTGTAACAACTAGTATCAAAGTGTTAAATGGGCCATGTAGGAGCAAGTAGAGAAATGGAAACACAGAAACCTAGTTCCGTGCAATTCGAATCACCATTTGAGGACAAACAAATATATGAACTTCCAAAGCTGATTTCCCATACGTATAGTAGATTCTCCATAGCTACAATACTATGAACTACCTGCTGTAAAACAACAGAATGCTACGAGGTATGATGACTCTGTTCAAACAGACATAGATAGACAAAACAACGCTTGAGAATGTGAGAGACCAAAGCGTCGAAAAAATCAAAAATCCTAGACACCACGGACCGTCCAGATTGTACCTTTCCTTTTTGGGAGCTCGTCAAAGGTAGCATCTGACTGAGGTCTGGAGGGAACAGCCACCTGAGAAGGCAATTGAGCAGGACCTTGAGAAGCTAGGACAGCATTGCCTTGATACGACAGAGGAGTAGGTACCCTGGGGTTCTGTGCACCCTGTGGTCGCATATTAGTCTCTATCCTAACTGGCGGTGCTGGCTCGTTCTTCATTACTACTATAACCGGCTCACTTTTCATCTCTGTAAACTGGGACGGTTCCTCAAAATCATCTGCATCCAATGGAATTCAAAGTTAGCGTAAAGTGATTCAAACGGAGACTACCCAAAGTAAAAAGGGAAACAGATTACAGAACAAAAGAAATGCAAATTCCTCAAATTTAAAAAACCTCAGAAGAGCAAACCATGGCAAACGTTTAAAGAGCCACAATACATACCTTCCATGTCCATATCAGATCCACCGGGAGAAAGAGGAGTTTCAGTGATCGGACTAGAAGGATCTGCTGCTATGGCGGGCGATAAATATCTCTTTTTCCATTCATAATATGCCTTCCCAAGTGCAGCATCTGAGCCAGGTTCGCCCCCGAAGAGAAACCCGAACTTAGGGTCATTGGCCTGCTTCTGTCTCGCCATATCCTCAAATTGGGGTCCATTTTTCACCACAAAACCAGACAAGATGTCGATGTTCTTCAGCATCTCAATGTCTTGTGGCACCGGAGGAGCACCAGGTCTAGACACTTGTGGTAACGGAGGCATGTGATCCATCACTGGATTACCAGGATGAGGAAGTGGTGGAGGTCCAGCCCCACGTTGAGGTCCAGGGTAACCCGGATACTGACCCGGATATTGTTGAGAGTGTCCAGGTGGAGGGCCTCTCTGAGCCGCAGGACCAGGCCCCGTTCCGTGCATGCCAAATGGAGCTCCAAACTGACTTGAGTTTGGCATTCCCGGACGCGGTGGACCGGGATACGGTGGCCGTGGAATGCCTTGGGGAGACTCCTGTCCCAGCCCGGGCCGGAACATTTAACACTCCGGCAGAAGAGCTCAATTGAACAACCTCTTTTTCACGTCCTGGCGGAGACCAAGCGTTGCAAATCTGCATACACAATCCACAGTACAGGTTAGTGTGTTCCATCCATCAATCAGCAGCAACCATCATGCCATCACAGAATATCAACATTCAAAACCTTATTCAGCAACCATCATGCCATCACAGAATATTGACATTCAAAACCTTATTCATACTGATGTAAAGTTTTGTTCATATAAAAAAAGACTGAAATTGTGCAGCCGTGGGTCGCAATGAATTCCATACACAATTCGCAGTTTTGAGACTGCCAAGAATTTGTGCACTTGTGAAGAGCTGATTCGCAGCTTCGAGATTTAACCTAATTGCAACCCGATCAAAATCACGTATGCTACTGATCAGAGGAAGGTTAGGGCACAGAACTAGTTGCACCGCATGTAGTGCAGAATTCTACGGAATGCGCCGCCCAAGATAAAACTCCAGCTCCACGCAGGCAAAATGGGTTACCGAGTGCGAGAAGCAAGCTTTCTATAAGAAGAAGAGCCTACGCAGCGTCGGATGAAACCCTAAACCTCCGATTGCTATTTCACTACAAATTTCTGTGTTGTTGCGAGAATGCCGTGCTACGACAACACACCTTATCACTCTTGGCACGCCTACACTTGCGATTAAACTCTCAGACCAAGCTCATAACCAAGCAAGCGATATCAAATTCGGGGGATGTCCAAAGAGTGGCCACCGACAACGAAGACTGCAATGCCCGAGCGCATGGGGGCGACACACACACTCACTCACCGTCAAATCAGTCCTCGAGATCCTCGAGATCCCTTGAGCTGATGAAGACTCCCACGGTACGGCTCACTGAAGCACGTCAAGCAATGACGTAAGATACACAAAGAACTTTGTTGATCCTGCACTGACACAAATGGCAGCCACCAGCCCAACCTAACCATTGCAATCTCTCTCTCTCTCGCTCTCGCTCTCTGTCTCTACAACTGCACCAATGCACGCCTCAGCAATCTCCGTCGAGCAGGCCAGCTCCCAATCCCCCCTCTCGAGGCGAAACCCATCGCATACTAAAGAACAGACATTCTTCACAACCACAGGGAGCTCCCTCTACAATTAAAAACTCTCCCAAAAATTGGGCAACGAACTCGGAATCAGAAGAACTGGAAGAAGAAAAATCACGATTTGGATGGACGAATGCATACAGCAGTGAAAACTCCGCCCCAAGTGGAGACTCACAAAACCCTCGCAGACAGCTCACAGCTAAGCTAGCAGCACCAACCTGGACGAGGCTATGGCGAGGCCGCGGTCAAAAGAAAACCGCAGCGACCCGTCACAACACTGCATCTTGAGTGGAAATCCGAGGGATCAAATATATTGATGACCATCGCCACCAGCGCTGCTGCTGCAGGAACTGTGACCTAAGCTAAGCCTCGCAACTCCCCCATCTCCCCCACCCCTGCCTTGGAGGGGGCTCCTCCGGGTACTCTGTCATTCCTCCTCACCGACCGGCGGTCGGTCACTCTTCTTCAGCGAAGTGGATCGTTGGTCGCCCGTAGGTCGGTAGTCTGGGATTAACGAAATTAGAGAACCTAAGTTATAATCATTTGATAGAGATCATGCTTGAATCATTTGACGGAGATCAAGCTTGGGCACAGAGATTGTGACTTCGACACAGCTACGTCACCGACGTCGATGTGAGCAGGGACTTAATGCAAGGTGGAAGCACCCATAGCCAACAACGTCCCATACCTACCCAATAAGGTGGCTTATTTTCAATCTCATCAAGGATAGGTGTTTTGGAATGCGTTCTTCTGTCCATTTTAAGAATGGGACTTCTTAAGGGCAGCTTCACACTATGGCCAAAGGTCGAGAGGCTGTTGGTTTCCACCAATGAGATTGCACAAAATCAAGAGTCCGGCCTCTCAACCCTTCACACTAGAGGTCAAACTCCAAAGGCCGTCATCCCCCATTTGCCTACATGGCAGCACTTTATCATTCAAGATTGATGGCCTCACAAAGGGAAGTTTGCGTCCAGCAAAAATGAAGACCCAAACTATGTGCAAGAGGCCGTTAGTTTCACCATTTATTGCCCTATTTTTAGCAGATTTTCTTGGCCTCTCAACAAAGTTTGGCCACTCAATCTGACGGACTCTTGACTTGGTCGGCCATAGTGTGAAGCCGCCCTTAGTCAAGTCATGTGTCCCAAAGTGAAGTAGGAAGTAATGAGCGAAAAGCAATTTGGCTATTATCAAAATTGCATGAGTTTAGAGGTTGGTAATAGATTCAATGAAAGCACTTTTTGACTCCCAAAATTTATAATAGTTTAAATTTTGCATTATGTAAAAATTGCAATCCCAATATTTCTTATCTTCCTAGTGCACGGGAGAAATATTTGTTGCCTTAGACTCTTTTTCAATTTGTTGTAGAATTGCTTAAGTTATCTGGTATGGGTGTGCTTCCACCTTATAATGTTCTCAAAATGTGATTGACCCAAAACATTGAAAATCAAAACTTCCTATGTCCAAACTTCAAGTTCAACTGAGAGCAGCATTTTTTGGGTTTTTGATGCCAAAAAAGTTGTTCTTTGCTTCAAAAGTTGGATTCGAAATTGGAAACTAAATTCAATAGTCAAGTTCCAAACTTTTGTTTGCATAAAATGTTCAAGCATTTTTATGATAAGCTATGTTGCTTTGCTCTTTCACAACTTATTGAAATTGTGATATGATTTTGAACTTGGGCTTGTGGAATTGGGGCATTGGACATAGTGTAAACCACTCCTAACTTGAAAATCTTGGTTAACATCCAAAAATACGTAGATTATGGATATAATATTATTTATTCATTCAAATGCATAGTGTCATCATGTCATCCCAGTTTTTCTTTTTTTTAAACTGATGGATTTTTGATGATTTCATTTAGTAAATGATGTAAAAAATTGTGGAAAATTATTCCTGTATATTTTTCAAGCTTGCAAGTGCAAAATAAAGCCATTAATCTCTCCGTACTCAAATTTGGATTAATATTTTGACATTATGGCTTCATATTTAATTGATGAATATTGGTGAATGCCTTGGTAGATCCAACTATGAGAATATGATTTATGTATTATGATCAAGGAATTTTTCTTGAACACAGTCATTTAATTATTCTTCTAAATTGCTTTCAATTATACATCTTCACATTTTTTGAACCCAAATTGGTTTGAATTTGGATTAAACTTTGGATTTGAAAAATCTTTTGAAATAATTATTTTCCTTTTGCAAATCCACAAAATTTATTTTCATTTACTAAATTTGCTTGAAGAAATGCTCATTTTTTGAGATATAAAAATAAGGAACAATCTAGAGGTTTGTCCTTAATATTTTTGCCATATTATATGGCTACATTGATTCTACTTTGTGATGCTACTTTGTGATACGTACTCATTGTTTTATGTGAAATCTATACAAAGATTTTTATTCAAATCACAAGATTACAAAAATAGTCGTAGAATTAGCAATGCATATTGGCAAGTATTATACAAAAATTTGTAGCTCAACATAAACATGGTTTAGCAAAATCTTGTTTTGCAAGTGCAATTTCTATTTTCAATATCTCTATTTTCAAAGGATTACAAGCCATTTTCAACCAATTGATATAAAATGTGTTGGAGCTTGCTAATGTGCATTTTTACACAAAGTGTATGGTTACTTTTATAGCATTGAGATCATAAGTTTCCTTATCATTCTAGAACAAATGTAATTGCTAAAAAAAATCAAATTATGCTTTAAAAGGCGTGAAACTTTGTAATTTTATCAATCCACAATATCAACCTTTTGTTACACCACACTAGTCATGACAAAGTTAAGTTACAACCATTTAATTACATGCACTACTCCAAATTTCTAATAACCTCCATAATGTTGTTAAAGCTTCTTTTTTCTTTTGACAATTGTGAGCAATTGACTAGAGGTCCATGAACAAATAACATTAAGTATATTCAGTAGTTTTCCAATTTGAGTAAAAAAACAATGTTGTATACATGCTAGTAATATGGGCCACATGCACAAGAATATACAAGCTTTACAAGTTAATCTACATCCTTCTTAACTAGTCCAAACTTTTTTTAATGAAAATATATCTTTGTGAAATTAATATTTGACAAACTTGGATTTGAATGAAATCTTTTGAAATGAAATGATTATTTTGTTGAAGTCCTTATTACTTTTAAGTAATACTAAATTAAAAGATATAATAGATTATTATTTTTGAGTTTAAAACCTATAATTGATAAATTAAGTGCCCTCAACCAAATTCTTAGAATAATCATAACAAAAAAAAAATCTATCTGACACAAAAGACAAAAAAGTTAGCAAAATTCAAATGTCAACTCTTAAGCCAAAAAGGAATCCAAGCTCTTACCTTCCTTTGTATTTGCAAGAGCATGCAACCCTTGTTGTACCTAACACTGTTCATTAGAGATTTTTGTTGTTGAGGTTGCAAATTGTAGTGGAATCTTCTTTTCTTCAACAATGCTACAATGCTAATCTTCACAAGTGGAGTGGTTACTAATTCTAGTAGTGCAAGATTGCACAACGAATTGTGCTTCCTCTTGTCCGAGTAGAGGCATTGTAGACTAGGTAATGGTCAAGATGAGTTGCTCTTGAGAGTTGGGGGAGCAAAAAGAAGCATTAGCTCAATTACAAACTGGATTAGCTCACATTGTGACTATTACCATTTGTAAATGACCAACAACACAAATTGAGACATGTGGCAATTTATCGTATCAATCTAAACAAGAACTCACTATTTGTGAGCATGCAATGATGCACCGCAAGAAGGACATCACTTAGGGTTGATAACTTAGGGTTGATATATAAAGTGCTTGCTTGGAGCCAATCCAAACAAACCACACTGTCAAATTTGTGTTGTTGGTTGTTACAAGGAAATGGGCTTTCCTTGGCAATGCAAGTGGTGCAAGCTGCGCTAGATTCCTAGTCACTTGATATATTGTTGCAGTATCCAGGAAACATTTAAGCTTGACTAGTTGATTTCCTTCAATTCCCATATTGGACAAGTTTATAAACAAACCATTTCTATTATTTTCTCTATTTCATTATTTTTCCTTAAATTTTTAACCATTTTTTCAGCCAATGTTTATAAATTGCATATGTCTTTTTTTCAGTTCAACCGGCTAGCTTTGAACTAACTCAGCCGCTGGTTCTTCCTGGACTAGTCCGTGATTGGTGCTCAATTCCACTCTTTGCAAACTAGGCGTAGCAGGGAGGGAACTTGGTTTGTCACCTTGGAGAAACTATTCATGCTTTTGGTTTGCATTATGATCATTTTTCTATGCTGAGAAGTGCACTTTGAGATTTATTAATCATTGTCCTGCTAATTCGTCAGACTTCTCTGACCTAGGTGGCACCAACTAAATCATCAACAATGCAATAGCATCAGTCATCTGATAGGCTACCAAAACCACTTCATGCTCATTATGCTCTATAACGTCATATTCATTAAATTGGGAACTTGTGAACATTTTGGGAATTTTGACCTTTTTCTGTCAAGTTTTCCAATGAAATGAGATATATATCTTCCAAAAATATGCTCTTTATTATCCAAGAAGCTTATAATCGTTTAGAAATACGCTTTTTATTACCCAGAAGCTGAGAAAGCGACCTATTTATTTCACAAAATAACAATACTTTTGAAATTTTGAACAAAAAATTCATTAATTAGGTTTAAGGTGATCACCTCACCCTCTCAAATAGGTTTAAGATGATCACCTTAAACCTCTCAAATGGGTTTAAGGTGACTTTTGGGTTTCAAGTGAAGTACAACTTGGGAATCGTGTTTTCCCAATTTAATGAATATCGTGTTTTATACTTAAACTCTTTAGGTTGCCTTATCAAACATAAGAGCCCACATAGGCAGATTTCAATATCCATAATTTGGTTACATAATGAGAACTAAAAATTATCTTGCTTTGATGAGTAATTATGTGAAGTAGTGTGAAATGCCAAGAAAATAATACAGGACAACTGGAAAAGCGTTTTACTTGCGTACCATGTGAATTGGGTCATATACATGTGGGTTTTCATTCCTGTTAACTTAACCGCTTCCTACGAAGTAGTTAGACGAACAAGTCTTCTGTGGACCCATTTCCAAAGCTAGAGTGTGTCCACAAGCAGAAAGCAGCACAGATTTTATTGGCTCTTTTCATTCAGTTCTGTGAGCAGAATGATGTTCTACTGCCGCGAATGAAAAAAGCATTGAAACAAATATATTTGTAAAAAATCTGAAGAAAACTTGGTTAGCAAAAAAATTTGCAGACCACAGTGAGAGATGGAGGAATGAAGATGTATGGGTTGAATTGAGAGATAATAATAAAATTATCACATCATGATCGACGGTGCTGCTGGTAGCGCTCATAATTCAGCAGCAGAGCTGTGAAGATGCATAGCCTTATCTTCAAGCGGTTGGAATCGCCCAAGAAAATGGAGAAGGTGAAGGAACTTGACAAGCAGGACTGCTCCGTGGAGGCCGAGCTACTACTAGATGCTCAGCACAATTTGTTTAGGTCTACTGCAGATGAATACTGTCAACCTTGCAACTTGCCCAGTCTTAGTGTCAATCTTCCTCACTCTTCCACTTGTAGCTATGGCATTCAGGCGCTCCTTCACAATGTCCACCGAGGGTATGCCACTGACGGTGAGCACACCCCTGACCGTGACCACCAGATGATGATCAGCAGCATCACCTGTGACCGTGACGACTCTTCTCCCCGGCACGAGTCTGACATCCTCAGGTCCTCATTACTACTCCTCTCTAATCTCATCTCACCGTCCTGAAACAAAAAAACAAAAAAATACAAAAAATACAAAAACGAAAGGGAAATTACACATCGGGCACAAAAACAAAAAATATTACATATAGGGGCATAGTTTCAAAATAATTACAAGTAGGGGTACAATTTCAAGACCCCTTTATCAAAATTTTCTTGTTTAGGTTTGATTTGGAGAGGTCTCTTAGTTTCTTGGAAGTTAGTTAACATTAGTGTAATGTGTCTAAATCAACCAATGTTTAAACCAAAATTTTACAGGAATTTACAAAAAAAATAAATAAATTGTGCCCTTATTTGTAGTTATTTTGAACCTATGTCTCTATGTGTAATGTTTTTTGATTTTGTGCCCCTATTTGTAATTTCTCTCCAAAAAAACCCACAATGCTATATCAGTGTTTTTTTTCGCCTACCACAAGCCACATGCCCTCTCAAGTATGGAGAATTCTGAGAGGGAGAGAGGCATATTGGTTCAATTTCTGAGAGGGTGGCCTCATGAAGCCCAAAAAAAAACATTACACTATATCATCAAACCCTAATCCAATTTCAACAGGATTATAATTCCATTCAACTTTTTGATAAGAGAAGCGTGAGGAAAATGTTGTGAATGTGTGAGTTGTGTGATGTAGACAATGGAAGCAGAAGAAGGAAGAGGAGCTTGAGGAAAGGAAAAGAGAATCGCATGCTAAGCTAAACCAAGTAAACCCTAATTACTTTGCCAAGATCAACTATCTTTCACTAACTTAGTAGGGAGTCGCCAAATTTCGGTCTTTCAAGCTTCTTCTTTTTTTTTTTCATTTTTTCTAGAGAGTAAGCATCGTCACTCAAAATACCAAGAATCACGTAGTTGCCCCACCAAGTGCTACAACATAGACTGTTTGTCAAAAACCAGGGCAAGACAAGTTTTGTGCTGTTTTTTTAAAGAATGTAAAATAGCTTAAGAAACAAAATGAACCAAAGATGGTAATAGATTGTGGAGCAGGCGACAGCTGAACGAGAGAAGTTTTATAAAGAAAGAGAAGCACAAATCGAGGCCAAGAAACAACTAAACAGGTAATGAAGGTTGTGAGTCTGGGTCAAGTTAGGAAAACTTTGAGACCTCAAAGAGCCCCCCAATATTTGAGCTATTATTTGGAGGCTAGGTATGCTAGCATGAGTACAGCAAAAAAAAAGACTTGTATTTATTGCTATCTTGTATGAAGGACCTTAGTCATATACATAATCTAAAACAATATAAAAGGTGTTGTATTAAAAAACATGTAAATGAACTCACTAATCACTATCCAAGTACTTCACTCATTTATATCATTAGAATAAAACAGAATTTATGGTTCTATTGTACATACAACTTTGTCCAATTGCGATGGCACAACAACATAATTTTTATGATTGCATTGGACTCAAAGGGTGGGCAAAAAGAGGGGAGTAGTGGTTTGTTTATTGAAATATGTACATATTTTGGGAACCTCTTTGAGACTTTGGAGGGGGCTCTTTGAGGGCTCAAAATTTTCCTAATGTCATTCCTTTAAGCAACTTCACCAATGTAAAACAAAATTGCTTTTGCGGTGAGTTTGAGAGCTGGAGTAGCTTATTATATATAACAAATCAAAGAAATAGCACCATTTGGCATTCAATTATATGTGCTGGCTTACTTTCTAGTTGTCAAACGGTTCTATTCCAATTGCCCAATGGGTTCTATTTTAGCAAAAGCAAGAATAAATGGCAAACTTCCATGGTGGCATTAGAATTGGAAAATGTAAAAATGACAAACAATTGTCTGTAACAAACTTGTTTTCATTTTAGCATTTATCAATGCAACTCTAGTATGGAAGTTTGATTTAAGTATTGACATAGAGAGCTTGGTCATATCTCATATTCATGCCATTTTTTGACATTTGAGTTTCTATATTTTTAGACCCTTGATTGAGTATGATTGTCAAATATCCAATTGTTGAGGTTATGTCTAGGAATATGAAAATTTACCCTCATTTTGGAAAATGCCCTTCCCTACTTCTATATAGTGGTATATTGTTTTTCATAAAAAGGCTCTACCTTTACACCACCAAGTATATTTTCTTTGTTTTAAAGGGGAATCATGTTAGGTAAGTGTCGTTAAAAATACACTTGCAAGTGTTTCATATATTTAGAACAATGAGGATTCATTTGAATTCCTATAACTATAACTTGGATGAATGCAATTAGAGAAAGAGAAGCAAAATTCCATGCTGAGGTGGAAGCAAAACAACATGAGCAACTAGCAGGGGGTAATTTGTGGGAGGCAGTGGTAGCTCTTGTTGACCTCCATGGAGGAGGTGACTTTGGGAAGTCCTCATGTAGTGCAGGATCCGCAAATAATAAGCATTCATTGTCGCCCAAATCTGTTGTGGATCATCAACTTTCTACTCCCAAGAAGCAAGATGGTTCTAGCAAGACTCGACAACGGGATTATTTGCCAAAAGCTACCAAGAAACCCACTGATTTGTCACGCATGAAAGAGGTTAGTACCCACTACACTATGTTTTCTTTTTTTCTTTTTACTTTTTACTTTTTTGCAATAGTAATTCTCAACCAAGTACATTCAAGGTTCTTCAATGTTGTTGTATGGGTGCCAAAACTCCATATAACATATATGGAGTTTTTTGATTGTATGATAGTTTAATGTTGCATATTACCACAACACTAAAAAAAATAACTCATAGTAATGATATATGATTATAGTGCAATTGCCTTGCTTCCTACAGAATACAAAACATGTGATTGAGGGATTAGTGGCTATTTTAGTTGACCATAAAAGTTACCAGAGATACAATATGTATACACATTGTGCATAGTTTTATAAAATATGTATTTCATGTCTTACAATAATAGGGTCATTGGAAATTTTGCGTTGTATGGATAGCGGCCCATTCAAACTTTAGGCTTTTCTCCAATTTCATTAATCACATTGTAAAACATGCCATTTATAAAGATCCAAGTTTGATATCACCACATAAAATAATGAGCATTGTATGTGTTCATTTCAATTTACTTAAAAATTGGGTCCAAAATTTACCATACAACCTACTCAAAACTAATAAAAATTATATGAGGTTACACAAAGCTTCATTTTTCCAACTCACAAAGTTTGAAGTGTGCATGTTGTTTCAAGACAAAGGAAGTATTTAATTATATGATGAATTATACATTTGTAGAGTATCCACTATCTACTACATAATATGAAGGCATTATTTGTACTTTAATACAAGTGTATTAACAATTTTCAATAGCAAAATGTCAAAGTTACAAATGGCATATCAAATGTCTAAGGACCAACTTTTGAAAGAGTTGGAAATTTCATCCGCTATTTAGATCATGGTAGATGGGATCGTTGGAAGAATAAGAGGGTTTAGAAGGCTTCTTCTACTTGCTGACCTTCACATTATCATGTAAGATGATGTTATACTAAGGCCCACTTTATACTTGGAGCTTGATTGAGGGTTGGCCCAAAGTCTCCAAATTTCAACTAATGGATTGTTTGGTTTATCCAAATCTGGCCCAAGGGCATTATATTAGGGCCTAGTTGGAACTACAACTAATCTCAAGTAGAATCTTGGATGGCATTATTTTGACACTAATACATTGTGCCCATGTTAAAAATTTAAGATGAGCTTTTCAAAAGCCCAAACCAAATTAAGTTCCCAATAGTTGTTCTTTATTCCATTCTTGTGCAAACAATTTTTGAGCTTGGAGTTCCCTCATCCTTTCAAGCTACAGGGCAATGGCACCTTCCACATGCCATTTGGACATGGGAATGAAGGAATGACTGCCAAGGCATTGGCGCTATCCACGTGTTATCTTAGCATGGGTGGGATGCTAGTTCATCTAAATCAGGCTGAAACTTGTCTCAATTGGGACAACCTTCCATCCAGCCCCAGGCCATGAGTTTCGAATTAGCTGCATTGTTTCCTCTGTTAGCAAATTTAGAGAGATTGGAGGATGTGACATTAGAGGAAGTAAGTTAATAACGTAGAGGAGAAATGCTGCAGTAATTCTATCTTCCTAAGATTATTAACATAGGGAACACACTAAGTACTTGCTATGAAACTTGCACAGATTCTCTTGAAGCTTCAGCATCAATCTGTGGTGCACTGATCAACGAGGTGCCAAGGATTGAAAGTTTGTACAACAAAATCCAGTTCTCTAGCCAAACGCTCGACATCGAGCTTTTGCTTGCATTTGAGTATTATATAGCAACTATCACACTAATGCAATTCACTCTCGGGAAATACAGAGTAAGCAACATAGACGTAGCATCCCCAGATTACATGGGCCAAAGTTGACATAAATGAGAACAATCACACTCAGCTGAACCTTTTTTCAATAGCATTTTCGAATATTTTGCACACTATCAGTGTGGAACGGTGCCGGATTATTTGACTCTCATTGTGTTCAACTGTCAAGCAGTCTATATAAAAGAGTGTTAAGAATTTCTCTCCGGTTAAAGCCAAGAGGTAATGTACATTTTTAGTCTTTCAAAAACCTACCTGAGACAGAATGAAATAAAAACTATATTTCTACAATATATAGGTCATTTGTAAGAATATTTCTGTAGACTAAATGAAGCAGTGAGAAGATTGGTGACACATCTCACGCGCACTCCTGATAGAAAGCGTGCAGGTCGTAAGTAGTAGGCGTGACATGTGTCATCAAACGTCTACTATAAAGCTTATCAATGTCATTGTCTATATTCAAACTTCAAATACCGGAAGAATAGTATACTTTGGATAATGACCAACATGCCAGGCTTCAGTGCTTCACTCAATGCAATGCTGGTTGCCTTGCTGTCACTTCTTCTCCCAAACGCAGTAATCTTTTCCCACTGCGGCGACCTTGTACTCTTCCTCGTTCGGAGTCAAGTGACCCATGTCAAATCGAGGTCCAATCTTCAGTACAACACGGTCATCAATTTTGGCAACGTACATGTCACTCTCAGCTGCACAAATGTCCACTTTGCTCTTCGCATTGATGTCGTTCCGCTTCCTCACATCAATCAGCGTGGAAATCTCCTCTTTCAGTCCCCAGTCGAAGAAATGATCGTAAAACTGACCACATTCCAAATCAACCAAACCACGTCAATCAGTAACGAGTTCCAGGGCCACTTCACACTATGGCCAAAGGTAAAGAGGCCATTGGTTTCCACCAATCAGATTGCAAGAACCGAAGAATTTGGCCTTTCAACCCTTCAGGCCAAAGTCCAAAATCTATCATGTATCAAATTGCCTACATGGCAGCACTTTATCATCCAAAGTGATAGCTTCCGACCAACTTACAATGCAAGGGTTGCCAGAGTGAGTGAGAATGTAAGCATATCCTTGCATGACATGCTCTCCAGGGAAAGGCCAATGTCCTTGTGTAGATCCAGTGTCGTGGTTGTCTAGAAACGTCACAGCTTTCGAAGGCCAGTACCCGATCATCCCCGGTGGCTTGTTGTTGGAATCTCGGAGACGCCAAAGCTGGCCTTTCACAGCATCCTGCAGAATTCCTTTCGTGGTGAAATCGAAAGCGGTGGACTTCTCCCCAGTCTCGTGGACCCAGTCCACCAGTTGCTGCCGGTGGTTGTCCTGGTTGTGTTCCAATCCATCGCCACCGTAGTTCAGGCTGGTCCAATACTCGCCGACTGCAAACTCGGGCTCCGTTTTCCTGATGTAGCGGCCGACGAAGTAGCCACCATAGCCCTTGGCGAAGTCGAACCTCCAGCCGTCGAAGCCAATCTTATACTTCATCCAGTTCATCCAGGCAATCAGATCGCTCTGCACACGGTCGTTCGTGTGATCGATGTCGGGTGCGGCACTAAAATCTTCTCCCGTGTCCGGAGCACCTGCGTAAACGTAGAAATCCAACGATTCAGCAAATATAATGGTGCTTAGATAAGGTCAACACTTCAAGCTAGAAGAAATATGTTAACCATATCCAAACATTGATCATAAAGAAGCACCCCATTTGCATTACTTCCCCTTGTTCTGGTGCTTGCAACTCTGGAGCTTTCCCACCCATGTTTCTAGTACATTAACCAAACGCCTTTCTAGTTGATGAGGCACAGGCAAAAGGGGAGTGGGATTGTGATCCTATCCAATTGTTTCTGTTACAAAGGTTGACGTTAACCAAGCACCACTATAGTTTGAATGTTCGGAGCACTGCAAATGATACTAAAAGAGACCATGAGGACGTTACTTTCATCGAGCTATATTTTTTTTTCTGATCAGCACATGCGAATGTTCATGGCCAATTCTGAATGCAAGAAACGTCCTGACTTACATCTTTCACAACGTAATCAGTCGCATTAGTCATCTTATAACCGTGAATTGTTCATCCTTTAAAGGTTAATGTTCCTTACCTGTGCCGTTGCCGAAGGGGTAGTCGTTGCCCACGATAGCCCAGGGACCCCAGTCCAGGGCATCGTCGGGAGTGCCGCCTTCGAAGATGACCCACTCGCCTCGTTCGTCCTGAGCGTCACCACATCGGTGGTTCACCACAATGTCGGCGATGCACCGAACTCCAGATTTGTGGAATCGGTCGATCGTTTCCCGCAATTTTTCCTCGTTGCCGTACTTGCAGTCGTTCAGATCGTAGAGCCTTCCTGGCATATATCCTGTAGCAAGTTCCACGTCTCTCAGTCGCTGTACTACATGTAGTTCTAATCAAGA
Source organism: Ulota crispa (assembly GCA_963920765.1). Taxonomy (NCBI): domain Eukaryota; kingdom Viridiplantae; phylum Streptophyta; class Bryopsida; order Orthotrichales; family Orthotrichaceae; genus Ulota; species Ulota crispa. The sequence continues at coordinate 29,482,228 of OY987242.1, forward strand.
GTTATGTCTAAACCCTAATATGAGAAAAATAAATGCAAAGAGCTGACCTGCACTATATATATTTCTAATCAAGAGCTGTGTCTAAACCCTAATAAGAGAAAAATAAATGCGAACAGCTGACCTTGAGGAGCCACGGAATGACTGGATGGAGGAAACCAGACATCAGTGATCCCTGCTGCTGCCAGCTCCTCCGCTGTGTTGCCGAGGACGTCGTACCAGCAGGGGCTCTTCCACGACTCCCAGTTGAAGCCCTGCACCAATTCCACAAAACATTTAGCCATATCCACCACAAATCCATCTTCCGTATAAGGTAGCAACACCCATAACCATCATTATACCCATAACCATCTTGGAAAATCTGTGGAAGTGAATAGATGTAATTACAAGAATATACAACATGTGAACATGAAACCTTAGTGTTAGTATTAGGTGCAATTGCAGTCGGCTCTTTAAAAATTCACAACTTATTCTCAAAGTATCCAAATAACACATTCAAAAGTGCAAATTCATCATTTTTCTCTTGCTGATAGGACCCAATAATTTGCTAGATGTTTAGTAATAATCATCATATTCAAAACCCTTAATTTGAAGGTTATGGGTGTTGCTACCTTCCAGCAAGAAAAGACACGTACTTGAAGATTTGCAGCTACGAGAAATACTATCACAAGCAACAACTACTTCTACTTATAGGCATGTTGAAGCTGATCGTAGACCTTACATTCACATCTCTGAAGTTGCACATTGCCAAAATATCCTAAGAATCTAGGAATCTGCCAAAGACATGGCCAAAATCTTTCTAATTACGAAATCGTGTTATATCCTAATGATGCTGAGTACACACCAAGCTGGACAAATCCAATAATTTACAAGGCAATGCAATAAGAGAGGGTTGGCAAGTTCGGTACCTGAAACATGATAACTCGCAGAGGATCTGCTTTGATGTTGCCACCACGTGGCTTGTTAAAACTGCGAGTACGAGTGAGTTTGCCTTTAGTAACCTCTTTCACAGCCTCAACTGTCCCTACTACGGTCTCCTTCACGGCTTCTACTCCTTCTTTGACGCCATCAGGAGCTTTTTTCAAACCTTCTTCCACAGTTTTCACTGCTTCCTCGGTGGCCTTTTTCCCGGCCTCCAAGACTGCTCTAGCCGACGAGGACTTCCGTGGCCGCGACGCAGAGCAGATACTCTGCAACCGTTTGTAGTTGTTGCAGTAGGAACCTGATGAGGCGGAGGAAAGCGATGGAGCCATGCTTACATGATCCCTCGCCATGTTCGTAACCCCAGGAAAGGCTGCATTTGTCAGTCTAGCGCATCCACTTGCCTGCGCCGTCGGCCTGGCCATGGCGGCCATGGCTGCCCTGCTTGCCACTTCCTGCACAACACTACCTGCAACAAGCAAACATGCACCATTTTCAACACTTTGAAGAAAATCACATCCTACTTACCCCTTCCAGCTTCTAGTACTACAATCAGCGTACCAGTTTCCATGGCAACTCTGTTCTAAGACATAAAAAAACCTCTAAGCAAGACGAAGTACCATCTCTCGCAGATCCAAATTTGAAAAGACAAGGTGAAATCTTGCAGCGTGATTTGCGAAGTCTTGACAACCTACTAGAATCCACTAGACATGCAATGCAATGAAACTGGTGCTGTGGGTTTCTGACAAACGCTTCAAGCGAATTGTGGCAAATCAAAAATGGCAACAAAAGCATGTTCAGGGTATGGGTTAGGCGTACTTTGAAAGAGTCAAGCAAGCACACCGACTGCGCTATCTATGTCTGCGGAAGGGTTTCTCCAATCGTCGAGCTTGCCGGGCTTGCCCTTACTGGAAAATCTTTGAGAGGGATTGGAAAGTAAGTTATCTACGCCGCAATTCGCATGTCCGAAGATGAGTGGCGCGGCCAATTGCTTGCTACAGACACGGCGAGTGTGGCACTGGAACAAACGCAATGCTGGGTGTCACGATGAGGAACACGCTTTTAAATCTCCGCCAAGCCAAATGCAGATCTAGGAAAGCTGTAGATTGGAATAGGCTCGTTAAGACATAGTACTCTACAGGTGTCGCGCTGTGGGCCTGGGTTATGGATGGTGCGACACGTGTAGCAGGTCCGCTTGATCCGTACCGTCCGTTTTGCGATCCGTGGGCTTGGGCAGCCGGGGCTCGGTTTACTGCACATACGTCGATCTGGGCCCCGCCCCTGTCAGGGCCGACAATAAACTGTCTCCCTGGCTGCCGTGCTGCCCTGTGCGACTGAACTGCTCAGAGCGACTCAAGCTTCGGTCGAGCTTCATGTGGTCAAGCTAGGAAGTGGAAATCAAAATATTGGCATAAATTTCAAAGCTCTAATTGCAACTATTTGGTCACAATAAATTTTTAAGTCCAAAATCACTAAAATTATATAGTTGTGAGTAGGAGATGCTACAAACAACTCTTAGTGAAATCTTTAGTGTGCTCATACGCTCATAACACTAATTTGAGGAGTTCTTAAATAGTGAGATAGGGCACTCAAAACCACCATGTCAATCACTCAAAATCATCATGTCAATCACCCAAAACCATCACTTTGCTACCCAAAACCATCACTTTGCTACCCAAAACCAATTCTTTTCTACACCCAGAAATGATTAACAAAATCATGTGTCACACTAGCTTGTAAGCAATGCCTTTAGGGACACCCACGGAGAGGGAGCTACCTTACAAAAAAATCAGGTCCAAATTGACACGTCCAAATTGACTGAATGTGTCAAAATTGATTTTTTTGTAAGGTAGCATCATCCCTCTCTGTGGGTGTCCCCAGAGGCATTGCTTACAAGCCAGTGTGACACATAATTTTGTCAGTCATTTCTAGGTGTAGAAAAGAATTGGTTTTGGGTAGCAAAGTGATGGTTTTGGGTGATTGACATGATGATTTTGGGTGATTGACATGGTGGTTTTGAGTGCCCTATCTCACTATTTAAGAACTCCTCAAATTAGTGTTATGAGCGTATGAGCACACTAAAGATTTCACTAAGAGTTGTTTGTAGCATCTCCTACTCACAACTATACAATTTTAGTGATTTTGGACTTGAAAATTTATTGTGACCAAATAGTTGCAATTAGAGCTTTGAAATTTATGCCAATATTTTGATTTCCACTTCCTAGCTTGACCACATGAAGCTCAACCGAAGCTTGAGTCGCTCTGGGCAGTTAAGTTGCAAGGGGCAGCAAGGCAGCCAGGGAGACAATTTACCTTGACAGGGGCAGGGCCCAGATTGACGTATGTGCAGTAAATCAAGCCGGCAGCCGAAGGCAAAGGAAAATTGGATGGTCAGGTAAGCTTTTAAGTTAGCAAAATTTTTTGAAGCTCACTGGCTGAGGGCATCTCCACCGATTGGCACTTTCAAAGATGCGCCAGATGTGGTCGAGAGGCCCCTGCAAAACATGAATGCGTGGGATCTCCACCCATCCCCGCACTTTTGACTTGCCAGAAAATCGTTGGGATTAAATTTGGTTGTCTAGTGCCATGCAATTCCACGAGGATAGAGGTACGCATGTGGGTCCCAAGACACAATAGCTTGCTGGCAAGTTCATAGTGGAGGGCAACATTCACAATCTGTTTGAGGTCAAGATCTCAAGCGCGCTGAGAATTCTCCGAACCCCGGCAACTCCTTGTCCCCGCAGCCAAGTCTGGCGAGGCCATTCAAAATTTGGCTCTCTCAATGTCACCAGTGGAGATTGCAATGATGAATAGTCCCTTCTAAACACATTGTTTGAGTGTCTCATGCCAACCAGTGGAGATGCCCTAACCAGTGTTTTTTTTTTTGGCAACAAAGTGCTCTGTTGTCCCCTCAACATTGGATCTTTTTTGGAGGGAAGGACTTATAGTAACTGAAACCAGCACTCTGTGGCCAGAAAAAAAAACACTAGCCCTGAGGGACAGGGATGGGTCTCAACTCTCAAGTCCCAAGTTGCCGTGCCAGACAAATTTATTGAGAAGTGTGATGTGTAACTTCCATGGCCTCAATGATCAGTCCATTGTTGTTCTATATTTCAATCCTGTCTGATCAAATCAGAGAAGCACCTCAAAAAACAAGAAATATAGTAACTTAGTTAGAGCATACGCACCCTTGCATGCAATTTGGCCCTGCGAGAGTGCTTGGTGCGGTCCTTCCATTTGACACGCCTCATTTTAAACGTGTCAAAGTCCTATACAATATAAGGCTTGCTTAAATGTAACTTGAACACCAGAATGTTTAGGGTTTGATGAATTGTTAGCATGCCCAAATCCAAGACAATTGAAACTTGTTGAATGGTCAACACAAGAAGCCCGCAATTGAAACTCAACATTTGTACGTCCTCCATGAAATGCGCTCAATGCTTGCTTGTACCTACTTAAGGGCAAGGGTAGGGCATCCAAGATTTGAGCAAGCCCTTAATCGTGAATGCACCTTGGACACCTGCTTCTGAGAGCTCCAGGTGGCGTGCAAGGGTGCAGATGCTCTAATGGACAGATACTAACAATGATATTTGATCGAAAAGTGTCCATATTAACCCCTAAATGCTCAAGGCCATTTTTCTTAAAAAAAACACTCAAAAATGTCACTCATGTGAGACCATGAGAGAACACTTTTCTTTTTACTACAAATTTAACAGTAAAATCTTACATAAGACTTATGCAAGAAACCACAATAAGAATTTCATGAAGTTTGACCATACGGATTGAGAGATATGATTATTTGAAGTTAGAATATATGGTTTTTTTAACCTCTAAACATGTCACCCATAAAAACTGATTGTTTACATTCTAAAATAATTGTGATGTCTAACCACTCTCCATATCTGAGAGCCAAGGTTAACCCCTAAATGCCCAAGGCACCCAATTTGGGTTTCCAAAAAACTTTAGGAAACTTTGAAACCTTGTTGAAGGTATGGATTTTATCATTTCTAGGTTTTTTTTCTTGGAAAAGTTGCGCGCTAAAGTTAGCTTCAGTGTTCAAATTCAATTTCCTCCATATCTTATTCCACTTGTTTTTGGTGGAAGGTTAATTACAAGCATACATTTGGTGACATGAATAGTGTCGAGAATAGTGTCATGAATAGTGTCACAGAACCTATGAGAAGTTGCCACATTGAAAAGATGGGCATCAAGTTGAGCAAAAGGTGAAGATTTCCTTTGGGCACTCCCTTGGGCAATAAGGGCCTTTTTTCTGAAATTTTGACATCTAAATAACTCTAAAAGTGCTTTTGGACTAATTTCACTTGGAATTTCTTTGTTATAAAAATTAGAATCCTTTCACCGTTGAAAATTCTTTCATTCATAATGATTTTGGTCAATAATTGAAGTTGAAAATTTCTTTGTATTAGACAGTTGGGTTTTGACAATTGCATTGCAAGCTCATTTGTGAAATTGTGGTCATGGATTTGGAAGGGGGGCTGTTGGTATTGAAGTAACAACAATAAATACTAAAGCATCCTAAATGATTTTTTTCCAATTTTGTATCCAAAAGTTACCAATTTGCATTAGAAGTTTCGGGTAGCTCCAAAATAAGCAAAAAATTCCATACTCACCATCATTCAATCACAAATATCTTAAAATCCGAGCGGTCATTTTGGATTCTTTTTGGGTAGCTCCATCTAGAAGCCTTGAAGTTCAAGATTCAACAGTTACAATTTTATTTTGATGTTTAACAATGATCTTACAAGGACAATTCAAAAACTTGAAAACTGCCTTCCAAAAACAAGAAAAACACCCTTGAGCATTTAGGGGTTAAAATAACACTCCAATCGCACTAGGGACTATGAACTCAAATAGAACCAATTTATTAAAAAACAATTTTTGTTCGTTTCCTAAATAATCACATTATAAACTTTGGTGAGAATTCTTACACTAAAGCAAGAAAATTTGGAATATTAGTTCCTTCAGTTAGCAAGGAAATCTTGACCCTTCAAAATATCTGATTAGGGTTTTTGTTTAAATCTTTTTTTAAACTTATAATAACATTTTGTATAGAATGCTGGACAATAAAAAAGTTGTAATGGAGTGGTTAAATTTCTTTTTAATAGTTATTAATCAATATGATATATCTACATATTGAATGAATACACCATATGTACCTTTAGGACAAATAATAGATGTTCAATTTACATTCAAAATCTTTCACCCACATTCCATGAATGTTGATAGATTTGTCATTTCAAATGAAAATTGTAACTAGCATTGCCAAATTCTTTTGAAACAAAGTTGTTATACTATTTTGTAATTTTGTTTGAAAAAAGAGTAAAGTCCCTTCAATATATAAAGGCAAAATAGGTTAAAAATTGGGGAAGGTATACCAATATCCAAGAAACATATGAGACAAGTCTATAGTGAAGGAGCATTGTCACAAAGTGCAAATGATTCTTCTTTAGTGATTCTTTTCTTCAATGTCTGAGCATGACAACGCTATTTGGTGAGCACAAAACGGTGAGCCATGAGCAAGGATCCAAGATTTCATGAGCAAAAACAAATTCTCAACTCAAAAATAATGGAATAACTAAAATAATAACAATTGTTTCAAGAGACGATAATTTAAATAACACAATTATGGGGCCCTCTATACACACGGTTGTAGATGGGAAAATTTATTTTGACAAAAAAATCCCAGCTCACAACTCATGGCTCACGGATCCCACTTGGAAAATCCAAGAACAACAATTACTCAAAAACAACAAACAATTTTATACTGCAAAATTTGATTGTTATTTTTGAGTTTTACAATTCCAGACCAGCATGGAAGTTTGCCCCTTCATGAATGAATGAAGCACCTTTTTTTTTGCATAAATCCGAAAGACAAGCTCTTCCTGTTGTTGAATAATGATGACATGGTGAGCTCAAGATAAGGATCTTCGATTCCTTTTTTCTGATTTGATTCAAAGGCTTGTTGAGACCAGCTCCTCAAGAACGTCATGAAGTCATATGTACATATTTCACATTCCCTTTCAAAACTTAGCTAACTCCGGCTCCATTTTCACATTTTTCCCGACATCTGGACTAGAAGCTAAAACAGGAGAAATCCAAACTCCTAGTCCAGCGCCGTGGTTTGAAGGCAAAATCTTGGTCCAAGTGTGAAACAATCTCGCCCACTTTAGACACAATGGTTTCATAACTAATCGGACTACTGGTATGAACACAAATCTCCAGAGAAGCCAGGCTTGGTTTCAGCAAGATACCCAAAGTGGTAAGACAGGAGTCAAGATTTTGAGGTATCATGTGGAGTATGAGGCGCTTGAAGGGAGGCCATTTCTCCACTTTGGACAGCTGATCCACATTCATTTCCATGGAGTGCCAGAGTCCAGGCCCAACATTCAGAACGGCAAGTCTTTGACACAGCAGGAGTTTGTCGAAGCAAGGAAGGTTGAACGGGATGCCCTTGAGAACACCCAACCATTGTCCCTCTTCCCCTAACGCCATGCATGGTATATCCAAGAACAATTTCTCCAGATTGACATTGGCAGTAACAAGGCTCGAGAGTATGTCAAAACTCGAAGTCCCGTACAGTAACTCCTGCAAATTGAGAAGATCCTTCAAGTCCACCTTCCACGACTCTCGAACTTCGAGATTGAAAGCCATGAATTTCAAACCAGTGGCACTGATGGTGAGGCTCTCGGGACACAGCATCTTCAGCTGCAACTTTTCAAGGTTCGGCAGTTGAATGCTCACGTCCTTGGCCATCGTTGACAGACCGAGACATAGAACCTTCATGTATGGGAAGTCCAAACAGCCATGGGTTACTCCAAACACTCCCAGCAGAACCAACGTCGTTAAGTTTCTCATGAACTTATTGACGAGTTGTAACGTGTCACCTGTCACTTTCACACACCGCATTGTGAAACTCCTCATCGTCGGCATGGCCTCCAACTCAGCCGAGTCGATAAACATGTTCCGCAAATCCATGCTCTTCAGTAATTTGCCTATCAACAACAAAAATAATAGGCGACATCACTCTACCACGGACACCACGAGTACTAACTGTTCATCGAATATATTGTTCAGCTATTTTCCACGACCTGGGGTTCGTCAATTCAATACTAACACGACCGTGGCCTTGACCGAGGCATCCATCAGGAACAAGCATAAAGTTTATAGGGTCTAATGTACTGTACAATACTGTACTGAGGAGCGGCACGGCGAAATTTAGTAAGAACTGGACGTGGTTGAAGTGCCGGTAGTGTCCAAACTTACAGTTCTGAGATAATATTTTGAGGATGCTCGTTCTGCGCATGATAGCCTGCTGTCCATAATCCACAATACACAAGTGCTGGAGAGTCGCTCGGACAGAAGGTATCCATCTAATCACATGAAACGGGTCGCTGAGCCAAAAATCTGTTCTTCTTCGCTCTCCTTCGGGAACAGTCTTTGACTGCAGCTTTGCCTCAATCTCTATCCTGATCTGCAGAAGCAAAGGCTTTCCCTTCAGGAAATCAACCACCACTTCCCTGAATATGAAGAGGCTTTTCTCATCACCAGAAGAGCCTTGGTCGTCGTCGTCACTGCTGGAAGCGGACGCCTGTTGCCCATGTGCAGCAACGGACGTGCTGGCTTCACCTATTGAATTCGAGAGCGTCGTTCCAGCTCTTACAGCCTCATGGTACTTGTTTGGACAAATCAACCGCACTGAACGAATCCGACTCCCAGCTTCCTTGAAACTTTTGCACACGCAAACAGCACTTGCGATGTGGCTTGCATTCTCAATTGCAAGTCTGTTAAATATATCTTCGAGTATGTTTTGAGGCAGCGCTAACACCTTGGACGCCGAGGTGCCTCGAAACTGCATCTGATTTTCGAGAACATTTAAATCCATTTCTACAATACAAGCTTTTAATCGACTGGAGCATTTCTGTACAGAAGAAACCGTTCACAAAAAACCACAAACTCACAAGTTTGGGAAATGCATCACCACCGTGGATTCACTGAACCTGTTGCTCTCAAAAGAGGGCAGGAGGCTCAGCACCTAAGAATTATGCATTCACTTCACCTATAACTGATGAGAGATCAGCTCATGACGTCTGAATTTTGTACATTCCACTCACGTGCTTGACACTAAGGCCATCACATGTGACATAATCGTCGCCACGCAGCAGAGGTCACGATATTCTGAAATTGACCTGATTCACAGCCTATTAACACGAACGTTAAGTTGGTGAGATTTTTCTCATCATGGTGGCCTCACGGTAGCCTTTCTGATGAGTGATGTTGATCTTTGGTGTGAATGGGCTATGAAACAAAAGTCCATCAGCACGTGACTTCATGTACCTGGCATGGTCTGTAATAAAGAATATAATAGTTTGTAACGATGATGCTCCGCACGGCATGAAAGTATGCAATTGTGGAAATATGCTCCAGCTCATCACGAATAACTGAAGCAAAATCTCGAGGATCCATTTCCTCCAGTTTGAGTGACGTCTACAGAGGACTCTACAACCGGATGACAAGTGCATTAATTATTCACAAAACTCCACACCCCTACCCCCAAATTGGATCCTCAAAACACCGACAGATATCATTGAAACGCTGTTAGTCGGTAGTGCGAAACTGTCAACACAGGCATATGAACTTAACCTTTCATCTAGCCTGAGCTTACAGACTCAGATACCACAACAAATACATTCAACAATATTCTATGATTTCGAAGCTGCTTCAGGTCGAATGATGGTGATGAGTTGAACAGCGCAGGAGTTCAGAAGTTAGCGTGTGCAAATCATTTGGAATTTAGCTTTTCTTTTCAAGAACAAGGAATTGATTGCAACTGGATTGAAGTGATTAGAAGTTTGCATGCACCGGTTCTGAGAATCACAACAGTGCATCTATAACCAAACTTCATAATAGTGCAGACAGATCCAGATCGTGAGACATACCTTGTGCTCAACAGAAAGCCGCATTGAATTGAGATTACCATGCCGATATACAAAATCTCGCTCACGACGACAGGTCTGTTGTACGTTCAGAGCGCTCCAGTTGTTTTCAAGCACCGCCAGTCCAACCGCCACACCTGCCCCGACAAGCAACGCAATCAAACTTATTGCAAGGCACTTGAGAAGGAGAATTAAAAGTGCCGATGTCTTTGCAGATTCATTCGCTCCAAAGCAAACCTCGGTATCTCGTAAATTACAAGTTCCTGAGTAAGCGTACCATACATTCCTGGGCAGCAATGTGACGAATAAGTCGTTCCGAATGGAGCCCACCGATTTCCTTGTTTTCAGCTCAACTGTGACCCTGGAAAAAATACCGACATTCATTGGCGCATTCCCAACCTCAGGTCAAAGCACGAGATTCTACCCTCAAACCCTACTTTAAGGACACTTAAACCCTAATTTTAGGACATTCAAATCTTAATTAAAGTTATTAGCCTCCAATTCTCGCACCATGTGGCAAGTACCTTCACTTGTCGGTCGCCCTACACCCTAAAAATCCGGTGATTTTCGTTCCGACGCGTACCGCACTTGATTTTTTTTTGCCACTGTAGACTTTTCCAATTGGAGCTCTCCAGTGCTCTACTATTGACTGACTGGTCAATGCGTGCCTCTATATTCAAAGATTTTCAGATCCGAAAGAAGCAAAGAAGATTTTAGCTTCCTACTACTACACTTGTAACTTTCTGCACAGCTAGCTTCGTCCATCAAGAAAAAGGCTCTGACCTGATTTGCTTAACGAAAAGTTGCAGAGAATGAGGAACAGTAGTATCGCCGACGACGTGGAAGGATTACCGATACAATGCTCGGTGGTCAGTTCAACCGGTAAGCTTGTGGAAACTAATTCAATTTTGAGCAGCGGAGGGGAATGATTTTATACAAAATCTGTACAGTACAGTGTTTTTTCCGCCGCATGCTGAAGAATCTGCGGTGCCATGCGCAACGTGGTCGCCCCCCTGGCCTGGCTTGGTCCTCGCGAGCTGCAAGCGGAGGAATTTTTGACGTTTGCTTGTCTCGTGCTATCTCGGAATTAGGGTATCGCCGAGGGTAACGTCCTCGTTTGAACTTGTGTTTGGTATAAACTAAGTCAGCTGGCTGATCTTTGCAGCATAAAGGAAAAAGAAAGAAAAAAAACCGGGTTTAACTTACATTGCCATGTGGAGGAAGTAAAATCAACGAATCTATGAATTTTTATTATAAACCACTGAAGTATTTGTGTCAGTAAGAGAATCTCGTGCAACCCTGCAATTATCTAGGTCACTTCAATTTCTCTCTATCCCCAACTGTGCAACTCTCTAAGTAAGGTAGGAGCACCCACAAGCACTAGTTAAGGTATTTGAACATGATGATTATTAATAAACATCTAGCAAATTATAGGATCCTATTAGGAACAAAAAAAATGAGTTTGCACTTTCGAGTGTATTATTTGGTACTGTGAGAATAAGTTGTGAATTTTTAATGAGCAAACTGCCATAGCACCCATAACCACTTTCAAGATTTCATGTTCACATGTTGTACATCCTTGTAATTACATCTATTCACTTCCACAGATTTTCCAATATTTCAAAAATGACAGTTATGGGGACACTGACGCTTATGGGTGTTCTTGCCTTATAGTGCCAGTTAATCACAAGTCAAGGAACTCCCTAAAGCAATAAAGTAATCTATGATGATAAGAAAATGTAGCTTTAAGAGGGTTTAGAGACTCCTTCAAATAGGGCTTATTTGAAGGGGGAAAGTAAATGTAAAGGTTGACACACGCTATAACTGGTTGCTTTCATCCGGAAATGATAGGGGCCTAGACATTTGGAGGGTTGCAAAAGATGCTCTTACTACACTTTCTACAAACTATATTTTCTCTTGGGATTAGCAAGTTGTCCTAACTTACTTATTGCTTTTGGAAGTTCCTTGACTTGTGATTGGTTGGCAACACATTTAGTGAGTTGCAATGTTAGGGATACAAGTGGCCATTCCCTTTTAAATGGAAAGATTTCTATTGAAGTGACCTCCGTAATTGGAGGGTTGCAAGAGATGCTCTCAAATAAGCCATATTTGAAGGGGTCACTAAACCCTATTACAAGCTATAATATTTTCTCTTGGGATTAGCAAGTTGTCAAAACTTACTTATTGCTTTTGGAAGTTCCATGACTTGTGATTGGTTGGAAGTATATATAGTGAGTTATACTGTTGGAGATACAAGTGGCCATCCCCTCTTAAATGGAAATTTCAATTGAAGGGTGCTTTGTAATTGGAGGGTGGCTTGAGATACGTACTCTAACATGATATAAAATATTCTCTACTATTGAGCATTGGGGTGTCAAGCATGAGGCATCTGTTAGTCACCCAAATTTGAAATTCAAAAAAGAGGGAGAGGAAAAGGTAGGGAAAAGGAGGATGAAATATCATTAGAAATTTGAAGGGGAGGGAGGAAAAAGGGCAAGGAAGGGGCGGGTGAAAATATACCTCAAAAATCATTCTAAATGAAGAGAAACATGGTGCAAAAAAATGCAAGACATACTCATAAGACATTAACTGTGAAATGTGAAAATTGGAATTAGATTATACTTCACTTATGATGAAACATGTGTACATAAATAAAGTCTAGGACACTTCAATCTATGCATTGGGCTTCACTAGGTCCCTATGTCCCCTTCAACTCCTACTCTATTTTTACTACAAATTTAGTGCAAACCCTCCCAAATCTTAGGGTCCCAGGAAAGAAGAAGTGGGGTTTTTGGTAAATTTGTTCATACTAATCAAACAAACCAACAACTCTCAACTCTCAAGAAGACCCTGGTTTTTTCCTTGCAAGGGATTTTTTCAAATCCTAGGGTCCAATGGTTTTGGGAAATACATGACACTAGTGTTCACAACTTAGTTCCAAATAAAGGAGTAATGGGGTTATCAAAGCAAGGCATTTTTTAACCCTTGAATGCTGGGAAGACCCTTTATGGCCGTATCTCTCATTTTTCTTGTATTTGAGTGGGTTCTCGATGGAATTAGGGGTGACAATGTAATTGACTTAAGTGTGGGCTCCTAAGTCGCCTTCAACGTGACATCTAGCAACCCAAATTATACAATACAATGCTTGAAAATTGGTAGAGCACAGGGAATACTATATAGGCTAGTGTATAGTACCCAAAAGAAAGAGTACATAACACCCTTTTATGGCATCCAAAGAAGTATGTATAACAAAGAATACAACTGACATTTCATTCTCACATTTTTAATATGCGATCCTCGTGCAATCTTAATAAAGCATATCAAATTTCAGTTACTAAAACCCAAAATCTTATTTTTGATAAATGGTTTTGTGTCAAAATCATGGTTTTACAAGAAAGTTGTTCAATAAATAGTGGTGATGAATTTTTGGGATTTGATTGCATAGATATGTAAGAGACATCCATACGCACATCTTCCTTTCAAACAAACATTTCCAAAAAAATATTTATTTTCCCTCTATAGAGATTTTAATGTTAGAGTGATTATGACCAAATTTAGTAAAATACATATTTCTTCATGGAAATTAGTTCTTGCTATTTGACTCATACATTGTGATTAGGTTTGTACCTTTAAACATGATGATATGTTTCTTTTGCCAAAAACTAGTTTCCATGAAGAAATATGTATTTTACTGAATTTGGTCATAATCACTCTAACATTAAAATCTCTATAGAGGGAAAATAAATATTTTTTTGGAAATGTTTGTTTGAAAGGAAGATGTGCGTATGGATGTCTCTTACATATCTATGCAATCAAATCCCAAAAATTCATCACCACTATTTATTGAACAACTTTCTTGTAAAACCATGATTTTGACACAAAACCATTTATCAAAAATAAGATTTTGGGTTTTAGTAACTGAAATTTGATATGCTTCATCAAGATTGCATGAGGATCGCATATTAAAAATGTGAGAATGAAATGTCAGTTGTATTCTTTGTTATACATACTTCTTTGGATGCCATAAAAGGGTGTTATGTACTCTTTCTTTTTAGTACTATATAGTATGTATGGGGGGAGCCCGGCCCACCCTCCCAATTGCATCTTGCTGATTTTCAATCCACACCGTATTGGTGAGATACGGTCCCGTATACCAGAGGCTCGGAGGCCCAATAGGCGTTCAAGGATTAAACTCACCCAAATCAAGGATCTTACCACTTGCCTTTTTTTCCTTTTCTTTTTTATCTAAGCATAAGTACAAGTTTACAATTATTTGTTCACTGAGACTGAAAATATATAAAGCTAGTAAATGTTTTAAAAAATTTGACAAAAATCATAGATAGCCAGGGCAGTATATGACACCATAAATGCACTCAAAGAACTCATTTCTTTATCTCATAACTTGAGAGGAATATTTGTATTGCAAATATGTATATCTCAAGATATAACTATAATAATAATTGCATGTTTCCAAGATAATCTCTTTCACCTCATTCAATTTTATCAAAAGTTCAAAGAATGGCCAATGTCAAGTGGCTAACAGAATTTTGGATCAAGTATGCTCACAAACCTACACTAGACCTTTTATCATTGTTAAAGTTTTCAATTCTCTTGGTGATTTCTTATCAAGAACTCCGGTTCTCCTGAGTTTACTGTCAATTTCTGAAGGCAAAACTGCCAGGGAAAATTTAGACCCCCTACTGAATAAGAATAAATTTCAACAAACTCGTACTTTTGGCATTCGGTATGTGTTTTGTAGCAGATACCAAATACAATTACATTTTCATAATGCCCTAAATTCCTATACATTTTTAGACAATTTACATTATTGTAGAGGACACATGGCAATAGCTGACAAGAGCTTAACAATATTTTTAATCCTCTAGTATCTGTAGGGGTTGATATGGCCATTGAATCACAGTGTTAATTCCTGATTAATTATCCTTCTCAAATTTTCCCTCTTCTACATAAACTTGCCACAACAAACAGTGAAACTCCAAAATTGGAAATAGCGTACACACTTCAAATTACAAAAAGAATATTTTGGACTCACCTCAATGATATATGTATATCAGTCAGTCAGAAGTGCACGCAAATCACGAGATTTTGAAGTAGCTGCAAGAAGACAAAGAAGTCCAAGTTGGAGCCTTCATGTTTTTGTACTACTTTTGAAGATTTTCTATAGCGATTATGGTACGTCCAATTACCATGCAATGTTTCTTGGTTATAAAAAAAAAAAAAGTCACAATTAATTCTGCTCTCTACGGTGTAACAATTTTAAAAAATGGTCAGTTTAAAACAGCGGATCGTTCATGGCTTCGTCCATAAAGAGTCAGATCTTGTAAAAAAAAAAAACCCCTGTGGGGAAAAAATCGGGTGCGTCCCGAGATGTCGGTCATTGTATGATCATAATAATATGGAATACATGAAAAAATCCCTCAATAGGGGAAAAATCTAGAAACCCAATGGGGGAAGAAAATCGGATGACTCAACTAGAACTCATATATAGTCCTAAGGAGGTACCACGTAACACGGTGGTACATAGCGCTAGCTAATGCTACTGCCGTCGCGAGTGCAGCATAGAGGTGGGGTAGTGAGCCAATGATTCAGGAAGGAAGATTTAAGAGCTTCGTTTTCTCTACAGTGCTGGTGAATGGAACGCTAAGGGGCGAGTCCTATATGTATGGTGCTTGTTCATGCTCGCTTCATGACGCAGTCGAGTGCTGGTGTTTTGTTGCTAAACCACCAAGAGTCAGATCTTATAATCCACAGCCTATTTTGTGGAAGGTGCTTCTAATCGACACTAGTTGCACTCTCTGCACAGTCTCTTCTAGTAAGGACCAATTGAAGCCACAAATCCAAGCTTCTATATTTGCACCGCACCGTGTGACCATTAGTGGTTCTACGTTTGATCATTCCAACATTCAAGAAGTCGCTTACTGATCCAAATAAGAGCCACAGGCCACAGCCTCTTTCATTGAAGCACTGCTCCTGTGCTCCACAAGACCGCCATTCCACCATGCACAAACTTTCAAACCACCACAAAAAATAGAGCTCTATTTCTCTTAGACTCTTCAAGTCCACCTTCTGGTTCAAACCGTTAACATTTGTAAGGACGATGAAAAATAGCTTCCGGAATAGAAATGACTCAGTTTGCTAAAACAAATATTCCCTCCGTCTCAAAATGATCTTCCTAAAAGCATGGGCATGCTAGCCAAACCCATGTCATCAAGTGAGTGGCCACCGGTGCTCTTCAAAAGTGTCTCAAAATTTCAATTTTCAAGCATTTTGAAACCACACTTTGAAAACTAATTTGAAACTCAAAATTTCAGAACAATAGGAGGACATCAAACTCTATTCATAAGTCAAAAAATTTGAAAAATGGTTCTTTTTCAAGCTCAATCTAACATTTTGTGTAATAGGAAGATCATTTTAAGATCATTTTGGGACCGCAGAATCCTCTCTTCGCTCTTCCAATCTGCCAACTCTACCAATTCTCATATCAAGATTCAACGAGGATGGAAACCCCGAAGCAAAATTAATAATAAGGTCGTAGATGTCCAAGTCCGTGTTAGTCCCCTAGACGTCAATGCGTGTTTCCAGGTTCGTCGGACAGAAACATCGTTGCATGTGCCATAGCCAGAATCTATATTCTACACGGAATGAAAAACAGGAAGCCAATTTTCAGCAGCTTTCCTTCAAAATCAATCAATGACAACCGAATTATCACACGAAGGTTTTAAGAACGTCCAGCAAGAAGAGTTGAAGATAGAAACAACATACTGCAGCTCACTCTCAGGAACTTCAAGAAGAAATCATGTACATTTTTGAAACAGCAAATTGAATTTTCAACTCGGCGATTGTAATAACTTGTTTCTTACTTGTTACTCCCTCTGTCCCATTATTAAGCTCCAAAAAACTTCTCCATGACGGATTAATTATATTTTTAGTCATTATGCTAGTGATAAATGCATTCTAGAATCAATATACCACCTACCAAATATCTGCAAAATCTCAAGTTTTTATGTTGATGTTTAAACACCCAAATTTCATGTAAAAAGTACCATATTTGTGCATAGTTTGTGAAGGCTGCCCGCTCCTCATTATTTTAGTCTTTGTACTAACAACACATGCATTCTAGAATCAATATACCATCTACCAAATGTGTACAAAATCTCCAATTTTGATGTTGCCATTTGGGCACCCAAATTCCATGCAAAAAATACCATATTTGTACATGCTGCGAGCTCCTCATTATTGATGATTTAAAGATTAGCAATAATGGTACCTCATATGGACAAGGCCAAGCTTGTCAAGAGAGCAATGCTCTTTAATTGCTTAACTTGCCCCCATGAGATCATTGAACATAACAAACGCTTTCTCAACAATTGAAATTAAAAAAAGGGAACTTTTTAGTGAGACAAGAGCTATGCCTAATTTGGAGCTTTATATTGGGACAGAGGGAGTACTTGTTTTTTTGCTTACTTACTCCTGACTTGTTTCAAAACGGTGAAACTTGCCTCTCAGACCAAAGAATGAGTATAAGCATCGTTGGAAACCTACTCTTCCACTCCACCATTTGAACCAAGGACTGGTATTCCATATAGACAAGTGAAGACATACAAAAAAGTTAACACACACATCTATGCAGTCAGCTGAAGGTGATTCTCGAATTTTAGAAAAGACCAGATTGATATTGGACTGGTGCGGGAATTCAGTCCTGAGGTTAACGTGTGTGAGTCACAGCTAAGCTTTCTACAAACAATATTTCCTGGCAAAACAATAGACCAGGATCTCCTTCTATTCTACAAGTAGCATACCTTTTGGGCTTCAACACTAAGCTAAAGTGTTACAATCTGAATTCAAAGTCAATCTATGGATATTCTGGCAAAGATGCTATTTGCACCAATCATGTAGTATGAGCAATATTTGGAGCAGAGAGACAGCTACCAAATGTCAGCCTGCTGAACTACATGAAGTTTTCTGGCAGTTCCTCTTTGAAGCGCTCATAGTTCCGTATTGTTTTCCACTGCTCCGGGTAAGACCTCCTGAGTTCAGGGAAAATTTGAACTGCTTTGTGGCTGCTCAAAACTGCATCGTCCAAAACTTGGATACTTCCAAAGTGCGCAGTATCGTTTCTTGCCAAAATACAAATACGCGACATTGCCTGCATATCCTCTCTCTTGCTAGTCATGCACACGGCTTTTGCAGCACGCTGCAACAGGCAATGAAAACGTGCATTAAGGTTAAGGTAAACAATTACATTCAAGTGATGGAAACAACAACAAATAGTTGCCGCTGTAGGAGTGGCATTAAATAATAACACCATATTCGTTAATATGGAAAAAAAGCAGGTACCATTTTGTACTCCACCTTAAACCCAAAAAGTTACCTTAAACCAGATTCTAAGGTATCAGATTCAGTTTGAGCCACTAAGATTTTTTCCCTCGCAAATTCCTCCTCTCAAGTGAGGACACATGTACAAAAAAACGTTGCGAGCTAGGTTTTATGAGACCTCTTAAAACTTTCACCTCAAAATTTGAAAGTCCCAAAATGTACCATTTTTCCTAAATTAACCAATATGGTGTTAAATAGATTTCTTATAGCTATATGCTAAACCATGAGTGGTATGTTTAATGAAACCCTAAAAAGACATCACACCAAGAATGTCAGCTCATAATGCAACAAAGTAGCCAATCCTCTTCCCAAAAAGTAGGTTAACCCCTCAACGCCCGAGGGGCGTTTATTTCGCCCCTTTGAATTTTCTTCAAGGATACCGAAAGTTTTTTGAAGATTTTTTATGTGGTTATTATTATATCTAAATTGTTGTTGAAGTCTAGTTTTAGCATCAAGAGTCTAATCTTGAAAATGAATTAACATGATTTGTCTATTCAAGATTTTGTGCAAGGGTGTCTATTGCAAATCTTCACTTTCTAGTGTTGAAGGCTCTTGGAAATGAACCTCAAGTACACTAGAACTTGGAGAAAAAATTGCATTAAAAATTCATTTAAAAAAATTGTAGAACAGATTTTGAGAAGCTGTAAATTGATTGGGATTATGCATGTTGTACTTTACAAACTCATATTTTTTTTGGTACCCTCAATTTCAGGTTTGAGATGCAAAACAGGATTGAAAGACTTCAAATCACTTTCATAGTTTTAACACCCTCATGATTAAACATTATAATATTTCAATCCATAAGTGATATAGTTGTGATTTTTTATTGTATGCAATCTATAACATGTGTACTTTGAATTTGTACAGTTACATTTCAAAAAAATTGATTGATCAAAATACCAGCAGTTTGTTCACTTTCAAGCAAATTCTGAGATACTCCAAAATTCCACGGGCGGTGAGGGGTTAACTTACCCCAACATACTCTTGAACTTTCTCACTCGTATCGTAGAGCTGCCTGCCATCGTCAACGGCTACTCGTCTTTTGCCCGCCGCCCACTTCGAAACCTCGTGGGCGCAAATCACCAACTCCTTTGCACTCGAATGCTTGGCTACGCATCGCAGTTTCTTCACCTCCTTTGATAGCCCCCTTGCCTCTTTTTAGATCTCCTTCCACTCTCCTCTCATCCTCTTGTCTGAAACCCTCGCCTCCTTGGCCCGTTTCTCCATAGCGGCCACCCTCACCTTGTCCTCTTTCTCCATATCGGCCAACCTCACCTTGGCCTTTTTCTCCAACGCAGCCCACCTCACTTCCGAATCCTCGGCCACGGCCACTTTCCGAAACTTTGCCATCTCCTCCAGTAAGAGGCTCATTTCCTTCCCGCTCGCCATGACCTCAACACAAGCAACAAAACACAATCAGAGTCCAACAAAACACAACCGGGGTCTAACAAAACACAATCGAGTCGTGACCTAAGTTAGCTTCTGGTAGGGAGACCACGATCAAGAACTTCGGAGGGAACAAGGGCTCAGGCCACCAATACCCAGTCCATGCCAAAGCATGGCTGTTTTGATATTCCCAAATAAAACATACCACAGGGCGGGTGCGCAGGCAAGCACGGACGAGCGTAGGGAATGGTGATGGGCCGAGGGGCAGGCGAGCGGCAGCCGGTGCGCGCGCTAGAGAGAAAGAGTGCGGCCACCCCAGTCACTGTTACGTACCTCCCACGGTCAGTAACTTAAATCATCCAAATATCCTAATTAAACAACAATCTGTATTCATAAAAGAATAGCATTCAATCAGTTAGGGCCTATCATATAATAGCGTTCAATCAATCAGGGCTACTTAAATCATCCAAATATCCTAATTAAACAACAATCTGTATTCATAAAAGAATAGCGTTCAATCAATTAGGGCCTATCATATAATAGCGTTCAATCAATTAGGGCTGGGCATAAGTTAGATTTCGGCATGACTAGGATCAAAAAGGTATAAATGGATAAAGTAAAATCACCTATGACTCTCTTTTATCTACTTCACTAAACGTTAACAACAAGTCACTAGCAGTTGCACCGTCACTAGTAGTTGCACCAATAGTATTAACTTAACGGACAGGTCAAAAGCTCAAATATTTTATAGATTGTAGATGATCTAGGAGCTCTTCAAAAAAATTGTTACATGGTAGTAAAATTGAAAACTTCCTGGTTCCTTTTTGAACTTCTAAATGAAATCCAAGGTTTTATTTACATTTATAGTTTTTGTGTACGTAACCATCTAGTACATGAAATTGTAAAGAATTTTCAAAATTTTCAAAAACTTATCATGATTTCTAAGACGCACAAAAAGAATTGTTTATTTAAAGTCATTGACAAGTCCAAAATCTAATAGAATAAAATAAAAGAATATAGTGGACCAATCAATATTATTCACACAAATTCTACTTGTTGTCTAGTTTAGGAATCATCAATATACATTTTCTACCCAATTTTTGAACAAAAATAGTCAAATTACTAGAATTCTCAAAGCATCAACTTCCAAAAATTTCAAAATGCAATAAAACTACCAAGTATTTCTTGCAATCACCCCCATGGCAGTTTTGCTTGGGGCATTAATGGATTACAAAACGATCCATTTAGTACAATCTCTTTGGCAGTTTTGCTTGGGGCATTAATGGATTACAAAACGATCCATTTAGTACAATCTCTTTTTTAGATACTGTATGTCACTTGACCAACCAAAACATGAGCAAAAGTCAATTCACACTGTCCCCAATCCAAAAGTACACTAAAACCTCAAAATGTAAATTAAGTGAGAGGTAAAGTTAGGATCTATAGCTTCTCTATGTCCTAAATCTCAAGCCCGAAATTATTTCAGATGTGTAGTACTTAAAAGAAATTATGGTGCCAAGTTGAACTTTTCGTTGAATTTTGCTCAAGAATTGGATATAGCAACAAACAAACCCAACTTGTGAGCTAAGTCCCAACAACGCCCAACAACTTACGTTCGTAAGAAATTCAGGAATCTTTTTTTCCTTTTGATTATTTACTCCACAATTGGGATCTAGTGTTGAACTAGCACCTATAGAAATTGGAAAATTGTGACATTGTGTGGACCGCCCCTGACGCTAACATAAATCATTCACTTTTGTCTTTGCCTCCATCATCCAAAGCCTTCTTCCACTCTAGGTCTTCTTTGGGCTCTGAACCGGAATCCGATTACGTATCCAAATCTGCACTCAAGTATTCATACTATTAACATGAAGATCTCACATCTTAAAAATGCTGAAATGATCTATTGATTCACGTCTACGGCTCGATGCTTATAATTAGGATTGAGGACAGGCCCTGGTACTACGCTCGGTACGCTGCTCCACATAACTTTCTGTCTTGACATCTCATATGAATTTACATAATTACTCACAGCAATGATTTTGATCTCCCATTTCGTGTTGATGTTTCAGTTACCAAGTACCCAAATTTTTATTGTGTACCGGTTTGTAAGATTAAATGCCAACTACATGCCGGGCTACATACGCCTTATCAGACGCATTCCTTGACCTTGTTTGATGCACAATCCTTGCTAGTATTAATTATCCTAGTGAAAGTTCAAAAATAAGAACCTTCTTCTGAGCATGACTTTTGGAACCTTCTGATGGCACGAAAATGCGAAAAAACTAGAGACGGAGCTAGAAATACCTACGACAACAAAAGCGAAAAAATTACCAGAGCGGATATCATCTGATACTTTGCCACGATCTTGCATTAGCCTCAATATCATACGCCAGATTAAAATCCACCAATATATATGCATCACTTGCAAGGAGAGCAGCAGAGTGTTGAAAACGTAGTAGTATAAGGTCTCTCCCACCATTAGCTTGCTAAAATAATGTGGAGATTCACAGCTGAAGAAAGAAAAAAATCAACTATTAGGATCGACAGATTGGTGGCACCTCATGAAGA
The DNA here is from genome assembly GCA_963920765.1 of Ulota crispa. Taxonomy (NCBI): domain Eukaryota; kingdom Viridiplantae; phylum Streptophyta; class Bryopsida; order Orthotrichales; family Orthotrichaceae; genus Ulota; species Ulota crispa. Next base: position 29,504,454 of record OY987242.1, read on the forward strand.
CATCCTGCTTGTGAAAGTACAACTTTTGGATTACACCTCAGGTGTGCTACAGAATGTCACGAGCAAGTAAAAGTCGTATCCAAAGTCGTATCCAAAGGAATTAATGATTCAAACAAATAACATACCTTGCACTTTCTATGAGCACGAAGGGAAATTAAGATGATTAGCCGCAAAATAACCCATGATATGCCAAACATAACAAATGAGATACCGAGAACAACCACCAGGCCGCTATATTTTGTCAACTTTCCAACTTCCAGAAATACATCGCTTGCATCATGTAATGCCAGCACCACCAATCCAAAAAGTGCTACTCTGCCAGCCAAACATGAATTCCAAGCTCAGAAGGTGCAACCGGCAAAGTACAGATAAATCACTTGTCCATGGGCGAAGCAATAAATTTTGCAAAGACAGTCCCCACTCCCCGAATACCAAATGCGTTATAGAGCTCGAAATGACCTACCCTGAGAAGAGATGAGATGAATTCGAAGCACACATGGTAGAAAATGCTGAAATCATCAGAGATTGAGCAAGAAAGCTTTACTTCGCAAGGTAAGAAACTGCAATTAGAGTCAACGATGCGACATGATGTGACATACTAACACCAAAATCTGAACGCCGCGTCTCCCAAAAGTTGAGTGCAAAGATACTATACAAGTAGAACCCGCCAGCGAATCCATATAGGAACTTTAACTTGAGCCTGCGTCAAGATAACAAAGATGCACCAAAAATGGTAAGTACCTTTTCGTAACTAAAGAATTTAATATGTGCAATTTGGAACGTATGTGAATTAAGCTCTTACAAGTTCCAAAGCTCTGTGCGGTCCCAATCTTTTTCAATTTTCAACAACAAGCTCACTGCACATCAACTTGGAAATATGACGGTACTTTTAGACTGTCACAGCAACTGAAACCGACCACAAGGTGACAACACGTTCATTAACAAACGACATCTAGAGATGCACCTTACTTTATCAATTGATCTGGCCACCTTCGATCGCCAGGTCTAACCCAGAAGTATTTGGTCTCTGTAAACCATGGCTCATCAGAGGTGACAGCCAAAGCTAATATTTCAGCACTTCAATAAAAAAACGCACTTCCACGAAGACTCCTTAAATTTGAACAGCTTCTGCCGTTTAACTTCTACCTCATTTGGAATAATCTTCAAAGAGTCTGTGTACCCGGAGATAAACCTCCGCCCCAAATTCTACATCCACAATGAACAATGTCAATCCTCAAAGCTCACACTTAGCACCGGAAACATCAGAAAAAAAGAAAATACACAAAAGAAGGCAAGAACGATGAATGAATGACTTACCTCAAAAATAAGCTAGCTTGTCTGAACAAAAGCGTAATACAGCAAATACGAGTAATCCATTTCAACCATTCTCATAACCGCAACTCCTAAAGATATCCTCAGCTCTGAATTACTCGACTAAAACACCTCCTCGCTCAAAGTGTGAGCATCCTCTGGTGTTGAAAAAGCCCCGGGGGTCAAAAACACAAGGAACGCCCCCAGACCGGCCCAGCGATCTCTAATATTGTTCCTCTTGGAGGGAGTACAAAGAAATGCTTCAGTCACGGCCAACTGAAGAACATACCTACCTTACTTACACTCCCATTGATGATCCTCTAACTCCTCCTGGCTACGTGCTAACATTTCCAGATTCCTTGTCTGTATCCTGATAGCTCAATTCTGGAATCGTCTGCACGCAGTTGACATTGGAAAGAAATGGCTGTGAGAAACTAAACGAATCGAACTCGTTGGCACAATCTTAGGCAACAACAGAGGAGGAAAATATAATTAAAGAAGTAAAACACAAAACATCAAGAAGTAAATAAGATCCTGATTATCCTCCCTTTCTCTCTCATGAAAAGAAACAGCACTACGGTAGGAGGCTCATTTTGAACCGCCCAGTGCACAGAGATTTTTCAATGGGTCACATTTTTTTATGTTCAAAAATTGTACTTGTATATGCACCATTTTAGGAACTTAAGAGTGTGACATGAGCCACTATTGTGTGTATGTGCTTATTGGTCATAATTGTGTTCAGATTTGTCTTTCAGTAAAATATAGATATATGTCATACTAAAATAAATGAAAACTTGTTCTCAATCATGATTTTGAGTATTAGAATATGGAATGGGTGCTTGCACGCTTTAAGAGCGTTATTGGAGCATTCTTAACTTTGTAGTGATTGCTTTTTGGACTAATGTGCTCCATTTACAAGCCGCCTTTGCACCATGAATGCTACCACCTATGATAAAAAATAGCTACCTATGCACCTTTTGCTTTGATAAATTGTAGTTAATTCATACTAACTCAAAAAAATTCAAATTAAACGGCCACAAAACTGTCTCTTCTTTGGCTTTCTACCAAAAACATTTCCATTTTATCAAGTTGCCTTGATTGTTTTCCACAAAGCGCACTTTCCATTACATGGTCCATCCACGAGCCTCCTATCTTACCAGAGCAAGTTAGGGTTTGAAATTGGTGTGAGTAATAGAAACTCCAGAAGTCACCACTCCGTTGATCGATAATCCGAGCTTTCTATAACATTTCAAAAGGGATCCTGAAAAAAGAGAGAATTCTATTAAATCAAACCAAGGGCAATCAAGAACTCACCAAATCCGGCTTGAAAATGTTGTGCACGGCCGCGGCGCCGGTGAGAAGCGACGAGAAGGCCACGACGTAAGAGAGCGCCATGCTGGGGCTCTTGATCGCTTGCTTGGGCACCTTGTAAGCCGCAGCGACAGCCATGGCTGCTGTCAATTCGTGCAAAAGAATGCTTCTGCCTTCGTCTTTTTCAAACCAAAAACTCTCCGAAAGAACAAAGACGACGACGACGACGCACTTTCATCCCCAATTCATCCGAAAAATCTTCCGTATCTCATCCATCGTTTGTCGACTGGGCGATTGGAAGTCACGATTAGTAACCCTAAATATCCTTTCAGCGGTGTAATGACAAAAGTAGGAACTCATTACGAATAAGCGAGAATTTTGATCAATTTGAAATTTTAAACTTAGTACGATTAGCGTTCTCTAGTTGGCGAAACTTAGCAGGATTGCTAACAGATTTTTCTTGTAGCTAGAAAATGTAAACTTTCCAGTGTTAAATCTAAAAAAATAGCGTTTTAGTAGTATTTTTAGCCACTTGTGTTAAAAGTAGAAATCATATTTGGGATTAATATTACAAATGAGCAAGAATCTTGATCAATTTGAGACACTTTGTATGAATATTTTTTTAGATTTTCAAGAAAAAACAACAATAATATTATTCTATAGTTGTCTTAAATTAGAAGTGTTGATCTGATCTAAAACTATTCATTGATTTGGGGTGCTTGGGTTAAACTATAGATGCAAAGATTAGATTTTTGGGCATTTTGGTAACCAAGTTTGACAGTACTATGAGAGGTGAAGAATTTTTGGTAAGAATTTTTTTAGTTCAGGGATGAGCTCTTAAAACATGTTTTTGATCCTAAATATGTAAGTGTTTTTAATAAACTTTGGGTAGTTTTGTATTTGATATGCATTTGGATCCATGGGAAACAAAATCACTTGTAAGCGCCCAAGTGTTGATGAACGCTATACCCGGCCCCAAGGATTATATCCTCAACGCAATGTCAATCGGAAAAAATTATGCCGCCTCATTCTCAATTCTAAACTTGCTCCTTGTTTTCCTGGTGAAGATGAAACAAATGCAGATTTTGAAGAGTGCCCAATTTGCTTCTTGGTATGAAGAAAAATTGCTATTTATTGCAACTTTTGTTTATATTTGCAATTATAATTAATAGTTTAAGTTCAAATTTTATTTGTTGTATACTATTGCAGTACTATCCAAGCTTAAATCAATCAAAATGTTGTTCGAAAGGTGTATGTACAGGTAAATTGTTGCTCCATGTTTTCAACGATTTATAGTATAAAACATTGACATATAACTTTTTGTACTCTTGAAGATAAAATTGGATTGGTTGGTTTACTTTGATCAAAAGTATGTATCTAATGTTTCTTTACTAATTTTGTATGATTTTTTTTTCTAGAGTGCTTTCTTCAAATGAAGTCTGTACATGCAACTCGAGCAACACAGTAAGAAATTCAATGCCAACATAACCAAGATCAATACACCAAACAAAGTTCATATCACTATTGCATTAAGTTTTGTGGTACTCAAGTTTGAAAATTATAATGTCATTACTTACAACCTTGAATTTGAATAGGTGCCCCTTTTGCAAATTTCACAACTATTCAATTGAATATAGAGGTAGCAAGACAATTGAAGAAAAAGGCATTGAAGTTGTTGTAAGTTGTTTGAGCCCTTTGGTCCTATGCAACTTTGTTTTATAACAACTACCTTATAAGTTAAAGCAATACAATTGAAAATCAAAAGTTATATTTTGTTAATACAAAGAACCAAATTTAACCAACAATTGGATAAAAATGAACTACTCAAGTACAGTAGAAGTTTTAATGCTAACATAAACTAATGCGGTTCTTATTAGGAAGAACAAAAGTTTATAGAAGCCAAGATACATATGCATAAACAAGATTTGTTGGACAATAAAGATCAAAGAGAACATTTTCCATCCAAAGCCTCCAAAGATAAAGTAAAAAATGGAAGTCTATTGGAACTTTCTTCATTACAATCCAATAAAGCAATACATATTGAAATGCCACAACATGTGAAATTTACATTTGATGTTGAAAAATGGAAACAAAATTTATGTGAACCTATTTATTGCTATGATCAACATTGGTTGCGCAAACCTTGTGGACCAAGCCTTAGTGCTGGACCATCAAGTTTCACCACATGTGGCTCTCATTGTGAGTCCAATTGTTCCAAGTGTTTAATGACGTTTCACAAAAGAAGAATTTATGATGTATTGGATGTAAGTACCCCTCAATCAAGAGTGATGAAAGAAAATAAGTTTGAACCTTATATAGGAAGGTGGCCATCAACTTGGAGAAATCATCAATCTCTACTATCTCAAAGCTTCCCTTTGCCAACTAGGATGCCCAATTATCATTATTGTCATAATGATATACTTAATTCTAAAGCCTTACAACATCTTTTGCATGATGTATCATCAAATTTTGATGGCATATCTATATGTGAGGATCCAAGGATTCAAAAAGCTAATAATCTTACACAAGTAAGATATAGAAGTATGCATAAGTAATCACATTATTACACCCAAAATAGTATTTGCATGTTTAAAAAGGATTGTAGATCTTTAATGGTTTGGTTTATAAAACATCAAATTATCAAAATAATGGTCTTAAAAAGAAAATTTTAATGGATTTTTGTAAGAATAGTGGTATTATGTATAATAGCATTTTAAAATAGTGTAAATCAAACAGGAGTTTATGACATCAAGTATGTCTAAAAAATCTAATTCATTTGATGATATGGATTCATCATGGGTATGTGAGGATTTCAAAAGTGAAGGAAGTTTGATCCCTACTCCCACCCCTTCTCAAGGTGAACAAGCAACAACGCCTTTACTATCAAATACTAAAGTATGCAACAATATGGATCCTACTATGTTGACTTATGAAGCAAAATTACCCTCAACTAACAACATCCAACATAGGTGTGGCTTTTGGATCAAGTTTTACCTTAAATATATGTTTATTTTGTTAGAATTGTTAATTAAGTGTATATTTAAAGGGCATTGATATGTGTACCACACCTTTTCAACTATTGTACCACACCCTTGGGGTAAATTCTAGATTTCTACCATCAAAAAGCTAAATTTGAAAATTTGGAATTCAGGTTTGGATTTAGAGACTATCCTTTCGTCTAGAACCACATGAAAAGTAATTGAGCAACACCCAATGACAAAGTTTAGCTAGAGGAAGAAAAATATTACTTTTACTTTTATTTATAAAAAATATAAGCTTTTTAATTGGGTGTTGTTTGATTAGAACCTTTTTAGGATTCTAGACTAAATTAGGGTTTTTAAGTCCAAATCTAAATTCCAAATAATGAAATTTAGCTTTTTGATGGTAGAAATCTAAAATTTCCCTTGAGGTGTGGTACAATACTTGAAAGGGTGTGGTACAAATATCAATTCCCATATTTAAATTGTAAATATTGATAAAATGTTCTTAAAAGGTGGATTTTTGTCATTAATTATATTGCATAAATTATCCTCTAGTGGTTGGATTTTCACTTATAAGACAAAATTTTAGACTTTATGAAGCCTTACAAATTATAAGTTTCTATGCTATATCATTTCCGCAACTCTTATGTAATATTAAACATGTCTGTTGACAAACGTGCAAGAAAATAGTACTTTACTTCTACAGCACAAATTATAAATTGAAAACACAAAGTGCCTTCTTGACACATAATTAAAAAAAATTAAATGTTGTTAAAAATGATTATAAAAACTTTGAGAGTCAAATTTGCTTGGATTTCCTCTAATGACCTTCTAAAGCATTTTTGACATTTGCTATGATTTGAATAGGAATTATGAATTTGATTTTGATTTGGAAGAAATTATGGTGATGGAAGCACTTTGGCAATCAATTCAAGTACGCATTATTTTCATCCATTAAAGTATAATGAAAAGAAGTATATTATTTTGATTAAATGCACAAAAAGAAATCAGATATTACAATAAGTTCACTATAAAACTTTGTAGTAAACAAAACAACTAAAACAATATGTATTTGAGTTTGATATTAATGTTGATAAAATATTTCTTGTATTTAGGACCAAGGAACACAACATGGGCAAAATGCTTATGAACTTGTTAAAACAAAATCAACTGATCATGTAGATCCAAAAACTCAATTTCAAGTTAATGTTGAACCACAAGAAATTTTGAAATCTCAATGTCAAATAATTGAACCTCAAGGTAATGACAAAGTTCAACATCAAACTAATTGGAAAGAAAGGGGGCTAGCAAGTGCTATTGCAACTTTAGCAGAACAACTAACAATGAAGAAACAAGCCATATTTAAGCCATATAATCTTAGCAATAATACTTTTCTATGTGAATGTGAGCCAATTGAAAATGATAATGCAGGAGAATTTGACGCTCAACCGTATGAGTTGACAAATGTAGAAACTAGATCTAAGGCCGTCTCTAAGAATTTATCCAATACAAAACCCAATAAGATTGAAACATGCACAAAGAATAACTTGCATGGTATTGCAATGAGTTTGGAAACCATTCCTAAGAGAAAACAATGTATAGAGACTTCAAACAATGAATTTGAAGTTAATGAAGCTTTTATAAATGAATGCCAATATGATCAATGCTTTGAACAAGTTGAAGATGGAGCAAGTACCTCAACTCATAGTGCACATTCAAATAATACCTTATATGTGGCACAAGCAAATTCACCTAATGCTACAATAAATAGGTGTGCATGTGACATAAATGAAAACATGATGCTACCTAGAAGCTTTGAAGAACAAATGATGTTGGCCATGGCCTTATCAATTGCCAATGCTCATTAAGGATTTTAATTTAGGATAACAAATTTTTGCCAATTAGCAAATGTATGATAATCTTTAGTTTTGTGGTTTTTATGAGTTCACTAATTTCTTTTATTAATTGGGTTTTTATTATATGTTCAAAGCAATGGCCAAATGTTTTTAATATCAATATAATTGTAAATCAATTAACGTGATGTATGATATGTAAAACCATTACAAACAATATATTTATCTTATAGTTGGTAGATTGAAAACACAATGTCATTAAGTTTTGTATTTGCGCATGCGATGTTTATTTAATGCGTCATTTCATATTTGATTTAGTTGGATATTGCTTTGTACCACAAAAGCACAAGAGATGCACAAAGATTCAAAACTTAGAGTTTAGTGAGGAGGTACACTCATGTGGAGTTCAAAGAGTTCCATTGAACAAACCTTCAGTTGGCATAATTTGATGAGTTTTCAAGTACTGCTCATGTTAGCTTTAAAATTTGTATAAAATGACCAGAAATCTCAATAGAGATATACTAACCCAATACTTAATTTTGATTTAGTGATGACAAAAATTAAATTTGGAACTTCTATACAAACATTATAGAATAGTTGACATAATTTCCAAGATATTAAAAGGCAAGTCAAAAACATATATAGAATATGATTTTCTATAAACAAAAAAAATATGAACACAAAGTTCTTTATTTTGGCATGGGCAAATACATCACTTTATTATTTTCAACCTAACCAGAGTTGGAGAATTTTAAAAAAAGTTGATTAAATATTTCATTGGGAACAGAACACTTGTTTTTTGTGTTTTTTTTTTAAAAAATTTGTAAAGGGGTTTGGAATGGAGTGTTTCATGATTTGCATCTTTTTATGCCAATTGAATCTAGAGCATTGCATTTGGAAGTGCACAAAACATTTGAACTAAAACTATAACAATTGTGGAAAAGAAGTTACATTCTTTGCTTAACCCTTAAACAATAGGTCGGTCACTGTGGTTGCACGCTACAATGGTGTGGAAAATTGGCCACTAAACTTAATACTATTGCCAAAAGTTACATAAGTCAAACATGTAATGTTGTCCATGTGAAAATTGCAAGAAGGGTAGCATGGGGCTTAACACCATTTTTTGTGAATCTTCTCATAAATTGGGATTTTTAAAAATATGAGTGCATTCAATGAAAATATTATATGCCTTTCAAGATGAATCATGTCTCCAAAATCACTTTAAAAACAAAGAAGATGAAAATTGACTTCTTAAATCTAGCAAACTATGGTTTTTTGTTATTTGGACCAAAAACATCTGCATCTATGTTTAAGAGTTAAACATAACATTTTTATAAGAATTTGAGGGAAAATATTGAATATAGGCTTGAAAAATGGTTGGATATCAAAAATAGGTTTGGTCTTTAAGGAATATCAAAAGTAGACCTTGCAACTATGGTGTTCAAAACATTGGGCATGTCTAAAATTTCCAAATTAAATTGGTTTGTGATAGCTTTGTTTACAGTGACCATTCTGACCAAGACCACAACATCAATTGCAATGTACAATACCGTCTGAGAAGTTTTCGTCACCTTGTTTTCCAATCAAAGGACTTTCCATCATACGGGACATAATCAATATTTTGTTAATCTTGAATCATATAAACTTTATTCTTATGTAATCCCAATGAAGCATATCAAGTTTTGACTTTTAAAAACCAAAACTCCATTTTTGGTGAGTTATTTTGTTACCCATTCATGGTTTTACAAGAAATTTGATTGAAAAATATTGGTGACGAATTTTTGAGATTTGATAGCATGGGTATGTGGAAAACATCCATATGCACATCTTCCATGCTAAAAAAGACCCCCTTAAGTAACAAAAAATATTCTAATTTTTTTCAGTGTAACTTGTGATATGCCCAAATTTTATGGAATAGATATTTCTTTGTTATAACCAAATTTTGTTATTTGATTCATACATTGTGACGAAACTTGTACATTTGAATATGATGCTACATTTACTTGGTGAAAAGCTAGCTAAAAAATAAAAATGTATATTTTACAAAATTTGGGCATATCACAAGTCACATTGAAAAATATATATACAATTATTTTTATTTACTTAAGGGGGGCTTTTTTAGCATGGAAGATGTGCACATGGATGTTTTCCACATACCCATGCAGTCAAATCTCAAAAACTTGTCACCAATACTTTTCAATCAATTTTCTTGTAAAACCATGAATGGGCAACAAAATAACTCACCAAAAATGGAGTTTTGGTTTTTAAAAGTCAAAATTTGGTACGCTTCATTGGGATTACCTAAGAATCAAGTTCATATGATTCAAATTGACAAAATACTGGTTATGTCTAGTATGATGCAAAGTCCTTCAATCGAAAAAACATGGTGACGAAAACTTCTAGGACGGTACTGTACAATGGTCTTTGGAATTCCTTGTTCTCTTGATAAAACATGCACTTGGAATTCCTTGTTCTCTTAATAAAACATGCACGTGCTATAAATGGCAACATAATGGCATCCCATGTCATCATGTTGCAAGTGTATTTTTGAACACAAGAAGAGAACCACATGCTTATGTGCACAAGTGCTGCACAATAGCCTGTTGCCAAGAAGCATATGAAGTGGTTGTACATTTTGTGTTACAAAGGAACTGTTGAAAATTAGAAGAAGAGGGGAGGTGGAATTTGATGAAACCATGCTGCCACGAAATACTCATTGGTCAACCAAGCCAATCCAAAAAAAGAACGCACTCATATCAAGGCATAAGGAATTTCAAAGCACACAATATACACTAATTGCAACTGATATGGTGGTATTGGTCACTAGAGGTAAAGTTATCACGAACTAATTTGTTTGGAAATTAATAAACGTGCCCAATGTTTTGACCACCAGAATTACAAAACCTATTTTGACATTTAGTTGAGGCCTACTTTTTAGATTATTTAAATACCAGGCCTACTTTTTATATTCAATTTATTTCAGCCATTTGCCAAGCCTATTTTATAAATTTTCTCAAATTTAAATCATAAACTTACGAATTTCCAATCGTGTCCTTGAAACAAAATATTTGTACATTGTACCATCATTACATGTGAAAATAGTGGATTGTACTCCATTTGAGGTCAGCCTTAACCCATGAGCGCCCAGCCCAAATTTGTGCTGTGCTGGTCCTCAACAATTTGGTACTAAAATTTAAAAAATAACATTTGAAAGAATTAGCCATTCATATTGCACAAGGTTTAGGATCCGCAGATGTATGAAAATTTTGATAAATTTTCATTACACAAATCAAAAGATTAAAACGATCAAAGACAATAAACTATTAAATATGGAGAGGCTAGATTTGGGACGGCTAGGGCGCTTAAGGGTTAACTCTTCACATACAATATTCATTCCCTCTAAGATTGGATTTTTGGAATTATAGTAGATTAAAAAATACATAAAAATTCTGTGATCTCTTCTAAAAAATCAAATAGTATACATCAATATGACTCGAGTTTATTGATGGCACCTATTGCGACTGTTTTATTTGTGATTCATAGATTTTTGAATTTTGAGGAATATGGTAGTCCTCGAATCGGAGGAGTTGACCCCCGAGAGTGGAGGATGGTGGGTAGCATATACTAATAAAATAACGACTTCTAAAATTTGATTATCAGTGCTTAGAATAATCATCAAATGACTTAATTTCAGTCATTGGGACATTTACAATTGTTGTGTATTGATTGTTTAGAGCCTGTTTTTCTATTAGTGCATGTAATTTTTGAAATTTTGAAATTTAAAAATTTATGGCCTTAGAAAAAAAATCGAAATAAAATCTTCACTTAAAAAAAAAATTTCCCATCTCAACATGGATCAACCCCTAAAGAACCAAGCCCTCTTTTTCTTGTTTTCTTTTTTTTGTCAAAATCATTAAAAACTGCCACTTCTAGGGGATGAGTAAGAAGGTAAGTTTATTTATTTATTTTGGAAATCTAATTGTAGGATCTCGCCTAAGACTAGAAGAGGTACTTGTAGGAAAAAAATCAGGTCCTTCTAGATGGAGAGGAGGGAGATATCTACATTTGAAGTAAAAAAAAGAAAAAATTTCTTTCCTTGTTGCCCAAAAAATTCAAAAGCCTTTGACCACTCTTACATGAAAAAACTACTCTATCCAAAGTTGTGCTTTTATTTTTCTATGTAGGAGATCAAGTTAGGTATATGTGGGAGAATTTTCAAATCAAATGGAACTACACAACACATGGGAAAAAAATAGTAAGTAAAAAGAAGCAGAGAATGAGTCAAAACACTAAATTGTTAAGAATTTAATTATAGAAATGAAAAATGCCAATCCCAACGGTTATAACATTGTAATAAACAATTTAATTCCTTTGGTTTAATTTTTATTCCAAAGTATTGAAAACTGAGTAAAATAAAGGACTTCAAAGTTTATTTTAGAGTAGAGAATCCATAACTGCCCGCAAACAAAAACTCCTCATAACTTTCATCTCATTGATTGAAATTGAAATATTCAAAGCTTCCCACCTATAAAAAAATCTAAAGAATCAATTTCAAATTTTTATTTTAAAAAAATGGGAATTTTAAATAAATTTTTTGGGCTACCTGGACGGGCAACCCTACCCAATTTTTCAGAAATTCTTGCACAACCTCTTAGTTAAATGTGAGATTGAAGAAAAAACTAAATGCCCACGTAGATTTTTGAATTCCCGATTTTCCATAAAAGTTTCAAAAAAGCACACAAAGTAGTTTAGCCATAGATACATGCCCAAAATCCCATTTGTCCCCTGAGGGGACAATGGTCCTTTAAGGGTCAATCCAAAAACTTGTAAAAGAATCATAAAGCGTCTGATGATCAAACAACTCATATAATTGAAAAAATATTTAAAATTCACTTTCTAAGCATACTAGAATGCACTTCATTTATTTAAACACAACTCCTATTGTAAGCATTTGAGATTTTTCATGGTCCATGTTTTGGACTTCGACACTCTTCAGGGTTGGGTTTGATGTTTTGTTAGATTACTAACTCCTCATGGCTTTGGATATCTCAAAATAGGGGGTTTCAGATATTTCAAAATAGGGGTTTCAGATATCTCAAAATAGGGGGTTTCAGATGTCTCAAAATAGGGGGTTTTAGATATCTCAAAATAGGGGGTTTCAGATATCTCAAAATAGGGGGTTTCAGATATCTCAAAATAGGGGGTTTCAGATATTTCAAAATAGGGGTTTCAGATATCTCAAAATAGGGGGTTTCAGATATTTCAAAATAGGGGTTTCAGATATCTCAAAATAGGGGGTTTCAGATGTCTCAAAATAGGGGGTTTTAGATATCTCAAAATAGGGGGTTTCAGATATCTCAAAATAGGGGGTTTCAGATATCTCAAAATAGGGGGTTTCAGATATCTCAAAATAGGGGGTTTCAGATATCTCAAAATAGGGGGTTTCAGATATCTCAAAATAGGGGGTTTCAGATATCTCAAAATAGGGGGTTTCAGATATCTCAAAATAGGGGGTTTCAGATATCTCAAAATAGGGGGTTTCAGATATCTCAAAATAGGGGGTTTCAGATATCTCAAAATAGGGGGTTTCAGATATCTCAAAATAGGGGGTTTCAGATATCTCAAAATAGGGGGTTTCAGATATCTCAAAATAGGGGGTTTCAGATATCTCAAAATAGGGGGTTTCAGATATCTCAAAATAGGGGGTTTCAGATATCTCAAAATAGGGGGTTTCAGATATCTCAAAATAGGGGGTTTCAGATATCTCAAAATAGGGGGTTTCAGATATCTCAAAATAGGGGGTTTCAGATATCTCAAAATAGGGGGTTTCAGATATCTCAAAATAGGGGGTTTCAGATATCTCAAAATAGGGGGTTTCAGATGTCTCAAAATAGGGGGTTTCAGATGTCTCAAAATAGGGGGTTTCAGATGTCTCAAAATAGGGGGTTTCAGATGTCTCAAAATAGGGGGTTTCAGATATCTCAAAATAGGGGGTTTCAGATATCTCAAAATAGGGGGTTTCAGATATCTCAAAATAGGGGGTTTCAGATATCTCAAAATAGGGGGTTTCAGATATCTCAAAATAGGGGGTTTCAGATATCTCAAAATAGGGGGTTTCAGATATCTCAAAATAGGGGGTTTCAGATATCTCAAAATAGGGGGTTTCAGATATCTCAAAATAGGGGGTTTCAGATATCTCAAAATAGGGGGTTTCAGATATCTCAAAATAGGGGGTTTCAGATATCTCAAAATAGGGGGTTTTAGATATCTCAAAATAGGAGGTTTCATATATCTCAAAAAAAGGTGAATGAATGGTCGTGAACAAGTTTTTGTTCATGGTGAATGTGAAGTTACAAACGTGAAAGAGTCATGAGGACTTCCAGGAGGTCCTCATGACTTGTGCACACATGAACGATGTGAAGCCTCTCCCTCTTGACCTCTCCCGCTAGCTCCAACTGTGTTCTTGTCGCTCTCGCACCTGCACCCGCTCCTGTTTGTGTTGTTGCCAGCCTCTCGGCTCTCGCTTTGAGCCTCTGGCTCTTGCTCCGTGCCTCTAGATAGTTTGGATGCATAGCACAGTCCGGGGAGTTTTTTAAACTTAACCGGCCAATATCCTACATTCTCTTGGGCCAACCGGTTATCTAGAGTATACTACCGGCTAAGCCTATAGAAAATAAGGTATATTCCCTTTTTTTCCTCTAGAATGGTCAATTTTTTTCCTAAACTTTTGAATTCAATTTGGCAGTTCTCAAAATCAACCGGCTAGCTTGTAACTAAATGCCGGTACTCCCCAGACATTGATGCAAAGTTGATTGCCAGGTGAAGGTCATTCAAGGAATCGCAATGCGCAGGAAGCAACAATGGTGGAGCTGAAGAGATCTTGATTAGAAGCGGATAATTGTGAAGATGAAGGGTTCTAGATTAGAAGCAACAATGATGGAGTTCAAGGGATCTGTACAGAATTAGTGATTGTGGGCAGAGTTGAAAGGATGGTGAGTAGTTCACTACAATTCAGATATTTGAATGGATGATCTTGAGGACATGAACGGTGGCTTGACTAACTTGTTCACCAATTTCATTCACGTGAACGAAATTGCCTCCGAACGACATATCTGAAACCCCCTATATATAATATATTGACAAGGGGACATGTTTTGTGGCTATGGACGGTGAGAGCATGGTTGCTAGAATCATCTCTAATGTCTCACTCTGTAAACTCCTATATTTTGCTTGGTGAAAAATCAGAACTTGTGATTAGTATCATTAGAAGCACATCAAAAACTTCTTTAAACTAAATGATTTTTTTTGTATTTGAGAATTAGACAACCAAAATAGATTTCATTAAAAGGAAACTAAAAAGATAAAAAATATACCATGGCATGGTAAATCACGCTTGAGAAAAAAGTCCATAAAAATAACCCCACATTATACAAGGGATCTCAAAATACACTAAAGAGAAGTATTTTAGTTCCCTTGGGCAGTGAGACGTTAACCCCTAAAAGACTTGAGCCATTTTGAAATGGTCAAACTTCATGTCTAAGTTAAATTTTTCCTTTTAAAGTGTGTTCAACCAAAAAATTTATATTTTTATTGCTTGAAACTATGCATGATATATCACTGCAAGAAATTTCAATTTGTTTCATGAAAAATTGTAATTTTTATATATATTTTTCAAAAATGAACATAAAAAAGTTAAAATAGCAAAAAAATCCAAATTATTTGAATTTTGTTCAAGAGGTACAAGCAGCATTAGTGTGAAAAAATTTCAATTGGTTATTTAGTTTTATACACCCAAAAAAGTAACAACAAAGAATTTAAACTCAAATTTGACTATGAAACTAAGTTTATCCTTATATGTAATTAATGTATATATTTTTTATATTTTTTTGCTAGAATACACATTCATTTTTTGTATATGTTTTTTTTAATGAATTTGGTGGAAACTTTTAATTATTGTGATTTTTTAAATCTAAATGTGGAAATAAAATCATATCAATTAGAATATATATTTAAAAAATTGTAACTTCTACCATAACATAATGGTAGAATGAGAAACATGGTTTTTTAGTTTAAATTTAAAAGCCATTTAAAGAGTAAAAATTATAAATGAAAAACACACCATATTAGGTTATTTGGATTCTAACACTTGGAGCTTTCAATGGCAATAACTCTTTCAATTTTTGACATTTTTTTAAAAATAAAATGGAAAAGAGAGAAAACTTGTCAAGCTTTGTTTTCTTAGTTCAAACCACATACCAAAAATTGATATTTTGAAAGTTACAATAAAAGCTGACCAAAGGGCATCCACTTTTTTTGATGCACAAACCTTAACCCCTAAAATTCTTTTGTGTTTAGAGGCCCAAAATTGCTTCAAAATACTAATCCCAAAAACAAGGTTAAAATCTTCATTGAAACTTACTTTTTCACAAATCCAACTGTAGGATCCTTTAGTTGACTTGCACAAGTACATTGTCCCAAAATTTCAAAATGAACATCCCCACCAATGGCAAGATCAATGTGCCTAAACTTCAAAATGTAGGCTTTTCTGGTCCTTCTAGAAGGTGAACTTTTGATTTTCAAACTTTGTAGAGAAAAACACATATGTTGTATTTCTTGTGCAATTTTTGCAGTATGTTGGAAAATGAGTTGAAAGCATATATAAAAAAAACTAACCAAAAGATACTTTGGATTTGTTTTTACAAAAATTGTAAAGTGAAAGGTATTGATGAATGAAAGATATAACTAATATGCTAATAAGTTTTGGAAGAATTTGAAAATTGTTAATCCCAATTGTGAGAATGCTCTAACAGACAATTAGTAACTTTAATTTTCATTTTCATTTGAAAATTTTCAAAATTGAGAGTAAAAGATAACTTTATATATTTTTTCTACCCTCTTCCTACCTTCATTGCCCGCAAAAGAAAACTCCTTGTAACTCTTACCTCATTATTTGGAATTGAGTGATTCAATTTTTCTTAAGTAAGTATCATTCTATACAATTATATAAAAATAAAAATAAATATTTTAGAATATATTTTTTGTTGCCCGATTTGACATGGAAATTGAAAAAACCTTATAACTTTTGCATTACTTATTGGAATGACATGAAATAAAACTTCACATGTAGATTATGATGAGTAGCATCCATCCTAAAAATTTCATGAAAAATTTCCAAATTATGAAGTCAATAGAGCATGCCCAAGTTCTCATAAAGCCCTAAGTGGGCTTCTTGGGCCTTTAGGGGTTAAAAAGTCAATGAAATTCTCACTTGTTTCAAAGTCAAAAGTCAAAAATAAAGGAATATGCCTACCGTATTCTTGCAAGTCACAACATAGGGTCACCGAATAATCGAAATTGTGTATCCACATTGTAAATAATTCTACGTGTCCTCTGTCCGTACGACATGTGGCAGTCTGAAAATGAATGTGACTTGGCAGCTTTGCCACGTAGGGCCCTCCGGATTGGTACTCTATTCTGATTCTTCAGTAGGGACTAGGGGTGCTGCAAACTGTAATTACTCAAATAACTGTCGGTGCCTGTTCATGCTGATTACTCAAACCTATCCTACCCACTCTACTCATGTAAATAAAGTAAATAGCCCTCAAAATGACTATGTCAGTCTATTAGATGTCACCTTGGATGTGCACCCAAAATCAAAATAATGGTACAAAGGTTTTATATGTTTGTAAATGTGTACGAGGTTAAGTGCAAGTGTTTGTGTAAGGTAGATGTCCCCAATCCCGATCATTAATGTACTCAGTCTGCAGTCTGTATATATCAAGTTTGAAATGTATCCATTGGGAACAGATGGTCGGAATTGGGGACGGGCTGCTAAACGATTGGGAATGGGCACAATTAACTTAACTTTTGTGAGCATGATGAAATGATTTTGGATTTTTTATGCTCAATTTTAAGAAAGGCTATGAGTACAATCTAGGTGAATTCAAAATTATTTTAACCCCTGAAGGACTATGGCCTTCATTTTGTCAAAAAACACTCAAAACTACCACTTCTATGGCAAAGAGTAGTAAAGTTTGAAATTAGGCATTTTGCATATCTGACTATAGGATCTTTTGCTAGACTACTATAAGAATGTGTCATACAAAACTCAAGAACTTTGACTGCATAAATTGGAAGATATATGCATTTAAAGTGTAAAAAAAAACTTTTTTTGCACCTTGCTGACTAGATTATTTAACTTTGAACATTTTTAACTTAACCCCTAAAGGCCCATTGTCCCTTCAAGGGACAAATGGAATTTTGGGCATGTACCTCTGGCTAAACTACTTTGCGTGATTTTCTGAATTTTTTATTGAAGGTGAGGAATTCAAAGATCTGCGTGGGAATAAAAAAAATCTTCATTATGACATTTACTAAAGAAATTAAAAATGAATAACTCAAAAACAGGGGACTCCGGGCAGCCCAAAAACTTCTGCAAAAATTGCATTTTTTTCAAATAAAAATCTGAAATAGGTTCTTTAGACTTATATAGACATGGGGAGGTTTGAATCATTCATTTTTGATAGATGAGATGAAAGTTATGAGAAGTTTTAGTTTGCGGGTAGGTGTGATTTCAAGACCACACCTACCCGCAAAATAAAACTTCTCATAACTTTCATCTCATCTATCAAAAATGAATGATTCAAACCTCCCCATGTCTATATAAGTCTAAAGAACCTATTTCAGATTTTTATTTGAAAAAAATGCAATTTTTGCAGAAGTTTTTGGGCTGCCCGGAGTCCCCTATTTTTGAGTTATTCATTTTTAATTTCTTTAGTAAATGTCAGAATGAAGATTTTTTTTATTTCCACGTGGATCTTTGAATTCCTCACCTTCAATAAAAAATTAGAAAATCACGCAAAGTAGTTTAGCCATAGATACATGCCCAAAATTGCATTTGTCCTCCAAAAGGGCTCTTGGTCCTTTAGGGGTTAAAATTTTTGCACCACAAAGTTTGGAATTCTATTTTTGCATGGTAGTAAGTTGAGTTGGGAATCTTGGGAAATTATTAAAAAAAAAAAAAACTTAATTTTCATTCTTTAAAAAAACATTAGGTACAAGAAGGTATGAGATTGAACAAAAACTTAAATTGCTAATAACATTGCAATGGAATTGAAATGCAATTATCCCAATGCTAAGATTGTTCTAGAAAGCAAACCTCACCCTCTCCAACAATTTGTTTTGAGTTGCTTGAAAAACAAGATTGTCCAAAACTTTCTCATAACTAGTCCAAATGGAATGAATCAAAGCTTCAGATGTAGATAAAGATATAGTCTATAAGAAAAAATAAATATATATTTTTTCAAATTTTTATAAGATTTTTTTTTGCTGCCCCTAGTCCCCAAATTTGTGCTTATTTGGGCATAACTTTTGCTCCCTGGCATCAATTGGAATAAATTTGAGATTCCCTAAAAGCTAATGTGTTTTTCTATTTTCAAAAAAAGTTTCAAAAAATTAGGACAAAAATTGAGATTGTAGGTACCTACCCAAAATCCCATTTGTCCCCTGAAGGGACAATGGTCCTTTAGGGATTAACATGCACAAATAAAGGCAGCTATTGTATCAAAGAGTTTCTTAACCCTTTAGTAACTAGTTCACCACTTTTGGGTTGGTTTCGGTACTCTGTGGTTCTTGTTGTCTTCGTTTAATTAATTAGCAAAAACACAAAACATAATGGAGTTGGAGCATCAACTTGTACTCCTACTGGAACAATTTTCAAAGCAAGGCATACATAAACATGGTAGCTATGCGTGTTTTACATATGAAGCTGGGACTCTCGGGTATAACAAATGAAATATTAATTTAGTGCAACCGTGACGTGGCCCCAAATTTACACATTGCACCCAAAGTATCTGGTGCTAGTTCTCTAGCAGTTGTGCAAAAGATGCATGGTTTATTTAGAAGTTCTTTGTATAGCGTATTTTAGCTACAACATCACGTATTCCGTGAGGTCTTAGGCTCCAAAGGTTTGCAATGCTAAATGTGGGACCTTGTACCTCAAATGACACTCAATGTATATGATATTAACCAATCGGATTTTGTGGAAACATGTTCCATGCATGATGTATTCAACCGTATATGTGTGGCCATGTTTGTATTCTTCTAATGCTCAATTTTACAATTCATGCCGTCAAATGCACATATTGGCTCAAATTTTGTAATTTTTTTAGAAGTGTAGTAACATAGAATGGGGCAATAGCCTCTACAAATCCCACCACTATCAAAAGTTTCAGTTTCACAATTGACACTAATTAGTTAGAGTGTCTCACGTTTTTGCACAACAAATTTTTTTGGATCATCAAGCTTCTCACGGTCCTCACGTGGAGTTGTTCCAATAGATCAAACGTTTTTTTTATACTAATATCGCCAAAGTTTATAGCTTTGATAGGTCCGGTTCGATTTGATTTTAGAACCACATATTTTATCCTTGAATTTGTTTTGCAAACCATATAGTGAAAATTTGAGGTGCCCCCCAAATGGTTGACAGTCACTAAAGGGTTAACAAGAGGTTAAAGTAAAAGTAGTTCTATAAGAAATAATGTTCTTACATAATCACAAGATAAAAACCCACTCATTGTCAAAAATGATCTTCAAAGTCACCTTATTATTACTTTTTTACTTTCTCATCATGCTAGGTACTCCAAGTGTTCATTCCATATCCAAGTTTACGAAGACATTTAATTGATAGGAATCAATTAGAGATTTAATTAGCTTATGGGTTTCACATTGGTCTCGCTATAATAGAGATGCAACAATATATTAAGAAACGTTGGACATTAAATGAAAATCTTAAATGGGTCATTTCCCAAAATTTGTTAGGAGACTATTCCATGCTCTTTACAATATTGGTCAATTGATGACATCATTATTATGACTACCTCTACAAGTTCCAAAATGAAAACTCTAGGTAAAGCCAATCTAAATCACTTTGAACAATTATAACTTATATTTCATGTAAATTTAATTGATATTAGTAGCTTGATTAGAGCTCAATTCATCTACACTGAATAGTACATTAAGGTTGCTTTAACAATTAGGTTGCCTTATCCTAGAAAGTTACTTCATTACTCATTGCTTGGCCACTTGGAGACACGTGCAACTCTTTAGATATTAGAACTTCACTTGGTTTATGAATTGGACCTCCCTACATTATTATTCCCCAACTTTGCTATTGTTGCCAAGCCCTTCAAAAATGGTTTGTCGTAGTGAATATTGATGAAAGTTAGTGTAGTACCAATAAATCTTTGTATAGTATAGAATGTCCAAAAATTAGTGTGGGGCAACCTAATGGCACTATTTAGTAGGGGTAATCACAGCTTCTTGGAGAATGAAAAGAAAATGAAGATTGAGAATTGGCTAAGTGAAAGTAGAAGCCAATAGGAGCTTGTTTTTTGTGAAGGTGGTGAGACACCCCATTTGTGTGTGATGGAGAATGGAGAATGGAGAATGGAGAATGGTTTCTTTAGAGAAAAGCAAAACAACCAACGATTAGAGGAGCAAAAATAACTAGGGTGAAAAACAATTCACAAGCGAGGAAAACAAGCAAACCATGGTAAGAACTTCACACTCTAACTCATTCTCCACTCCGTTCTTCACCTCCGGACGGAGGAGAAGAATGGGATGTTGAGAAGTTCAGCACGCGAAGAACGATGAAAGCTCTGGTAGCCACCAGCGACGCGACACATCTGCGTTTCTCATTCTCAACTTGCCCAAGAAAGTACCGTGACTATCCATACACTAAATATTGCGTTTAGGTTACCCACACTAATTTCTTGACATTTCACACCATTTAAATATTTACTGCTATTATAGTAATAATCATAAAAAATTATTGCAACAAACAGTTTTTAAGCCTTTAAGGTATGTGGTTGATTTGAGGGGTGGGCAAGAGGTTTTCCCATTCTTGTCATGACCCTTGATGGATGAATGGTTGATGAATGAATGGTTGATGGATGAAGGATTGGTGGATGAACGAATGCACAGTAAAATGTGAATTAGTGAACAATGAAAAAAGCCTTGAAGGCGGACATCTTTGGATGATGAATTTGTACATTTGGAGTTAGACAACTCCACTTGGATGACAACGGTACTACACTTGAGGACAAAGGTACGGGATGTACCTTTGAGGACAAGTGTACGGAATGTACAACTTGAGGACAAAGGCATGGGATGTACCCTTGATGATAAGTGTACGGAATGCACCTTTGAGGACAAGTGTACATGATGTACAACTTGAGGACAAAGGCATGGTATGTACACTTGATGACAAGACAAAGAATGGAACTTGGAGCTAGACAACTCCAAGTAAAAGATGAGATTTGATATGAGTTATATTTAGAATATTTCTAAATGTAACTAAGACTTTTACCTTAGCAAAGAGTTGGAGATGAATGTTAAAGATAGAAAGATAAAAATAGTTAAAGTAATCCTATTTTTATGGAAGGGTTGATAGTATAAGATGGAGCTCGGAGGGTGAGGAGATTAATTCTTGTTGGGAATTAATCTCTCTCTATGGTCGGGAGGTTAAGCTCCTTCTAGTTTTTATAGTTTATTGTGTATAGATTATTGTTTTATATGCGTGTTTGGATGATTGAAGTTACGGACCTGATGAGGTTTGTACTAGTTCTAAACTCAATATAGAAGAGAAATATATACCTAACTTTGATTTGTAATGAAATATAACCGTACCATTGGAATGGGATTTGATGCTTGGACCCTCACAATAAATTTGGTGGCAACGAGGGTGGCAATTGAGGGTTCCTTTGTTGCAAGTAATAATAGATCTCTTAGTCCGTATATGGTGAAGTGAGCATGCATACAACAAGCTACCTTTGCCATCATATTTCTTTTTTGTTCTTATAGGGCCAAGTTTCTCATTTTTTACCATCAAGAACCATATGGAACTCCAACATGGCTTTTTCCAAATTTGTGTAAGTCAGTATGAATGCTGAGTCTCTTTTGCATTTAGAGTAGTCTTTCTCCAGTGATTTATGTATTTTCAGCCTGCATGTAGGCAAATTTTTCAATCCCACATGCTGGCACAAATCTTCATGGAATTTGTCCCATTACATTCATTTCCAAATTCCTCACACTTGTCTCCTTTCATCCACAACCAATTTCATTGTCAAACTTTGGCTACCAATGATAATGTGTCTAAATCAATCAGAAAGTGGTTGATGAGACCTTAAAGGGTTAAAGGACCTGTCAATAACAATGAAGCTGCTAAAAGACAAAATAGCCGTTCTCAAGTCATAAAGCATGTGAAATCCAAGTATTTAGAGCCTTGTACAATATGTGCTTCCAAGTGGCCAAAGGATGAGTCATGAGGTAATTTACCAGAGTAAGGCAACCTACTTGTCAAGGCAACCTACACCAAATAGTGCATTTAGGTTGACTTAACAATTAGGTTGCCTTACCATGGAAAGTTACCTCATGACTCATGATTTGACCACCTAAAGGTATATGCAACACTTTAAATATTAGGATTTCACATGGTTTATGGCATGAATACTGCTAATTTGTCTTTATGTAGCTGTATTATTGTTGCCAAGGCCTTTAAAAGTTGCTTATTGCAGAAATTATTGCTAAAAATTATTGTAGCAGATGTAAATATTTAAATAGTGCAAAATGTCAAGAAATCAATTTGGGGCAACCTATATGTACTATTTGGTGTGAATGCAACATTCAGTGTATTGTAGTGTAAATTCCTTGTATTCACTCTTCTGAAGGTCACACTGTACATTGTTAACCTTCACTGGGGGGTTCCCTTTTGCTCCCCCAATATGAGGAGCCCCCAGCGAATGGCATTTGAACCACGCACATGTCATTAGATTTGTGAGCTGCGGTTTGGGAGCTGAGTGGGCGCTTTTTGCCCCCCAACAGGCACATGCAGCTCAAGTGTAGTAGGCCACTAACTTTTTTCCTGCCCTCGTTTGCCTGGATTACGTAGCCAGCCCCAAGGTTTTTACCTGGTTTAGGGTTTAGTTGTTTCTTATTGTTTTTGTGTTCTGCTTCAACCCTTGTGACTTGCAGCTCTCTGCTGCAGGTTCCTTTTACAGCTTCTACCAAGTTTTTGTCATGTTCTTTTAAAATTTATTCTCTAGTTTTTGTTTTTGTTTTGTTCATTTCTTGTTTATCTTTTTTTAATAATGAAGTTCTATTACTGTAAGAATCTTAAAATAGAGTAGGAAGTATGCAATTCTCCTGATGCATTTTGAAGCCGTAGTTTCCATTATGCAATTTCTAGTTTTGACTTTAGAATCAGAATTACAACGTTTGTATGCATTAACCCCTAAAGGACCAAAGTCCCCTCAAGGGACTTTCAGGGTTTTGGGCATGTATTTATGGCTAAACTACTTTGTGTACTTTTTTGAACTTTTATGGAAGATGGAGAATTCAAGGATTTGTGTGGGCATCTAATTTTTACCTCATTCCAACATTTATTGAAGAAGTTAAAAATGAATTTATGAGAATTTTAGTTCAGCGGGCAACCCAAAAACTTTTTAAAAATTTGCATTTAAAAAAAATAAAAATTCAATGTTAGTTCTTTAGACTTACATATATGTGGGAAGCTTTTAATCATTCAATTCTAATTGATGAGATGAAAGTTATGAGAAGATTTAGTTTGCAGGTAAATGTGGAGAATCTCAAAATAATGCCTACACGCAAACTAAAACTTCTCATAACTTTCATCTCATCAATTAGAATTGAATGATTAAAAGCTTTCCACATATACGTAAGTCTAAAGAACTAACATTGAGTTTTTATTTTTTTTAAATGCAAATTTTTAAAAAGTTTTTGGGTTGCCCGCTGAACTAAAATTCTCATAAATTCATTTTTAACTTCTTCAATAAATGTCGGAATGAGGTAAAAATTAGATGCCCACACAGATTTTTGAATTCCCCATCTCCCATAAAAGTTTCAAAAAATCACACAAAGTAGTTTAGCCATAGGTATGTGCCCAAAATCCCATTTGTCCCCTAAAAGGGGGCTTGGTCCTTTAGGAGTTAGGGCAGTAAAACTGCTCACCTTCCCAAATGAACTTTGTATTTACATGTTCTTATTCATAGCCTTTTAGTAATGTACAGTGCACATACATTTGAGGAGGTGGGCGGTTTTAGAGCCCTATGGCCTTTCCATTTCAAAATTTCATAACTAGCTCCACAAAGTTTTAAAAATTATGAAAAAACTTGGGCTAGATGCCAATTCCTCTTGTCTTTCAAGTAAAACTCACTGAAAACTATTTCAAAAATTTCCACCTCCCAAAATTCAGTTTCAACCCTTAAATGGTTGGTTTCTGAGTATCTTACCTTACCTTCATAGGGGTGAAACAGGAGCAGAAATTACTGTGCGGGAGGGGTCCCGTACGTGAGGTCCAGTGAAGTTGACTGGGAGGAACGGGTTAGCCAGGTTAAAAGCCTAAAGAAAACGAGTGACCCCGGGAGTCCGGGACTCCGCTCCATCCGCCACCTGTCTGACACATAGGCATCCAATAAATAGTAAACCTTTTCGGAAATTTAAAAGCCTCCAGAGGTGCTTCCTCGCACCCATCCTCCCTCACTAGATCCTGGCCTTCCACGTTGCACAATCGCATCCGTCCATGAGAGGTGCGCGCCAAGACTTATACGCTCTCTCCATCCTTCCTCATCAAACCCTACACGACTCCAAGCTCCTCCGCTTTGTTGCAATTTCTCCCTCGTACGAGCTTCTCTTACTTTCCAGCTTTTGTTTACAGTTTTAAGGATTCAATTGCTTTCTTCTCGGCGTCTAAAAGCGCTAGTCTGAGTACGTCAGTTGAGAAAAGTTTGAAATGGAAGAATTGAGACACGCTGATGCGAAAGTTTACGCTGCCACTCATCCCGGAGTTCGAGCTCATGGACATGTCAACAGGTACATTCGATTATTCTCTCCATTCTTATCACCGCTTTTTGTACTGTAGTATACTAATGCCGCTTCTCAAAGCATTTTAGTTAGTTCATTGAAGTACGCATTCATTGAGAGAGTCGTGAAGTGAGAGAAGTAGCGAGCTCATTGAAAGGCAAAATGGCTTACGTCTCTCTAGAGATAAAACATTAAATTGTAGACGGAGTTGGCAAGTGTATTGATAGTTTACTATTGCTGTTTCTCTAAGCATTTTAGTTAGTTCATTGAAGTACGCATTCATTGAGAGGCGTGGTGTGAGAGCAGTAGCAAGGTCATTGAAGGGCAGAATTGCTTAACGCTCTCTTGAGATAAAGATTAATACGTAGACGGAGTTGGCGAGCATACTGATGATGATTGGGAATGCGTCGTTGTGCAGATACAATCCTCGGTTGAGGTGGAAACTGAGCAGATTCAATCCTATGAACAAGTTCCGGCTGGGAAAGTACAAAGTCCAGCATCCAGTGAAATTCCAGGAAGCAAGAGCGAGGAGCCGGTTCAACTACGTGAATCCTCTGTTTTACATCCGTCGTATTAAGTTCAATTTGACGCATGCTGGCAGGCGTTAACTTACTACTATAGCCTATTGAATTGTTGATGATCATAACTGAAGCTAGTGTGAATTAAGATTTTTGTTTTCTTCTAAGGTGTATAATGAGGTCTTCGGTTACCCCCTATGAAATATTTTATTAGTTAGTTGGTATTTTGTACATAGTTTTTCGAATGTGCTACTTGCTAGTTAAAGTTCAGGAACAATTAAACTTCCAGATTTTGTTCTTCGAAAAGTTTTTTTGGCCCGCTTTTTTAGCGGGGCCATTGGTTTGCAAAGGTTTTAACGCAATGGCTTTGCCAGAAGGATCTTACATAGGTTGAATACTACGTGTATGCATACTGGGTTGTGATTTGCATACCGGGTGTTTGTCGGATGTGAAACTTGTTATGGTCCTGATATTTTCTAGACGTGAGCAAAGTCAAAAACATGTCGAGACGGTTATGAATTTCATTTACAGCTCTTCTCTAAAGACGACTTTGCACAATGTTCGTAAATGTGACATTTTTCACAGAACCTCCATGAATTCTATTTTTGATAACAGAGATTGAAACTTCTGCAATGTATAATTCAATGTGAAATGTGTAGTAGAGCAACTATAAACTTAAAATGAGTATCACGAACGTTAAAATCTACTGTCCTACACCGATTAGTACTGGGAGCTGTAGGTTACCTAAATTTATATATGTCCATACGTGTAATCTACAGAAGAACAGAAGTTGCAACAACTGTTCCTCTTGACCTCCACACAGTAGAAGGTTTGAAATAGGGGGTTTGAAATATGCCGTTCACCACCAATTTCGTTCACATAAATGAAACAACTACAACTCTTTATTTATCAGTAAGGTAGAAGAAGCATCCATAAGCATGAGTTTAAGGGTTTTGAACATGATTTATTATTTGTAAATGTCTAGCAAATTATAATCAGTTTGCACTTTTGAATTTATTATTTGGATACTATAAGAATAGGTTGTGAATTTTTAAAGAGCAAACTGCCATTGTATCCATAATAGTATTAAGATTTCATATTCACATACTGTACATCCTTGTCATTACATCTATCTACTTCTACAAATTTTCCAAGATTTCAGAGGGCACGTTTATGGAGACTCTCACGAGGATGAGTGTTCCTACCTTAGGTTGTCCACAGTCGCCGAGTCAGAGTAAGAGCTTTACGTTGTTGGAACTTGGTACAACTGTACAAGTTCTAAATTATACACAGGTTTCCAGTCCGTACTAACCCCAGTTTGAGAGGTTTGTACAGTACCAGTTACTAAAGACAATCAACAAGTTATTTATTCATCTTTAAATTCACTTTTTTATCTTTGTGAGTTTGCATTCAAGCATGTGCAAGTTAAGAATAATACAATGTTATATATTACAAGTAAAATAAATTGGCAAGAAAGCAATCCTCACCATTAGCTTAGATGTGCAATTCACCTAACTAAGCATTCATGTTCGTTTTTTCTTATGCTTAATATTTTTCACAATTTTCACAAGAGCGAAAGACTTCCTCCTTAACCCTTAACCCCTTAGAGACTGCCGAACCATCCTTAACCCCTTAGAGACTGCCGAACCATATTTTGGTTTGGGAGAGTAGTTTTGGCCTATGCAATACAATTGCTCAATAATTTGGAAAATGATTTTGAAGAACGCTTGTGATCACAAGAATTTTGCATTCAACCCAAAAAACAATAATAGAATTGAATACGGGAGTTGATAAATAATGGTGTTTATACGTCATGGCTTCAAAATACATGTTCATATTTGGTCAAAGATGGATCAAAGCAACAACACAATACATCAAACATCCAGGAAGAATACCAAATCTCAATTGTGCAATCTTAAAAAAAATCAAATTACTCAAAGAATACGCTTGTATTGTTTCTCTATACAATAGTAGTACAATTGTACTATTTGAGAATCCATTGAAGTGATGCTATTAATTTATTTATTAAAAAAATCATCTTACATTTAAGGCCAATTCTTGATTGCTTTTATCAATTGGATTTTCCGTAACAATTATCAAATTTTTTGTAGAATCATTTTAGGATAGCATAGAGAATGGGATTTTTGACCCTTTTTGTTTAGTTAGCCACACATTGTGATTGCTATTTTTGTCTATTTTGAGTGAAACTAGTCTTGTTGGAAAGGTGGGAAACCTTGCTTTTTAGAAATGTAGTGTGGTTTTGAATGTTAACGCTTCTTGCATGAAGCGTTAACATTCAAAACCACACAAGCATGAAAAACTAGAGATTTTCCATATACGGCTCACTCACTCATTATAATATTTCACCTCCAACAGTAAATCTAGTTGAAATTTTGATAAATTACAACAAACAAGGTGTCCACATTTGTATACGGTTGGATTATTCAAATTGGGTCCATAATTGTTTCAAATGTACATCTAATTTTATTGCCCCGGTTTCTAGTGGATTTTGGGAAAATGTGAGTGGTCTTTAAAGGGTTAAAGGACCATAGGGCATAGTATATATGTTGTCATATAATCGGTATTTGCTACCAGTAAGAAGTTTTAGTTTGGGATCTCAAGTAGCTCACTAGAACTGCTTTGATCTATTCTCCAACTTCTTTGTTGATCTCAAATGCAGTAAAGGTTTGAATCTATTTCAAATACAAAAAAAATGCCTTGTATTCTATTGGTCGCAGCGGCACGCTGTGTCCTCTAGGGATTAACCCTTAAACGATCATAGGGAACCGTATGTACGTTGACGTATAATTGTCATTTGCTATCGACAAGAAATTTGAATTTGGGATCTCAAGTAGCTCACTAGAACCGCATTGATCTATTCTCCAATTTCATTGTTGATCTCAAATGTAGTAGAGGTGTGGATCCATTCCAAACACAAGAAAAATATCCCATATTGTACTAGTCGCAAAGGGCCTTTCGGTCGTTTAAGGGTTAACCCCTGAAGGGTCCTTGGGCTTTGGAGCTACGGTACCAAATACAGTCGCAACCAATATTCAGAAGTTTGAATTAGCTAGAAATCAAGTTTTATAACCATACATATTGAAGGGTTGTATGGTGGTGGGTGCATAATTTTTTTTGGAAAGCTCTCATAGCAGGTCAAATACGTCTGTACATACGGCCATACATATGGTCGCAAACGGCTTTTGTGACGTTCAAGGGTTAATACTTAGAAGAATTAGCAGTTTTTGTAATCATTAAAATTTGAGATTTCAATTGACTACATAAGAAACCAACATATACATTTTCAAACAAGTCTCTTCAAGATTTCTATTATGGAGCTTTGTCATAAGTGCAAAAACATCTTCATTAGTGATCTTTAGACCTTGCTAACAATGAGTTTCAAAGTTTGAATAAAAAAACTAGGATATCAGTTCATCAAGAGAGACTAGCATGTTCTAATCATCCAATCTATATATATTAGTGGACCCTTGTACCCACTGTTTTGGCGGAGAGCCATCACAGGAGGAGGTCCTTGCAAAAATATTAACATGACCTTCCTCATAATCACCTTCTTCAAGCTTCTTCTCCTTTCCGTTACAATGAGCTTACTTGTACTATGCCTACCTACGCGCTTTGCTTCTTTCTCTAAGCGTCTACCACCTATTTCCGTGTATACCCCATCCCCAAAGACAACCATAACCACCACATAACCATAGAAATAAGAATAACCGCCACATAACTGCCATTTAATCTTCTTGGAGCAACACTCAACTACCCAACTAATAGAGATTTTATTCTATTACAGACACCCAACTACCCAACTAATAGAGATTTTATTCTATTATAGACACACAACTACCCAACTAATGAAACCAAGCCTATTATTAATATAGATAGATATACATATATAGATATAGATATAGATATAGATATAGATATAGATATAGATATAGATAGATAGATAGATATAGATATAGATATAGATATAGATAGATAGATAGACATAGATATAGATATAGATATAGATATAGATATAGATATAGATATAGATATAGATATATATATAGATATAGATATATATATATATATATATATATATATATATATATAAATAATAGAATACATCTCAAAAGTGTCCTTGGTGGTAGTCCTTGTCAATTCTGTAACTAAGGACAACAAATCCGTAACCGAATTATGAAGATGTGGGTGCATGGGGTTTCGTCACCGAATTGTGGGGATGTGAGTGCATGGGGTTTTGTAACCGAATTATGGGGATGGGAGGCATGGAGATAGGGGGCATGGGCATTAAGGGCACAGGGATGGGGGCACGGGCATGGCCGGTGCATTATGAATTTGAGATTTTCTATAGTATTGGGTTTCTCTATATTTCTCAAAATTTGAAATTTAAGAACAAAAAAAGGAGAGACCAAGGTAGGGAAAGAAGGGCAATTTGTGTGGAGGTCTGTTGGTACAACGGGAAGGAGGACTTGTATATATCTATATTAATAAAGAATAGCCGTCAGTCAGTTAGGGCCTATCATATGATGGAGTTCAATCAATTAGGGTCGGGCATAAGTTAGGTTTGGGCATGACTAGGATCGAAAAGGTATAAATGGATAAAGTAAAATCACTTATGATTCTCTTTTATCTACTTCACTAGACGTTAACAAGTCACTGGCAAGTGCACCACAATTTTCTCTTGCCCAAAAGAGGGCATGAGGATAAGGGGGCACGGAGATAGGAGGGGATAAAGGGACACGAGGATATGAGGGCACGGGGATAAAGGGACACGGGGACAAGGGGGCACGGAGATAGGAGGGGATAAAGGGGCACGAGGATATGAGGGCACGGGGATAAAGGGACACGGGGACAAGGGGGCACGGGGATAGAGGGCACGGCAAAATGGAGGCACAAGGATCAAGGAGCACGGTAATAGGGGGTGGGGGCATAAACCCGTCAGTATGTTGGGTAGTATACTAGTACATATATAATAGAAATACGGTTCAGTCAGTTATCAATGAGTTAGGGTCGGGCATGACTAGGATAGGGTCAGGCATGACTAGGAGAGGGCCGAGCATGACTAGGATTGGAAATTCATAAATGGAATAAAGTAAAATCACCTATGGCTTCACTAGATGTTAACAACATGTCACTAGTAGTTGCACCGCCATTGGAAAATCACTTATGGCTTCACTAGACGTTAACAGTAGGTTACTGGTAGTTGCACCGTCACTGGCAGTTGCACCGTCACTGGTAGTTGCACCGTCACTTGCAGTTGCACCACATCTTTCTCTTAGCCAAAAGAGGGCACGGGGATAGGAGGCAGGATGATAGGGGGCACGGGGATAGGGGATAGGAGACACATGGATAGGGAATAGGGGACATGGGGACATGGGGATAGGGGAGCGCACAAGGATAGGAGACACGGGGATAGGGAGCATAGGGATAAGGGGTGGGGGGCATAATCCCGTCGGTACGACGGGTAGTATACTTGTTTTAAGATAAGTGAGGAAAATTGCTTGCCAAAACTTGCAAACTTGTCACATCATTTTGTGAGATTCTACTTTCATAACAAAAAGATGTTTTGTGCCAAATCAAGTACACCTCGGGTGATAATTGTTTGTACCTCTAAAAAACTCCTTGGTAGTGCATAATGTTATGTGCAAATGAAAATGCAAAATAAACATTGACAACTCTACAAGCTTCCATATACAATGGTGCTTAGTTAGCATCAACCTTTGTAAAAGCTACAACTGGATAAGGTCACAACCCCACTCCCCTCTAGCTCTAAAGCATGTATTATGAGCTTGGTTGAAGTCAAGTGCTTGCATATTATCAACATTTTCTTTTCATCAATGCCCATTTTGACTCATTAGTTAGAAAAGCATTTGATTGATGTACCAAAAACATTGGTTAAAAAGCACCTCCAAAGTTGTAACCCCTAGAACTAGGGAAAGTAATACAAATAGAGTGTTGTTTATGATCAATGCTTGGGTTTGGATAAGGTCAACACAAACATAGTTGTCAAACACACATCTAACCTTGTTTGTAACAATAAAACATATCAGACAGCTTTTCCTTACAAGATCAGAAGAGGATAAAAAGGTAACTTTATTGCCACACTTAACATAGAACTCTCATAGAATTATAACAAGAATCAATACTGAAAAGCTCTCAGACATGAATAAAACTTGCAGTGCCTCTGATGTACTACCCGCCTAGATCGTGTAAAACGCATTACATAAATAAAGCTTTTCCAATAATTGGTCAACTGCAATTTCAAAATGCATCCTACTACTTCATTCCTAGTCGGCATATGGGATTGGACTTGATAAGCCTCAAGTCCACCTGCAAAAATCAACCTCAATGTTGTTATTATTAACCATTAATCAATAATCAGTTTTTTCTTCCTTTTTAATTTATCAAAAACAAGCTCTTTGTTTTCTAAAAACTACCTTGTTGCAAGAATAAAAATAAACTGAAGCAAATTTGCAGCCAATTTCACACAAAAAAATCTGACAAATGTAGCTAAGTTTGACAAGCTTCCTACTAGTTTTTTCTTATAGCTACAAAAAATTGTAGAAATCACAATTTTAGAATTCGAAGTTTTAGGACATGTAACAGTGTTTGGTTAAGTTCGAAAAAACGTCCCATTTGAGAGATTACTGGAATATAGAAATCTCACCTTATGACCAAAAAGATCACGAATGTTATCAATCCCGTACATTATCATCGTTGGCCTGAACAGAAAAAAAGCACATAACTGGTTTAATTACATGCAATTCCCCAATTTTGCACTTCACCAGCAGAAATTGTTTTGCAGATACATATGTGGATTTTGCAAAATCTTGGAGAAATCTAGCTAAGACTAATACCATTTTGTTCCTTGTTTTGGCCCATAATTCTCATATATTTGTTATTATAGGTTTTGTAGTTTTGAAGTTTCGACACTACAAAGGGCCAAGCGCATGATTAGAAGCCCAAAAGGAGTACCAAAATTATACACAACAAAGGTTAGTTCATTCAATTTTGAGACGTTGTAGATTTTCAAGCAAGAAAATAAAAATTTAACTAAATTATGACTATCGAAATAGAAGTTCATTGGTGAAGTTATGCTAATTTCATTATTTTTATTTGAAAAAACTGCTGCAAGTTTGTAAAAAACGTAGTAACTTGTACCTCTCCAACGACAAGCCCCAAGCAATGACTGACACATCCGCTGGTAAGCCCATTGGCTGGAGCATTTCAGGCCGGAACATGCCTGAGTTACCCACTTCCACCCATTTCTTCAGCCCCTCGTGATAACTACAAACACAAAAAAACATTAGAAATCTAGGTTATAGCCAAAAAAAGAAGCGAAAAATAAACATGAGTGCATCCTAAAGGAACTAAAACACAAGATTCTTGACCATTTTACCTGAAAATCTCCATACTTGGTTCGGTATATGGATTATAGGCTGGCTTGAAACGCAGCTTTTTAATCCCTGCGGGAAACAGATTGCAACAAAAACACTTAACAAAATGCTAAACATATCAAAAACCCAAAAAGTGAGCAGTAAATAATGAAAGTTACTAAACTCACTAATTGAAGGGAGAACTTACCAAGTCGAGCAAAAAACTCATTCAAAACACCGATGAGATCCCCAAGCGTGAGACCTCTGTCACATACAAGACCTGCAGTATCAAACATGAAACAATTCAGCAGTGCCACTATTGTAGTGCCAATTCAAAGAGCCAATTCATATAGAAGTCATTTTGATTGTTGAGACTACTCAAGTTATTTCAGGGTGCACTAATAAAGTAGTGCGCAGTAATTTGGGTTATTTCAATACACTAAAATACTGTGGGCTATAGTATTTAAATATTATCTCAAACAATGTGGTTCAAGTGGCCAAACCCAAATAGGTTTTGCTACCACGTAGTTCAACGTAGTAACTCAACTAAAGAATAACTGCAGAAACACTAAAGCTTATTATTTGGCTCATGTCAGAGAATTAAAAATAATAATACCTTCGATTTGGTGAAACTCAGCAAGATGTGTTCGATCCACAGCCTCGTTTCGGAACACCCGGTCAATTGAAAAGTACCTCTTTGGTGTAAAACCGTCCTGAACGTGCCCACCCATGGTTGAAAAAGAGATTTAGATGTTTGTAAAGAAAAACCAAAAAATTGAAAGAAATTCGAGGGAAAATTCTCTAAAAACTAAGTCTGCTTTTGGGTGGAGAAAGAACTGCAACCTTTTGGTGAAACGTTGCAAAGAAGAAGAAGAAATACCTGAGCTAGTTTATAAAGCATACGGGAAGAAACTGCCGTTGTATGTGTGCGCAACAGGTTCTTTTCGGCTTCATCCCTCTTCCAATCATATCCATACCTGCACTTGCAAAATTGCCAACAATGAAATCTAAGAAAACTTGGAAAAAACGCCAAATAAACATCATTCCAACATTCCAAGAAATATCGATACAACTTAAACCTATGTTTTGAGATAAAGCAATTACAAAATATAGACTTTTGAAACAAATATAACAGAAGAAACCTCAAGAATAAGTGGCATACCCAATTGACCCATAACCTCCTTCTTCATGTGTCTTTTTAACACGTTCCAAATAATCCTCTGGCAATTCCACAGTCCGTGCTGGAGCTGCAGATGCAGTCAAGTTCCAACCTCAGATACCAAGTACACGGCAGTTTTTACAAATGTGACCAAGTTCAACAACTTTTTATTATCAAGTTTCTCTTATAGCTACGAAAAAAAAGTAGAAATTACAGTGATAAATTTGAAGTTTTAGCACATTTAGTAGTCTTTTTTTGGTCGATTTTGAAAGAAATCCGATTTAGGATCACAAATACACAGGTACTGATAGACAAGCACACCAAATCACTCAAAGAGGACCTCGATGCATGAAAAAAAGAAAAACTTGGTACTACGATTCCAATTTGAAGTACATGGTCGAAAAACAGCTTAGCACATAATTACAAGGTCACTACAAAACTCACCTTTCAAGAAAAAAGTGTCATGAGAATCACGAGCTGGATGTTGTTGAGGTTGAAAGAGTGCATCGAAATTCCAGAAGCTCCAGTTTCCATAGACAAGTGGGTGTCAACAGTAGAAGTTCTAAAATTGACCAAAGGAAACTGCAAAATGCTAAAGCACAATTGGAGAATCTAAACAAACGTTAAAAAGGGATAAAACAATTATTGCTGCATTTCGTACCTGCTTTCTACAAAATTGTTTGTTGGCATTTCTTCAAACCTGATCCATAAGTACAAAGTCAGCAAATATATGAAGGGTGTAAAAGCACTATATTTCTGATACACTTTGATAATCCACTTCATATTTTGAACAAGCATAAACTTTGATGTTATTACAAGGAAAATTACTACAAACATCAACTATATAGTAGATGTGGGAAATACTCACCCCATTTCTAAGAAGATATTACGGAATTGCGTCCTCACCTGTTGTTCAAACCCACAACCTTGTAAGTGACTTAAACAAAGAGATTTTGGGATTTGGTGAACTCAAAACAATAAATATGATCTAAGGACACATTCATGATCAAACTAAAGAGGCTTACCTTCAGCAAAGGGTGAAGGTGACCACCCTCGGTGGGCTTGCCTAATGCATTAAAGTTGTAAGGCTTGAACTCTCGTTTCAACCATTCACCGCTGCAATATTTCATAGAGCAAGCCCCACACAAACAATGTAAGCAGCTTAAAAAATTAGTTTTCAATTGAAATACCAAATACTGAGTCTCAAAAATAAAGCACAAATAAACCTACTTCAAGGCACTGGTATCTAAACCCTAATTGTACCTCTGTAGAAGTTCACGTGTGAGATCTGTCTCCGGCTTTACTCTCTTCGGAGCATAGTTAGGTCCCTTTTTAATCGAAAACCAAGTTTCGTTTCTGTTGAAACATACACAAGAAACCACATTAAAAGAAGCCAAAACTAACTCATTTTTACAACGCACATGCAATAGCCAATCACGACCAAATTGAATACACTCAAATACCTGGCTTCAATGAGTTTTCTCTTCTTGAGCTCGTTGATACTTGTTTCAGGTATACCCTGAATCCACAAACACAAATCAAATTACTGAATGTGATTAGGGTTTCAAACAATGGCAAAATCTTGCGACCTACTGCTGAAAACTGCAATGCAAGGTTTTACAGCTCTAAACAGAAACCCTAGTTTCCTTAAACCCTGCCAAGTGCAACAGGGCTTTGTTTTCTTGAACAACTCTGAGAAGTGGGTTATATATTTCTATACACAAAAAAAAAAAAAAAAAAAACATGTTTCCCAAACCCAGACTTCGTACGTTTGTGGAGTTTCAAAAGTACCTTTCCGTCTTGAATGGCAGTGAGCTGATTCCGGACTTCGTCTTTCACGTCTTCAACCTAATTTCAGAAAGTGATACAATGTGATTTTCTGACTCTCAACAAGAAACACCAAAAAATACAATATAAAGAGCAAAAATTTTCAATACAAAATGTCACCTTTTTGGAGATTAATCCCTTGGTAGTTTGAAGCCATTTGTACTTCATCGCAGTCTTAAACCCCACGTCGTAGACGAGTGCATCAAACTTCCCCTGTGGGAGTGGGAGTGTTCGAAATCAGTAAAAACTTTCATAACAAATGAGTGGTGAAAAATGGCGGCGGTATTTACAAGGACAAGAAACGCACCTTCAAATCCACCGCTGCAATGCCCTCCGCAGGAACAGCCGCAAAGACCTGCACCTCAGCAGAGCCTCGCATTGTGTACATCTTGCCCTCGGCGGTGAGCACCCACTTGACCTTCTTCACATTCTGTAATAACCAACCAAACAACCAGCCAGTTTCAGAGAAGGCGATGTGGAAAAAAGAAGGAGATTTAACCCTTCACTGGTAGGAAGATAAACACTAAACCCTAAAACCTAAACCCTACCTCAGCATCGACATAGCCAAATCCTTGAAGCGACTTCACAGCGTCTTTGACAAGGCTGTGATCAAGCCCAACTGACGAAGCCCACTCCTCGGAGTTAGGAACGTTGGAATGCTGTTGCAAATGGCCCAGAAGAGCCTCCTCCGCCTCGGTAGCGGCCATCGCCCCAGCTCCTCCCAAGTAGATATCTACAAGAAAAACTGTCTGCAGTGACACGTCTGAATTGAATGTCCAAATTGACAAAAATTTGACAAAAACATGTCCAAAGTGACATAAAAGTGTCCAAATCAGGGTGACCTAATTGACAAAAAATGTCCAAACTGACACTCCTCCCGAGTAGACCTACCCTGCAGTTATGACAGAAATGAGAGAGACCTCAGCTGTTTGTCTCACTCAAAATTGCACACCAAACCAGAACGATCACTAACTTCAAAACCGTACTCGTTGTGTTGAGAAACGTCAACAAAAATGACAACAAAAGAGCAACACAACGAGTACGGGAGTTTCAAATCACCAAGCCTAGTTTAAGAGTGTTGAGAGATAGAATATGGGAAGCCGGTTGTCAAAGACACAGCAGCAACCAACCAAACCAAGTCCAAACCCCTCCTCATACCTCAGGCAAACCCTAAAACCCTTTGCCTGAAAGAAGACCTCTGAAAACCCTACGATAGCTTAGCTGAGGTTGCAACACTCATAATAAGTTAAGCTTACACACCTTGCAAAACGGACGCAGTGCCAGTGCCAGGTCCTCCAACGGCGGTGCAGAATCACATCCAGGCAGGCACTCTTCTGTCGCAGCACCTCACACGGAATCACACGATTCGTGACAACCAACGGCGGATTTGCGTGCAGTAAGTTGGAGGTCCCGTTCTAGACTAAGCTTGGACGATGCCAATCCTGCAAACAGCGGTGTTCGAAGCAGCAAACCCTAAGGCCAAAGAAATCTACTGTCATACTCCTAAAATCACAAGGCCCTCTGTAACATCAATCTGCACCTTTGTAGCATCACATACCGCCTCCAACTCCTGCCGTCAAAGCTCAAGATCTTCAAATAGGATCATATACTGATCAGTGATCACACTCGCTCCTTAAGTAGTCGCAAGAACTGTTTGAATGACAATAATCAGCCTTGCAGGAATTCAAAACACACGCTCTCACTTAATTGGAAACAGATAAAGATCTCACGTGAACAACTGCAGGCACAACAGCGCCAACGATATTCTTCAGAACGATAGGAATTCTTTTAATTAAGAAAGATTACAACGCAAAGATGCCAACGCTCGTTGAATGGCTTCATACACCCTGAGAAGAGCGCAGAGCGAGCACCTGGATAAGACAAAAGCAGGAAATGGCTGCGGGAGAAAGCATACCCAGCTGTTGGAATCGAGTTAGCCAAAGCAGCGGGCAAATGTAAACAGTGAGAAACAAAAGAAGACGAGGGTCGAGGGGAATAGAGCGATGGGGAGAGCTGCTGCTGCGGATACCGCAATTACGAATGCTGTGCTGTGGCAGCGCAGAGCAAATTAGGGTTTCGGGGAAGGGGACAGCAAGACTTTTCTAATGTCACATATCCACTCTGTGACGCGTCCAGTGATCTCAAATATGATTTTCACTTTTAGTTCAAGTAGCTACAAACACTGCTAAAAAGCTAAAATCTTCAAATTTAACATCGTAAAGTTCACAAGATTCTTAGCTGCATAATAATTTTGGTAGCATTCTTGCAAAATTTAGCCAGTTTAATCTTTTAACAACCGGTTAATCATTTTGTGGTCAATTTAGACCCTTTTCCTTATGTAAGAAAAGAATGGCAATGCTTATGGCGATTAGTCAAAAGGGACGTGTTTAGGGAATTGGGAAGTGAAGAGTTTAGGACAATAACCATACCAATATGAGGTGGTACAGGTGGCATGTGGCCAGAGGGTTGGAAAAACTAAAAGAGTATCGGTTGAAAATACACCAATGAATGCAAAAAAGATGGCCATATCAACTAAAGAGTGAGCATGATTCTTGATGCATAACACTAAACCCTGCAAGATACTTCCATCTATATGGTTAGATCTATGGTGGACATGTGTATTCAATAGTTTTAAAATTTTCCCCCAAATGGCCATACAAAGGATTGCCCACCCCAAATGTTACGATACAAGATCAAGAGTTGACATTCCTTTCCTATTTTAAGATCATGACTTAATGTAGAAACAAACACTAAGAGACGCAAAGGTGACATTGAAAGTATTCCATTAAATTAAGCAAAATGTCAAGTGAGGAACAAACCTCCTCACTTGGTTTAAAAAGGAAAAAAAAAGGGTAACCAACCTCTAACCAACATAACCGTCATTACGAACTAGTTTGTAACATTATCCCCCTTTTTAAGTAGAGTTTTCTTACGGTTCGGTGCCGGAGCCCCAGGGTGCTTCTTATGAAACTTTGCCACCGTTAGTGGTGCATTCTCTAAATTCGCCGCCGGCTCCCAAGAATTCTCTTCTGGTTCGTAGCCCTCCCAAGAGACTAGATATTGCAATCTTCTTCCCCGACCAAAAATCTGTGAATTAAGAACTTTGTGAACTTTCCATTCAATATCTCCATCAAGAGTGATAATCGGTGGGGGTGGTAATTGGCGTCGTCCCGGAATGGAATCATTACGATATCTTTCAAGCAAAGAGACATGGAACTCATCATGAATCTGCAATGTTTTTGGTAATTGTAAGCGATAAACAACATCAGAGAGTTTAGCGATTACTGTAAATGGTCCAAAAAACTTTGGGGCCAGTTTCCGAGACGGCTCCGTTGTTGTTATATTATCGTATCAAAGAAGAACCTTGTCGCCTATTTGAAATGTTGGTTGTAATTGTACCCCGCGATCATAGTTGCGTTTAGCGTCCTCTCTTGCAATTTTTATGATGACCTTAAATTCTTTGTAGACTTGTTGTAGGTGTTGCACTCGGTCTTCCGTCGCAGACACTGTAGATGTGGTTGGTGTAGAAACCAAAAATGCCGGATGATAATCATAAGTGGCATAGAAAGGAGAGAACCCTGTTGCAGAATAATTTGTGTTGTTATACGCAAATTCCGCTATTGGGAGGAGATCGGCTCAATCATCTTGCCGGGTTGTACTGAAAGTTTGAAGAAATTGATCAAGCATTTGATTTACCCTTTCGGTTTGCCTGTCCGCTTGAGGATGAAAAGCCGTGGTTGGAGATGGCCGAATTCTAAG
Source organism: Ulota crispa (assembly GCA_963920765.1). Taxonomy (NCBI): domain Eukaryota; kingdom Viridiplantae; phylum Streptophyta; class Bryopsida; order Orthotrichales; family Orthotrichaceae; genus Ulota; species Ulota crispa. The sequence continues at coordinate 29,544,447 of OY987242.1, forward strand.
GAGTTCGCAAAGTCTTCTCATGAACTTAGAGACAAAAATTGGCCTACGATCTAAAATTATCTCTTCCGGTATGCCATAAAGCTTCTAAATATTATGTAGATATAATAAAGCGGTCTCGTTGGAGGTAACCGTTTCCTTTGTAAGAATAAAGTGGCTTAGTTTTGTGTTTTTATCGACTACCACCATGATAGAGTCATGTCCACTGCTATTTGGTAATTTTACTATGAAATCGATAAAAATTCTTTTTCACGGTGTATGACCGACCGGAATGGATTGTATTAATCCATATCTAGGATGGTGAGTTGATTTCGACCGTTGACACAAGTCACATCCTTCAACGTACCGGTGAACATAGCGGTGTAATGTGAGTCAATAAAAAATTCGGCTAACCAAATCCAAAGTTTTAGGTCTCCCTTGGTGTCCCGCGGCTGGTGCATCATGCCGAGATTGCAAAATTTGCCGCTTGAGTTTCTCATCGTCTGGTACATATATCAAATCCTTAAAGTGAAGGATTCCATCATCCAACGTGTATCCTTAAAGTCGTCGGCGTATATTTCGGGGAGGTTACTTGGAATTGTCTTTGAAAAATGACAATAGTAGTTGTAGTGTGGCATCCTCTTGCAACGTTGTCTTAAGTTGTTCTATAATTTGTACATCCGCCCATACCGATTCATGAGACTCAAGTGCAGCAAATTGCAGTAAGGGTCGATTCTCTTTATTTTGTTCCTCGGTGACATCCACTCATCTAGAAAGAGCGTCTGCCCTTCCATTTAGCGATTCTGCCTGGGGGTGAATTTCAAAGTTAAAAGCAGATAGGAATTCAAACCATCGAGCTTAGCGTCGATTTAGCTGTTTTGTAGTAAGAAAATATTTCAAATTTTTGTGGTCCGAGAATACCCGAGTTTGATGCGGTGATCCTTCCAAATATACTCGCCAGTCTTGAAACGCCAAAATTATACTTAAGAGCTTCTTATCATAGATATCATAGTTTTGTTCTACTGGAGACATCTTTGAACTACGGAATGCACAAGGGTGGAGATGCCCATCATCCCCGTGCTGCAAAAAAATAGCTCCTGTTGCCAAATCGGATGCGTTCGCCTCTACAATGAAGGGTCGTTCAAAATTATGGTGGAGCAATACCGGTGCTTGAAGAAATCTTGATTGAAATTCCATGAAAGCCTAGTCCACTTCTATGATCCATTCAAATTTTTTATCTTTTTTTATCAGCATGATAAGGAGAACGGCAATCCTAGAATAATCACATATAAAACGTTGATAAAAATTGGCAAAGCCAAAGAATGCTTGCACTTCCTTCACGGTTTTTGGTGTGGGCCAATCTTTAATGGTTTGAACCTTGTTCTGGTACATTTCCAACCCTTTCGCAGACATCATCATTCCTAAAAACTCAACGGATTGACAATGAAACTGATACTTTGATTCTTTGGCATAAAGTCCATGTTTCTCCAATCGTTGAAGAACTTCCCGCACGACTTGAACATGTTCTTCCAGATCTTTTGAAAAAATGAGGATGTCGTCAAAATATATTACTACGGAAATGTGCAATAGATCTCCAAAGATCTCTTGCATGTAAGATTGAAATTGGGCAGGCGCATTGGTTAATCCAAAAGGCATCACTAAATACTCGAACAACCTATACCGTGTTTTGAATGCCATTTTGAACTCATGTCCCAATGCCATCCGCACTTGGTGGTACGCCTGTCTTATATCCAGCTTAGTGAAAAACTTTGCTCCCACCAACCGGTCTGTGAGCTCCGGAATAAAGGGTAACGGGTAGCGATTATTGATTGTGACTTTATTCAAATTTCGATTATCCACGCAAACTCTGATGGAACCATCTTTCTTCTTGGCAAATACAATTGGTGCCGATACCGGGGATTTGGACTGTTGAATCCATCCCTTCCCCAAATTTTCCTTTAAATACTTGCAAAGCTCTTCTAATTCCGCCGGTGACATAGGTCGGAGACCAGTATTTCGTGGCTCCTGGCCCTACTTGAATTCAATCCTCATGTCCGTCACGCCGTGTTTTGGCAACTCATTTGATGCCTGCTCACTAAAAGCTCCACTCAAGTCGCGGTATTCCTCTGGAATTGAAAAATTCTTTGTACTAGAAAGAATTGTCTCGGAAATATTGAGTGCATAAATCTCCGCATCCTTTGCCGAAAAACAAAAAGTGGCCGCTGACACAAAAGAGTGCGTTGGGGCAATTAAGTTTCTTGTAACGGGCCCGGTACCTTTTATTGGCTTACCGGGCCCTGTACCTCTAAGCCCTTTACCGGCCTTTGCACCCGGTATCCCTATGCCGGGTGCCAAAGAGAGTACCAGGGCGGAGTGTCCTCAACCGCCAGTCGGCATCGAATTGCCGGGTGGCGAGGCGGGGCTCACTGCCTGGGCTCGTCCGGCAGGTCCCGGTAGTCCCGACAGGACCGCAACGCCAACGCCCGAGCTGCCTACAGGCCCCAATATGCCCGCAGCGCCGACGCGCAGGCTGTCTGCAGGCCCTGACAAGCCCGCAGCGTCTGCAAAGCCCGCGGCGCCTCCTCCTTTGCTAATGTCTTTTTCAATTCTTCCTTCGTGAACTTTGCTTTGTGAATGCAGTGCACTTGCGGTAATCCCACCATCCGTTGACCGTCGCGAAGCATCATTTCCAACTTCGGAATGAAGGCTCATTATTTCAGGCATTGTACAATTTGCTCCACAATACGCTGAGTTTAACATTACACTCATTTGTGACCAACAAATAGTTGGGTCGTGACAAATCAACCAAGGGATGTCCAAATAAATATGTATCTTCCTGTGTTGGTGATATCCGCCACTAATTTTTCACGATAACTCCCAATTACAAGTTCAACCACCGCTTCGTGTGTAATAAGCCCGGAATTAATCATTTAGCCATTAATCACCTAGACTTCTCTTGGTGCTCCTATGAGTTTTAGGATTGCATTGCTCTCCTCTGCAAACCTAAGATGCATGAAGATTCATGTGGCTCCTGAGTCCACTAGGGTGGAGGCCGCCATGGAGTTGATTGTGGCATCCAATGTTACATAGGCCTCCGGATCCAAGGTAGCCCGTAGAGACAATGGAGTCAATATATTTCCCGAATCTTCGTGGATCACTAGAGGTTCCTTCCATTGCAAACATTGCTCATGATCAAGCTCATCATCCCCCCGTTTTGTGCTTGTGCTTTGCTTTGGGATTGTAGCCGCCGCCGTCTGGACAATGCCCGGGTACTGAATCCTCCCACTTAGTCCCGGGCTTCCTCTTTTCTCGAGGCTGTTTCTTCCATCTTCATGGTAGCCAAAATTGAAAGTGGCCTAGAGGGATTTGTGGGGCATTTAGCTCTGATATGTCCTAATTTGCCGCAACCCCAATATTACCCATGGCGTTAATACTCTAGCCGTTCCGCTGTCGTTTTTGCCAAAGCTTGTGTGGCTCGAGTTGCGCCAAGCTCCATAGGCACTGGGCCCGAATTTGTTTGAGATCTTGCACTTGGATTACGGAAAGAAGTGGTTGGAACTCTAACATTTTGGAAATCGGATTGTACCCGCCGATTTTGCCGTCGGCCTCATAGCCTCTTATCGATCCGGGACACCATTGCCATCCAATCTTGAAGTCTTTGTGGTTGGGTCTCTGCGGTGGCTATGGAATTCAAGATCTCATCTTTGAGTCATCGTCGAAACCGAGCCACCAAGCTAGCTTCATTCCATTCGACTTGAGCGGCATATTCATTAAACGTAGAAATATATGATGCCGCCGAACCGATTTGCCTAAGCCAACTTAAACGGTATTCTGCGTTACCTTGTCTATTCAAGTCACCGTAAACCCCAATAATGGATTTCCAGAAAGCATCATAGTCCGTCAACAACTCATGATTACGTCCTTCATCAAGGGCTTGCAAAAGTGGCATTGCCCAATTTTGTGCAGCTCCTGTCATATATGAAAGAGTATAAGCGACTTTATCGGCATCAGAATTATAAGTGCATAGCTTACCTTGAAATACCAAACGCAATTGTGCAAGCCACCGGTACACCTCGTTACCCTTTTTTTCCGAAAAACTTATCCAATTCTGTTACTTTTGATTTCTCGATATGAAATCCATCACCTCGAGGCTCTTCCATTCTTCTTGGTGCTCGCCCTTCTTCCCCGGATGCGAATGACGCTACCAGTCCTGGCCCCAACGTCGCACGCTCTGAAAGTTCTTGCATCAAGTGGGGGATTGTTGTTTGAAACACATTTTGAATTTGTTGTTGTATGAATGAGGCCAACTCCGACCCCACCCCTTCCGGCATTGTAAGTCCTTGCGGATCTCCGGCTACGTGCTCACGATCCATGGTAGCTCAATCTAACTTCACAACATGACTTCTCCAACCTTCTTCACCCACCACAATCTTGCCATTGTAGACAAGCATTGTTGAAACTTGTAACATGATTTACTTGATGCAAGTATTTCCTAATCCTAACCTTATTTCATTTATGTCTCTACTCTTCTTTCCTTCCTAATCACTACCAATTAATTGGCCATTATCCTACCTACCAACCACGGTGAATGCATCAAAACCTAAAATCACCTCTTCGATAGAACCAACAAACAACCCCAAGAACGCATTGAAACATTGAGTAGAACATGCCAAAATTTTGGAAAAAGAAAACCACACAAATTGTTTGCTACTCCTACCACCATAGAAAATTTGCAAAAACTCTTGAGCCTATTTACTTTACAATAATTTCCCGAAAGGCAACATCCCACATTTGTCAAAACCAAATACATCCCTACCCGGTTGCCTCCTCATCCAAATGTGGACTCTCAAGGACTTGACATTATGTTACGATACAAGATCAAGAGTCGACATTCCTTTCCTATTTTGAGATCATGACTTAATGTAGAAACAAACACTAAGAGACGCAAAGGTGACATTGAAAGTATTCCATTATATTAAGCAAAATGTCAAGTGAGGAACAAACCTCCTCACTTGGTTTAAGAAGGAAAGAGGAAGGGTAACCAACCTCTAACCAATGTAACCGTCATTACAAACTAGTTCGTAACACCAAAATTAACCACGGTCATTAAAGGGTTAAAGATCATTGGTGACATCACATCATCATACTACTAACATCACAATGACCTTTGTAATATCACATCTTCAATCCATAATATCATACTATTAATCATCATACCACTAAAAATCACACCAACCTCTTTAAAATTACATCTTGATCTATATAATATCACATCTCCAATCTCTGATATCATATTACTAATCATCATACCACTAAAATCACACTGACCTCTATAATATTGCATCTCCAATCTATGATATCATAGTACTAACCTCCACTAGAAGAAAAACAAGAATAAACAATTGCCACAAACTACAACGACTAGGTCACCATAATTGCCTTGCAACTGCACAAACAATTGCACAAACAATTGCACAAACAACTGCACAACAACTACACGACTAGATTGTAATTGTGCAAATGTTGTGTAGTTGTTTGTGCAGTTGCAAGGCAGTTATGGTGACCTAGTCATTGCAATTTGTGGCAGTCGTTTATCCTTGTTTTTCTTCTAGTGATCATACCATTAAAATCATAGTGACGTTTATAATATCACATCTTGACCTTTGCAATATCATAGCTTTAGTCTTTGTGATATTATGAAATAGATACAATTTGAAGTCTGATAACTCAAATTTTTATTTGGCATTCTATCTAACATATGGAAATCCTAATAAAAATTTAATCCATTTTTAGTTTGATGGACACTTGAAAATAGAGTAGAGTACAAAAGTACAAGTTTAAAAGTTACAAAAGGATTTTTTTGATTTAAATCTTAATCTTTGCTATATAGAATCACTATTGTTCATTTAGATATGCAAAATAGAGCAACAAACTAATAAAAGCTAGAAAGCTACAAAAAAATAATTCAAGCTACAAGCCTATACAAAAAAGTGAAGAAAAAATAGCGTCATGGTGCAAGTAGTTGCTCAAAGTTCCAAATCTAGATGCATCCCAAGCATTAGGAAAAAGAGTATGTTGTTGTTTGTAACCAGTCAACTAGGAACTTAGGCAAAAAGCAACGTGATCTTCACGCCATGTGAAGCCATTATATTTGAAAGTCAAGCCGCCCTTAAATTTCTTTGAGATAATGCCTTTTTTTTAAATAAATCTTTGGGTTTTGCAACCCACGTTTTCATAAAATTCATTCTTGCAATATCAATTTTGATTTTAGGAATAGTTGGTCACAATCAACAAGCTCAAAGTGTAAATACTTGCAACTTGATTTTGCACTTAAAAAAAATCTTGTGAAGCCATATTTGCACCATTAAAATTTACCATATGGCCCAAGAAGTTGTTGGTCCAAATCATAAACAAAAACCCTAGAACTCACCCTCTTTGGGAGACCTACAAGTCACAAGTAGGTGCCTACGATAGAAAATTTTGAAAATTCATTAGCAATTCTATTATACTTCAAAAAATACAAAAAAAATTGCGTTACATTTAGCATATATTTCTTTTTGTTTTAACATTAGGCAAAATAATCTCCCTCTCTTAGAAACCACATGAAATGGCAAACAATCCCTTAAAGTGTTGTTTTTTGAGTAAACTACCCAATTTGGCTTGCAAACTCTTAAGATTGGAATCCTATATAAAATCTATTTAAGATTGTCAAAGATTTGTTGCAACTTTAATGCAGCCAAAAAACAAGGAGGAAATGAAGCAAACTATTCAATCAATCTAGTATAAGATGTAGTTATTCAAGAACTACCAATAAGCCAAGGTCAATAACCTCTCTTTCCCTAAAATAAAATGGTTTTTCAATAGCAAAAAATGATTTGTTTGGTCTATTTTGAATGCAAAACCAAGCTAAACTACCACAAAAAGAGGTGATGAGTTGGATTTGGTCCCAAGTTTGCAAGGGCCAAACTAGTGGGTTGGCACCTTTTTTGGGTAGAATGTAATATTGATATTCCCTTTTCACCATGCCAATGTTTCTGCACTTACTTTTAATTATTCTAAAATAAAAACACAAAATGCCATTGGGTGCCAACAAAGTGTAAATTTTAGGATTACTTTCACATTCCTAAAGTAATTAATAAAAATCGGCAGTACTACGATAGTAGATGTTGGTAAACATTGTGGTATTGTCTACTTAACATCGTGTTAATATTTGTGTTTGTTCCTATATGATAATATATAAGCTTAGTTTTAGTACTTTTGTTTATGTATGATATTACAATCTTGTTATGTTTTCGAAGTACACTCTACCATGTTTCCTTTGCACATGAATTGATCTTGAGTCTACAGGAGCTTGTCATGTCCAAGTTTAGGATTTTCATTGACGTCACACACCTTTGTGCCCCGCCCCCTTTGTGTCCTGTTCATGTACTATATAGTTTCCAACCAAGTGAGGCAAGTACATTAGGATTTAACCAGATGAAAAACGAACAGTTGCACTGAAAATTGCTTCATGGAACAAATGTTATTCTACAGTTTTCTTACAAATGGCGCTGAGTACAGAATGATATACACGCTGTAGGAATCAAACACTTCCTACACGACAGCGTAACTAAAATATGTTTCATATCCACTAGAACAGCGGGGACAGGATCATCACAGATGCTGTGATGATGTGCAAGCAAAGATAGTTACAGATAGACTACGACGCTAACTTAGTTTCGCTTCTCGAGGCCAATTTGTTCTTGACATAGCAGCAGCGAAGGGAGGTAAGCTTAAGTCGACTTTAGAAATAGTTGCAACGATCCAATGTAGAGCGGCATTCTCGACATCAGGTGCCGCAGGAGCCGGAGTAGTTCAATCTACATGATGCAACAACGTGATGCTAGTTCAGTTGTCGCGTCACAATCAGCGTCTCCAAAACAGAATCCATGCTGGATGGCAGATCTTTCTGAAAGACAGCAACAATCTAAGGTCAAAAGACAAGCTATTCTAACAACATCAAGAGGAATTAGAGAATTTCATGAGTACTCTTGAAAGATGGAACTACTTGCAAATGTTGATTTACCGCAGCTTTTCTTTTCAAGTCCCAATATGGCATGTCATGGCTGAAATGCTGAAGATCAAAGTTTGGGTTCAGAGGCCATTTGCACGACTTGAAAAGACAGCTGCATAAGAAAGGAACTTCAGTAAGGTGAGCAATAGAAGTAGAGTTTTTTTTGTGTGTGTGTGTCTGCGTTGTTTAAACGAGTACAAGGGCTACGTGACTGAAAACGGTGAGAGCTGAAACACACAATAGAGTAAAAAACGTCATATTCGTTAATTTGGGAAAAACAAAGGTACCATTTTGTACTCCACCTCAATCCAAAATAGTCACCTCAAACCAGATTCAAAAGTATCAGGTTCAGTCTGAGCCACTAAGATTTTTTCCCTCGTAAATTCCTCTAATCAGGTGAGGACAAGTGTACCAAAGGGGCCTGGTTTGGGGGTGATCACCCCGTTCTTCCCAAATTTTCAAAAGTCCCAAATGACAGTTTTGACCCAAATTAACGAATATGACGTTAAAAGTGCTATCCATATGAGGGCTAAGTACATACGCAGCGGAAGAAGTGTGCTCTGTGCAGCTCCGAGTGAGAAATTCTCCTTTTCGTCTCCTGCAAATCCATCCTGAAGCTTTCCGTGTGTCAACTTATTCTGCTAGTCACACAATTGACAAGCGTAAGTACGTAGCAACTTGGTAGGAATTACAAGCACACAAATCAAAACACCTTTGTCAATTGCAAGACTATAAAGCTAATTGAAAGCTGCTATTTATGTAGGATTAAACTCATTCATTCATCGAGGCAATGAATATTAAAGAGTGACTTCTAAGAAACACTTCTGCACGCGGTCTGTAAATCTCAACGAAATACGTCACTGCTCAATACATTTAGGAACTAGCCTCCGGAAAAATATACAATACGGAATATCGAGACTCTATGGACAAGGAAAAGGTACTCGCGGAGAGTGCACACCCAGGGGTTGGAAGCACAGGTGCCATGCATGCAGAGTGGTTCTAAACCTTACTCCTCTGGTAGTGAAGGGGGATTGTGGGCATCCCAGATACGAATTGCATTTGACCTTTAGTAGCAATCGAAGCTCCTTATTCTCTTCTGCTAACAAGTAAATCTATACGCCACATACAACAAATGTTAAATTCGACGGAAACGAATGATGACTTCCAATGGGATCTAACAATCGCCGGTTGCACATTCCAATCCATCCAACACGCGTACTTTGGCATTGTACTACAGCAACCGCATCAGATAAACAGAATCCCCCAATAGGAAGACGAACGAGAAAACCTACATAAAAAACGGCAACATTAAAAGAAGAGCTCGGTTGGTATATAATGCATTTCCGTAAACCAACGGAAAGCTGTGGAGTAGAAGTACCTGCTCTTGGGCTTTTTCGAGATTGCTCTTATAGTCTGCCACTTCCAGCCTCAGGACTTCTGCTTCCATCAGCAAAGATTTCATACCCTTCTCGTACACCTTCATCCTGTGTCCAAGGTTTCAACCACCTGGTCAACAAGCAGTTATAAGAACTTGGAGTACACAGATATTGTTGCCCTGTGAAAATACCTTAAGAGAACACAACTGCACGCTTACAAGTTACAGATGAAATTTGTTGAATAAAATTGGAAGTGCCAGCCTAAATTCAACAAAGTCCACTGATAGGCTAGGCTTTCATACCTTTCACGACTGCCTTCACCTTCGGTCCATTTCTTTAACAGCCTGTAGATCAACATAATTGTGGGATGCACAAGAAGTAAATTTAACATTGTCTAATGAAATGAGCTTTTGTCAAGGTACACAGGAACTCCTACAACAGGCGACTAACCAACAGGTGATTCAAGAAAGGAGTACTTGTTTTCCTTATATCCGTCACCGATATGTTTGGTTATCATTATGGCGCAGGAAATAACTTGAGCCTAAACCTACCTCCAGTACAAAGACGCTTCGATATTATAAAAAGAACTGAATATCAGATCCCACAGTAGGACGAGATTTTTCTGAATCATGAAAAAAAAGGCCTCACCTTTCACGACTTGACCGGAACTCCCCTTGCATGCGTCTTAAGATGGCTTTAAATTGGAGATTAAGGGATGAAATGGCGTCGTCTCTTTCCTGTTCGAGGGCTCGTACCACTCCAGCTGAGACGGCCGACGACACCATTCTGGAAACACTCAGCTCATCTCTAGCAGTTTCCATAGCCGAACAGGCTTCCTGTATTCTTTCCAGTTCTGTCGAAGTTTCCTCATACCGCTGCATGGCCATTACCAAAACCAAGTATTAATCATAATTGATCTCTTCCCAATTCAATAGCAGCACAGTATCACGCCAAATTACCAGAAAGCAAAGAGTCCATGTGAGACCTTAGCTTAAATCAAGATCTCAAAGGACCAACTGCCCAGTCGCATCAGAGGAACCCATAAGAATATTGGGCAATAGAATTTTGATCCGCCCATTAACCAGTGCGAGATGTATTACATCGACATCTGTTGCAAGAAGCTGCAATCACTGTAAACTGAGGAAGAGTTTTCACTAGGATAAAGTATGTTAAAACAAAAATCGCCATACCTTGTTGGCTTCTGTAAGCAGGATCTCCAGCTGCAAGTTCCGCTCTCTTATAAGGTTTTCCGCATTGTGGTGCTCAACTTTTATACACGATTTGACAGTGTCCGCCTCGTCTTGACGTCTGCAGCCGGGTGAAGACAAGAATAATGCCAAACGAGGTTAATTGGGACATCCGTCAGTTACTACGAACTTGAAGATGTTTTCGAATACATGAAACATTGGCCTTTCATTTCTAAGAAAGCAGTCGCATATACTGATGGAGTATACCTCTGTAATTTCGTTTCCAAATCTGCAAGCTTGAGTCTCAAAGCAGGTACATCTTCCACATCAGCGCTCTGAAAATTCATTGGCGCTTTACATTTATTATCCTCATCTTACAGCGAACTATTAAACGGCACACGCTGGAGAATAAAGACAAATTCCCAGAAGACCATCAATCAACATGAACGTGCAACATGCTACGCATTTCATTCCATGAGTTTCATACTAAATGAACTCAGATACGAAATTGAAAATGAGACAGATTAAGCATCGAATGTGCTCAGCAGAACTGTTGAATCACGAGTCTCCGAGGATGAGAGATGACAAGAAGCACCTCTGCAGGTAAAGGATGCACAGCCGCGGTGCAACCTCTGATACTTTCTAGCTTTTGCAGCATTTCTTGCATCCTTTGATTGGCCTCTTCAGCTCTGTCCTCGGCTTGGGCAGCCCGTTCCTCGGCCTCATCGGCAGCTTCCATGAATACTTCCCGGTCGTTGTGATAAAGGTTGCACTCATTTTCCAACCGCGTGCATTCTTGAGTCAGCGCCTCGCAATCCAATGTCAGCGACTTACATTCAGCCGCAAGTCTCCGGGTCTCGGCCACTTGTCTCTTCAATGCTTGCGCATTCAGGGATGCCTCTTCCTGTAAAATCGGATGCAAGCTTAGTCGGCGATAACTCGGATTTCTTCTACCACATGCATCAGGCACTTTACTTTTCAAACTCGAATCAATTCCGCGGCTGTATTGACTGCAGATAACATTCGCGAAGAGAAATCAGGTCGATTGAAGGGGCTAGGAATTTTGAAACGCGATCTAGATAAATAAGTAAAGAGTAGCCTCTGAGTTTCAGGTCAGTTAAAGATGACTTGTCCATTTCTCCCTTTATTATTCAGACCTATTATGACTACCGCTAATATAAAAGTTTCAAGCACTCCAGATAGTTTAACCACAGCATTAAGAAAAGACACGATAGAAATTCCAATATCACAGGGCCTGTTATAAAAAACGAGATCGAATAATCTTCTTCAGTAGCGAAATCAAGAATGTCTCTTCAGTGAGGGGATCGAGTAATCCTGACCAGTTACGAGAAAGCTGACCACAGAGTATCAAGCACAAATAACCATTGCAAACCAGTCGATCCTCGAGAGGACGAGGGGCCGATCCTGTGCATGGCCGTAGCCACAAACCTCCCCGATGTATAACATGACCAATCAATGTAAGTTCAGACGCGGGATGGAGGACTCGCAAGGGAGTTAGTGGAACACTTTTTTCAATATTCAGATTATTGTTTGACACTAATGGCCGACCGTGTGCTCCATTTCTAGTTAATTGCCACACAAGGAGAAGTTCACGCCTAGGAAACCATAACGGTATAAAAAATACACTTATAAACAAGAACAGGCTCTTTCTCTCGATAGTGTAAGCCGCTGATTGTGCAAGCTGGAGGTACACAATAGCAAGAGAAGAGAATTTACCCTGGATTTCGCACATCTCAAATCCGCCTCCTCCAGCCGCTGTAGAAGCACATAAACTTGTTCCTGGAGTTGTCTCTGAGAGTCCACTGCTTCCGCCAGCTTAACCTCCCAGTAATCGTGACAACGACAAGGCTCAAGCATATTGCAGACAGTATCGTGCACGTACTTTTCCACTTCAGCCGGCATCGTCGTTGCGACGTCCCCGTCGTACCTGTCCATGTCCTACGATGTGCAGATCCCTGAAATCAAGAAGTTCGGAATAACAAAGAAGAGCTCGTGGAGATGACAGAAAACCTCCTCGCTTCTCCACTAACTTACTCCCTCTTGGAATCCTCCGAAAAACAGAGGCTCTTCTCCTCCATCAGCACGAGAAGAACGGATCGCACAAAATTAGAAGGTCCTATCAAACAATAGACGCCTCTTCCGTTAAGTTACCAAATGAACGCACGGCGCCACTCCCTGATTCGCCTCGAGTCAAAAGCAAAATGCCACGCAAATGCAGGACTACGCCGAGCGTCCCGAAGTCGATCTGTGCATGCAAATGCCACAGCAAAGAATGGACCGATCGAAAGCCTTGATCTCGCTCAACAAGTCTCAAAAAAATCGCAAAAAAATCTCAAAAAAAGCGCAGTTCGGTTGCCGAGAGGCAGCGATCGCAATTGAGAGTTCGTGTGTGTAATCGAGACAATCAGATGGTCGCGAGAAGGCTGGTCACGTCGGAAGAGGTGTAGCTGTTGCGACGAGGAGACGGAGGAGTGTGTTGTGTTGTGACCAACGGTAGGATGTGGCGGACAACGGTCGGATGCCAGCAAAGCGGCGGCTATAGTTGGGATTTGGGGAAGAAGAGTAGTTGTGACGTTGAAAGTTGCGAGAGCCAGATTCTATGCCGAATCTGTCCTGTCCTACTCTGTGACTGTTACTGTCACTTCTACTATACAAAACGGCATTTATCTAGGATATCCGTAGATGGCTAATTGTCAACAATTTTCCTCTCAAAAGTGGGAACGTCAGGGACTTTGATTTAGGGAATTGCTAAATCCAGCATACTTTTTGCTAAATACACCACTATGCACCTTGTTTATGAGGTTGGGAAACTTCTGTATTTGTTAAATGGCCATTTAACCCCTAAATGCCCAAGCCCTATCTGAGCTTCTTGGATTTTCCATGAAACTGAATAATCAATCAACCTTTTCATAAATTTCATCAAGTTTTTTTCAATTGTAACCGTACAAATTTAAACTACACATGTTAGAGATTACATGGAAAAAGAAAACACAACAATATCACTTATGTAATGGTTGAACATGAGGGTGTTAAAACTGCAAAAGTGACTTAAAGTTTTATAATCCTCATTTCACATGTCAAATCTAAAAAGTTGGTCACCAAGAAAATATGATATTTAAGGTCATTAAATGTTTAACTATAATCAATTTACAATTTTAAAAATCTACTCCTACATTTTTTTTAATGGATTTTTAATGAGGATTTTTCTCCAAGCTCTAGTGTATTTGAGGCTCACTTTCCAGATCTTCCAACACTAAAAAACTCAATATTGCAGTTGACACCCTTGTACAAAATCTTGAGTAGAAAAATCATCAACTTTCATTTTCAAACTCAGATTTTTGATGTTGAAAATAGACTTCAAAACAAACTCATGTTGAAAAAACAAACACTGAAAATAATGATTTGATAAGGTTTTATTCATCTTCAAAGTTTTGTAGAGACCCAAATCTGGTCGCTTGGGCATTCAAGGGTTAACCCTTTACAGACCACCAAACCATATTTTGGTTTGGAAGAGTAGTTTTTGGCCTATACAAGGAAATCCCTCAATAATTTGGAAAATGATCTTCAAGAATGTTTGTGATCACAAGAATTTTGCATCCAACCCAAAAAACGACAATAGAATTGGATATGGGAGTTGATAAATAATAATGTTTATACATCATGGCCTCAAAATAAGTATCCATATTTTGTCAACAATGGATCAAAGCAACAACACAATACATCAAACATCCAAGAAGAATGCCATTTTCAATTGTGCAATCTTAAAAAACTTCAAATTGCTCAAGGAATACGCTTGTATTGTTTCTCTATACGATAGTAGTACAATTGTACTATTTGAGAATCCATCAAAATGATGCTATCAATTTATTTAAAAAAAAGTTCATCCTACATTTAAGGCCAATTCTTGATTGCTTTCACTGAACAAAGTTTTTGTAACAATTATCAAATTTCTTGTAGAACCGTTTTAAGGTAGCAAAGAAAATGGGATTTTTGACCCCTTTTGCTCACTTAGCTACACCTTGTGATGCTATTTTTGCCTATTTTGAGTGAAACTAGTCTTGTTGGAAAGGTGGGAAACCTTGCTTTCTAGAAATGTTAGGCTCTTCTCAATCAAAGCTTGCATGAAGCATTAACATTCAAAACCACACAAGCATGAAAAACTAGAGACTTTTCATATACGGCTCACTCATTCATTATAATATTTCACCTCCAACGGTAGATCTAACTGAAATTTTGATGCATTGCAACAAACAAGGTGCCCTTCACATTTGTACAGTTGGATTATTCAAATTGGGTCCACATTTGTTTCAAATGCACATCTAATCCTATTGCCCAAGTTTCTATTGGATTTTGGGAAAATGTGTGTGGTCTTTAAAGGGTTAAACCCTGAAGGACCAAGCCCTTTATTTTGCTTAAACCACTGAAAATTGTCACTTCTAGGGAATGAGTAAGAAGGTAGTTTTTTTTTTTTTTTTGGAAATCCAGTAGTAGGATTTTGCCTTGGACTAGAAGAGGTAATTGCAGAAAACAAATTAGGTCATTCTAGATGAAGATACTTACATCTGAAGTGAAGGGAAAAGTTTTTTTTCCCGATTGTCTGTACATTTCAAAAGCCTTAGACCACTCTTACATGAAAAAAATTGCTCTACTCAAAGTTGTGCTTTTGATTTACCATGAAGGAGATCAAGTTACATATATGTGGGAGGGTTTTCAAATCAATTGGAATTACACAACACATGAGAAAAAAATAGTAAGTAAAAAAAAATAGAGAATGAGTCAAATCACTAAATTGTTAAGAATTAAATTACTGAAATGAAAAATGCAAATCCCAATGGTTATAATGTTGTGATAAACAATCTACTTCCTTTAGTGTATTTTTTGTTCCAAAAGATTAAAATTTAAGCAAAATAAAGGACTTCAAAGTTTATTTTAGAGTAGAGAATCCATAACTGCCCGCAAACAAAAACTCCTCATAACTTTCATGTCATTGATTGAAATTGAATGATTCAAAGCATCCCACTTTTAAAAAAAATCTAGAGAACCAATTTCAAAATTTTATTTTAAAAAACATGAATTTTGAAGAAGTTTTTTGGGCTGCTTGGACGGGCATTCCTCCCAAAATTTTCACATTCTTGCATAACCTCTTTGTCAAATGTCAAAATGAAGAAAAAATTAGATGCCCACATAGATCACTATACTTCCCTACTATTAAAGTTTCAAAAAATCACACAAAGTATTTTAGCCATAGGTACGTGCCCAAAATTCCATTTGTCCCCCAAAAGGGACAATGGTCCTTTCAGGGTTGATGATGGCCAACGTACTCCACTATTTTTTTGTACTTTATTTATTCACTCTTCTTATTCTTCTTTCTTCTCTTTGTCCACTCTTCTCTTTCATTTTCTTTTACTTGACCTTACTTTCATGATTTATAATAAATATATTCCTAGAATAAAAGTGTTTGCCATCATCATTAAATGGTCATCCAATAAATTTCCCCTTCTTTTCTTTATGAAACTCTCAAAACATGGTGCATTGTGGTGGATTTAGCAAAAAATGTGGTGGATTTGGTAATTCCCTTGATTTATTTACAAAAAGGGCCACTTTACACGACAAGTCAAGGGCGTGACAACTTGAAGACATTTTAACCAAAACTTGAGCCCAAATGGTGTCAGGAATGGCTCCAAGTGTCCATTACAATATAAGTATAATGGGGCTAACTCTCTTGTGTGTAAAGGCTTTGAGGCCAAAAATTTGAGGCCACTAGAGAAAAAAATAAGATTTTAGGAAAAAAAAAGGATTAAAAAAGAGATTTAGGAGAGCCGGTGATATTTTTACCCCATCCTATGGTGTTGAGTATCCCAAAAGAATGTTTTTATCCAAAAAATTACATTTAAATTTATTTTGACAACAGCCTTAGGGCCAAGAATTGGCTTCACATGTTTGGAAGACCCTATTTTTGAGGTTGAGGCTGGCTAGATCTTGACTCTAAAATATTAAAATATGTTTTCAAAAGGGAATTGATGTATGTACCACCTCTTTTCAACTATTTTACCACACCTACTATACAATACTAAAATAGATATGGGTTACAGGAGAAACATTACTAATTTGAAAATACAACTTCACATAGAAGTTGCAACTTTAATTTTGTTTTTCAACTCCCAATCTTGCTCATAGTATCAAATAAAAAAATCTAAATTAAACTAGGCATGATTTTGATTTTTTAATTGATACTATTAGCAAGATCTGAAGCTAAAAAATAGAATTAAAGTTGCAGCTTCTATGTGAAGTTGTGTTTTCAAATTAGTGCTATTTTTCTATGATCCATACCTACTTTAATATTGTAAATATTGGCCATATATAGTAGGTGTGGTAGAATAGTTGAAAAGAGGTGGTACATATATCAATTCCCTTTGAAGAATTAGCCTTGACTCACTACAAAAAAACCATGGTCAAATCTACACAAAGTTGACAAAGATTGTGACCTAATCTGCAGTATATTGTAGATTAGGTCTCAATCCTTGTCAACTTTTTGTAGATTTGACCATGGATTTCCACAAGTACTCCTAGTGGAAAGGTGTAGTAATAATTAGATGACTAGCTTCGCAAAACACAAGGACAAGCTAACACCAAATTTGTTCAAGGAAAGTCTAAAATAGCTAAAGTTATAGTATCTAAGGTCAAATGTAATGTAAACAACACTCAATTTAGGAAATATAAGGATAAGGTTATGACAAAAGGTTTATCCATTTAGGAATTGGGTAAATAGACTTATACATATCTTCCATATGTGGGTTCCAGTAACTAATAATCAGTCCATTAAATATGAATGCAATCCCATGCAAATGCTGTGATACTATCAAGAATTGAAAATGGGATTAGGGGAATTAACATTCATCAAACAAACACAGGCAATAATCTTTGGCAATGGACACGATTAGTAACTAAATAGTCCAAAGCAATTGTCATTCATTTAATGTCGTATCCATTTGACAAGGCTATGGTTTGGCAGTGTATTGTCTATCATAAACCATGAGTCAATAATTTAATTGCATCATTGACTAACCACATATAATAAATCTGATTATGTTCCATATTAAACCACAATCTATATCGGCACGTCTATGGCCTACCCAAAAGGGATTTAAATAAAGGGATAATCAAATCAATATTCTTCTCTTCACTTGTTCATAGCCTTCAGTTTCCATTACACATGTTGTTCTATCTATTCTATCATACTGATTCTATAGACTATCTCCATTCTATTTCTATCTCAGTCAATAGACATTATAATCGGTCAATAGCTAGTCTAATTCTATCCCAAAATATTGAATCTATGCTCTATTGCCTTAGTTTTTATCACAAAATCTATCTTGTAATCACTACAAGGATAAATAATAGTAATGTCTTCAATTGCCATTTGCTTCACTCGCAGTGCATTGTAATTTATAAGAACTGGTATTTAGCTATAAATTTATAATCTCCTGCTTATGCTTCACGCTCCACGCTATAGCTTTTCTCCTTCGTTCCAATATTCAATCATAAAAGGGCACACGCAGAGAATCACTCTCAAATCATGGCCATCATCTTCTTTACTCAAGCATCGCATTAACTCATCTTCATCATCACAATCAGATTATAACCTTTCTTTTTTATTTAACAACCCAAGCTATATCCTCATAAGCTTCAATTATAATCAATAACCATTATAATATGATTAACACGAAATCTCTTAGAAGCATCTTGCTTCATTAAATGAATTTGTGCATTGAGTTTTGCAATCACAATTTTAGTCAATTGCCTTAAGCATTCTCTCTCATAAATACTCGCATGATATTTGCTAACAATCTTGATAATGATCTGTAGCAACTTTTCTCAAGTTAATTCTCTCTCTATCTATTGCCTTTGATTAATATTAGTTCAATATTGCATCTTGTCTCTTTCAAGGCATTCATTCATGAATTAACCAGTCAACTATTGCCTCAAGCTCTCAATCACTGAGACACTCTCTCTCTGGCTATAGTCTTTATTTCTATGAACAAGTATATATAAATAGATTATAGCCATGCTTACCTCTCGCAGGTTCCTCAAGCAACACTCGCTGTCTATAATCTGCACACTTGCTCACTGAGTCAAATCGGCTGTTGCCTCTATCACAAATCAAATCAGTTCATAACAATCACATTAACAAAATTTTGATTTAACACATCGGCCTTGCTATCTGCAAGCCGAAAACACAATCAAACATAGAATATTGCCTTCCATAATCTATTTGACTAGGCGCATACATATTATTAACATAAAATTGAATACAAAGAAAACAAAGAAACTACAAGGGAAGTTAGATCTAAATTCTGCTCCAAGTAAAAAGAGAATGTCAATAGCCTTTTTTGGTCTAACTCTCCCCATTCTTGTATATAACTTCCTAACTGCATAACTTCTACCCGTCCATAGCCTAGAGTCTATTCATAAGACAATTGACCATGCATTCATACTCTATTTCAAAACTAGTATGCATTTCACTTCCATTTACACTACAAAAATCAAATGCAAACTCAAAATTCAAAAATGTTGATCACAAAAGACCTTGAGACCCTTTTCAAAATATTAACCAATCAAGTATTAGCATTCCAAGTGTCAAAGGCTAGAAACTAGCCTCAACTTGTACTGTGAAGCGGCCCTAAATATTGTGTTTAGGTTGCCCCATACTAAATTCTTTACATCCTACACTATATAAATATTTGTTGATACTACAATGCTTTTTGTTAATAACTAGATATTGGCACTTGCTATGATATGCATTCATCATTAGTTTTGTTAAGGTTTTTACATGTTGAATAGAATATTGAAAAGTAATACTTTCAATAAGTTTCAAATTGCATCTATGTGATAATATCCCGTAGAATGAAGATGTGATATTACAAAGGTCAATATGATTTTACTAGTACAACTATTACAACAAACAACAATGACAAAGTTGTAAAAAAACAAACTAGCGACTTCCACTTGAGTTGTAAACCATGTGAAATCCTAACACCTAAAGAGTTGCATGCGCCTCCAAGTGGCCAAGTGATGAGTCTAAAGGTGATTTTCTAGGGTGAGACAACCTAGTACACCATATTTGTTAATTTGGGAAAAATAGGTGTCCCACTTTGTACTCCACCTTAAACCCAAAAAGTTACCTTAAACTAGATTCAAAGGTATCATATTCACTCTTAGCCACTAAGATTTTTTCCCTTGCAAACTCCTCCTCTCAGGTGAGGACACGTGTATAAAAAAACGCCGCGAGCTAGGTTTTAGGAGACCTCCTAAAACTTTCAGCTCAAAATTTGAAAGTCCCAAAATGTACAATTTTTCCCAAATTAATGAATATGGTGTTCTAGTCATTAAGGCAGCCTAAGTGCAATATTTAATGTTTCTTTTCAAAATTAGTATTGCAATAATTTTGTGTCACTCCAAAACTACTATCACAACAATTTTTTTAAATTTTAGAATTGGTAAATAGAGTATATACAGTTATAGGATAAATCTATTTATTTAGATTTAGCAAACCAAGTACTAGATTCTCTATATAACAACATACCCATGTAGAGTGTGTTTACACTTGGTGCTAGGAGGGGTATCAGCAATATGAATGCAGTCTAAACGTGTGTCCAACTACTTATAATTTTACTTTTGTGCTACCTCTCTTAAGGTAAGAGCACCCATAAGCATGAGTTTAAGGTTTTTGAACATGATGATTACCAGTAAAAGTCTTGTAAATTATAGGATCCTATTAGCAACAAAAATATAATGAGTTTGCATTTTCAAATTTATTATTGGGATACAGTGAGAATGAGTTGTGAATTTTTAAAGAGCAAACTGCCTTTGTACCCATAACTACTATTAAGATTTCATGTTCACATGTTGTACATTCTTGTCATTACATCTATCTACTTCCACAAGTTCTCCAAGATTTAGAGGTCACTCTTTTGGAGACCCTCACGAGGATGGGTGCTCCTATCGTAACTCAAAGTGTGAACATACCCTAAGCATTTCAACTTGTGATCTTGGAATCAAATTTGTCCTAGCTAACATTAACCCCTAAATGACCCTTGGGAGCTGAGTTACGGGATCGTATTTTTTGAAAATACCCTCGCAATCGAATTGCTGAACAACGCGTTTCGCCAGATTAGTATATGCTAGATATACTGCCAAAGAGGGCGTTCGAGACGTTTAAGGGTTAACAATGCTAGAAGATATAAGCAGTAAAATATATTTATGGAGTATGTTGAGATGGAAGTACCATTACAAGGGATTTGGACCCAAGAATGGGCCCCTTCCCCCAAAACTATGGGAACTTTGAGAACACTTCCATAACACTTCCACATAGGCAATTTGTAGCAGTATGATATGGCATTAGGGCGACCACGTCAAAAAAATTTATTTAATTCTTTTTTGGAAAAAACAAAAAAAACTTCTTTTTGATTTTTTTTTTTTGACTTTTTTTAAAAATAATTTTTTTGACAACCAACTGTGGCTGGTTCCCTGCATTGAGAACATCCAAACTCACAACCCTTTCTTGGATTCAAATCCCTTGTAATGAGTACAACTATAGGGTTGATTTTACTATAAGTAAATGGTGAAACGATTACTTTTAAAAAGAGAGGATGCATTGAAGGCTTGGGAGATAATTGAATGATATTAAAATGATGCTTATTTGTAGAATTTGGCTACACATATAGTATTTTTGACATTTGTTTCCAGCATTTTTCCACACGTTTGCTAGGTGGGAGCTTGATAATCCTTCCATGCTGATATTTTAGCGTAGTGAGCAAGCTCAAACTCACAATTTGATAAAGGCATCTCTTGAGACATCCTAAAAATGCTATTCATGGGAGATTTTTGCAAGGGAAATGATATATCATGAGCGGGAATTCATGAGTCGTGAGTGTTGAGCTTAGTTTTTCTTGGGTCAAAATACAAGATTTCACCTATAGTTATGTACATATGTCCTTATAAATGTATATTTTATACTTTCATATTTTCAAAAACTTGTTGTTTTTTATTTAGATTTTCATTGAATTTGAGCACAAAATTGGTTCATGTTCTCAAAAATCTTGGATCACTGCTCACAGACTCACCATTTTACCCTCACAAAATTGCGTCATCCACTTTTACAACTCAAACTGTATGGTAGTGGTGGAAGTTGTTTATCTCAATGGTAAATACATCTGTATGGTATGGCTCTCTCGTAGAATCCAGATATAGAATAGAGAATGTCTTACTTTTCAAACACGGTTGTAAAGATGAAAATTGTCACCATGTTCCTTCAAAAATCCACTAGTAGAGTTGTCAAACACTTTTGATAGTAATTCCTTTGCTACAACAACACAAATTTGAATTGGCTAATGACTCCTAAGTTGCATTGAGGTAGGTACACTTAATCCTGATCACGAAACTAATTCCTCACTATGTAAGGTAATCTAAAACTTAACCCTTTAATCCCTGAGCGTCCAAGCGGACCATTTCGGTCTGTATTCCCGTGTTATTATGAAATCTTGGGCGTTCAGGGATTAAGGACCACACCTATTTTCACAAAATCCACTAAAAATAAGGGCTATAAGCTTAAATGTGCAATTGGATCAAATATGGACTTAATTTGAATAATCCAACTATATGAATGCAAAGGACACCTTGTTTGTTGTAATGTATCAAAATTTCAGCTAGATCTACCATTGAAAGTGAAATATTATAATGATTGAGAGAGCCGTGTGCAAAAAATCTGTAGTGTTTCATGCTTGTGTGGTTTTGAATGGGGGAATGCTATTTTGTGAGCAGGGATCTGTGAGTCGTGAGCCGTGAACAAATATTTTTTTCAAAATACCTGATTTCATTTATAATTTTGTACATAGGACCCTATAATTGTGCATTTTAAACTTTTATCTTTTGATAAATTTGCTTTTTAAAATATTTTCTATTAATTTTGAGATCAAAAGTGATTCCTACTTACCAAATCTTGGCTCACCGCTCACAGGCTCACCATTCTATGCTCACAAAATAGCGTCGTCCCATAGGATCCTATAATTGTGCATTTTAAACTTTCATCTCTTGAAAAACTTGCAATTTCTTTAATTTTTCCACTAATTTTGAGCTTAGAAGTAGTTCCTGCTCTCAAACTCTTGACTCATTGATCATGGCTCACCGATTTACGTTCACCAAATAGCATTGTATTATCCATGATTTGTGTAGACTTCCCATGTTTTGTGCAGATATCTAAAGTTCTATTTTGTGGTTCTTATTCTTGAATTTTGAATAGTTCAAACATATGGCCATTTTGCATTATGACCTAGTTCCAATTCTATGTTAACCCAAGGCACAATCCATTGGATCATCGATTAGGTAATTGTTTTATTGGGATTTGATATAAAAACCCTTCGGCCAGATTGATGGCTCAACTTTGAAATAACAAACTAGATCTAAGTTCTTGAACTAAATCAATTTATTTTAGTACCCAATTTTTTCTAGGTAAGGCCCAATGCTCGACTCCAAAAAATTGCAACATAAGCCACCATATCATAAATAAAAATTGATTGGACTAACCGTCAACTTCAGCCAAAAATTTAATTCTTATCTGTAGTGGCCCTTGCTTAAATACATCACAATGGCCGCCGTTGCAAGCAAGAAACAAATGCACAACATGACACTTTGCTAGAGTGTATATCATGTTTTTTGGGTGAACTTTTGTCACATTTAGAATTCAACAAACCTTCTAGAGTTTGCGCTTTTTTTTGTTTCCACCATGTACATTGTTAGATATTTGAGTTTTAATTGACAAAAAGTCATTTTTTGTCCTTGCAAAATCTCATGCAATTGCACTTCACAAGGTCATATTTGTATAAGGAAAAATACCAAAATGGTTGTGACTCTTTGGATTCATTCTTCAAAACAAGTTGGATACATACTTGAAAACTTTCAAATCATTTAGAATTTCACTCCAATACAACTTAACTTCATTCACTCCGCAATTGACGAGCTGCACATTAAGTATTCAAGTTCCTCTAATGAATGCTTGCAATTGCTTGTGTCGTGCAAAAAAAATTAAGTTTAGGAGAGTTTATATACTTCTGGTGACCAAATAAAGATAGTAGCTTATATACAACTAGTACATCTTCACGCACTTTGTGCGAATTGGGAAGTGCCAACTCTTCAATTAAAGAGAAAATTTCATGCTATTCACTGCATTACACTAAGTTGCACCATTTCCAAAAATGTGTCGCATAGAAATCTTCACTTGTTCTAGGCCTTAATCAAAAAAGCAGAATACTCACTGAGTTCTTTTCGATTAAGCTTGCAAGTACACTTGTTCTAGGCCTTAATCACAGAAAAGCAGAATACTCACTGCATTCTTTTTTATTATATTTTCAGAGACTCCGTTTTTTAACTGTAACTTATACATACACGGATTGAAAAAATTTGAAAAAGCTTTCAAACTATTGTTGAATTAGAAACCGGAGAACGTGAAATTTCTAATACTTTTCATAACAAAGCTGTAGACATTGTCACAACCTCGTCCTCATGACCTAGATGCCTTCCTCCATAAAGCAGTCCTTCCAATTGTTCTCATTCCGGCCGTCACATGGTAAATTATGGGCTCTGGAGCGCACCGCATTAGGAGGCTTTGCATCAATAAAAAGCTACCCTAAGGAAGTTCCGCTCTGCTATAGAAACAGAGCCATTGGAAGCAGTATTTGTGGCATTAAAGCATTGGTTCTTTTATAGTTGAAGTGGATTTTTTTAGTTTTGATGCATTTGGTACTTCTTCTTATGCTTGTAATAAGACCACTTGAGAAAAAGATCAACCAATTCACATGAAGGAAGCTCAAGGATTTGCATGAAGGAAGCTCAAGGATGTGTACAAAAGAAGTTCAAGGATTTGTAGAAGGGAAACTCAAGGATGTGTATAAAGGAAGCTCAAGGATTTGTAGAAAGGGAGCTTAACAACCTTGACGTGAGGTTTTCCAAGGACTGTTGACCTTTTGCAGTGCAAGAGTTCTAGAACCTTCTAGAAAAGGGCATGGAGTGAGTACCTCCCACTTAGTAGTATAGAGGAATTTTACTCCGATACAACTTA
Source organism: Ulota crispa (assembly GCA_963920765.1). Taxonomy (NCBI): domain Eukaryota; kingdom Viridiplantae; phylum Streptophyta; class Bryopsida; order Orthotrichales; family Orthotrichaceae; genus Ulota; species Ulota crispa. The sequence goes on from OY987242.1 coordinate 29,569,173, forward strand.
ACTTCATTCACTCCACAATTGACCAGTTGCACATTAAGTATTCAAGTTCCTCTAACTAATGCTTGCAATTGCCTGTGTTGTGCAAAAAAAATTAAGTTTAGGAGAGTTTATATATTTCTGGTGACCAAATAAAGATAGTAGCTTATATACAATGGTCAATAATGGGTATCATGTTGCTATATTGTAAGGTGAACAAAGTTAACCCTTTAACCCTAAAGGCTTAAATGACCAAAATGCCCTTTGCGACCAGTACAATATGGTGTATTTTTCTTGTATTTGGAATGGATCCACACCTCTACTACATTTGAGACCAACAAAGAAGTTGGACAATAGATCAATGCAGTTCTAGTGAACTACTTGAGATCCCAAATTATTATTTTTTATTGGTAGCAAATGACAATTATACATCAGCGTATATACTCTGCCCTATGGTCATGGGTTAAGGACCACACGACCATATTTTGGTTTCAAGGAGTGGTTTTTGGCTTATGGATTGAAATCACTTAATAATTTGGAATTTGGTCTAGAAGAACGCATGTAATCACAAGATTTTTGCATCCATCTAAAAAAGTAGCAATGGAATTGGGTATGTGAGTTGACAAATAATGGTGTTTATACAACATGGCTTCAAAATACGTATCCATTTTTGTCAAAGATGGATCAAAGCAACAACACAATACATCAAATATGCAAGAAGAATGTCAAATTTCAATTTCACATTCCTAAAGATTTTCAAAATGCTTAAGAAATACGCTTATATATTTTTCCTATACAATAATAATATAATTGTAGTATTTGAAAATCTATTGAAATGATGTTGTCATTTCATCTTTAAAATTTGTCATCTTTCATTTAAGGCCAATTCTTGATTGCTTTCACCAATTGGATTTTCCATAATAGCTTAACAACTATCAATTCTTTTGTAGAACTGTTTTAGGGTAGCAAAGAAAGTGGGATTTTTGACCCTTTTTGTTCACTTAGTTACACTTTGTGATTGCTGTTTTTATGTATTTTGTGTGAAACTAATTTTGTTGGAAAGGTGGGAAACCCTGCTTTCTAGAAATGTAAGGCTCTTCTCAATCAAAACTTGCATGAAGCGTTAACATTCAAAACAAACGGAGCTATTATGTGAGTGTAGAATGGTGAGCTTGTGAGCGGTGAGCCAAGATTTGGTAAGTAGGAATCACTTTTGATTTCAAAATTAATAGAAAATATTTAAAAAAGCAAGTTTATCAAAAGATAAAAGTTTAAAATGTATAATTATAGGGTCCTATGTACACAATTATAGATGAAATCAGGTATTTTGAAAAAAAATCTTTGCTCGCAGCTCACAACTCACAAATCCCCGCTCACAAAATAGCATTCCCCAGATCTATGCTCCTCCATCTTAGAAGATCTCCCTATGTCTTACAAGCAAAATTTAGAAATTTATGAATAGTCCATATTTAATTACATGTGATAGTGTTTGCAAAAAAAATTAAACTAAAGTAAGAATGTTGTTCACAACTTCACATGTTCACAAAATTGTGCACACTAAAAGTTATATAATGATTTGCATTTAACTTAAACTTGATTGCTAATAGCACCAAAATAAGAACATGGTCAGATTTATTGAATATGATATTACTTTGAAACATTCTTAGCATGTTTGTGGACTAATACTTGCATATTTCCTTGTGTTTTTTGATGGAATACAATGAAATCTCTCTCATTGCACTACTAGAAAATGAGCATTTTATGACTCTAATTTATGACTACTGTGAGTCATTCATAATTCTAAAACTCACGATAGTCATAAATCAGAGTCATAAAATGCCCATTTTCTAGTAGTGTTGCAAATTTCCTATTTGCATAATTATCTACTTCTCAAATTGCATACTCCCTCTGTGCATAAAGTGTGTTTGTTTTTGGAATTATTCTTGTGAGTGGGACCACTAGTCCAGTCTACAGTCTTGTGACTCCCATTAGTGGGTAAGGAAAGCCAAAAAAAAAAAACCATGCTTCCTTGGCCTCGAGCCACTAGTTCATCAATTGAAAGCTGCAATAAATCACTTATGTAATAATACCTTCTTGTGTGTATGTTCTTTAAATACATCCCCACCATTCCCATGCAGTAAGGGAGCATTAGGAAAAATCTAGGGCCTCAAGAAGGCCTTTATAAATGATTCTAGCCCTCCATATTTTTTGTTCCCAATGTGGGGAACCAGCCCTTGCTGGTTGCAAGAAAAAATTAATGAAAAAGATCAAAAAAATCAAAGAAAATATCTCAAAAAGAAATTAGAAACTTTTTTGATTTTTTTTAAAATTAAAAAAATCAAAAAAGCTGATGTGGCACCAATGGTGCCAAGTCAGCCTATGCATGATTTTATTAGAAATTGGGTTCCCATGGCTAGGGACCCCCCAAACTCAAGGCCTTATTGGGGCCCTAAATTTTTCCTAATGGTTTCTCAAGGTAGCAACATCCATAAGTGTTGCGTCCCCATGCCCGTCACCTAATAGTGGCAAGGCTAATCAATAAAAAAAATGGTTGTGGGTGATTGAGTGACAGTTATGGGTGCTAAAGTGATGGTTGTAGGTGACTAGCATGAGATTTTGAGTACCCATCTCACTATTTAAGAACCAACAAACCTTGTTTTTAGCATCTCTTACATATGGTTCTTACAATTTCAGTGATTTTAGACTTTGAAAAATCTTTTTGAACAAATGCTTGCAATTGAAACCTTAAAATTGATGCCAATATTTTTGGTTTCCATTTCCTAACTCACAGTATTTTTTTCAAAATTAATCAATTGTTTTACCTACTCTAAAACCCTTATTTCCACGCTTGTGAGTGCGCCTACCTTACTGCAAGCACAGAATCAGTTTGGAGCTTGAGCAGTAAATGCTATAGCGATGGAGTCGTACATTGCAGCATTATTCCGTGAGTCCCTGATGTCCAAGATCTATTATATACATAGACAAGTGTTTGTTTGTCCCTGGAAACTCAAAATTTTCTATTAACATCAAAAATTCAAAATTTTCTATCATAAAATATTGGGTTGGTTTATCATTCAAAATTCAAAAAACGGGAGAGGAAGAGGAAAGGTAAGGTAAAAGGAAGGGTGAAAAGTCATTAAGGTAGGAGCACCTATAAACATCAAACTAAGGGTTTTGAACATGATGACTATTAATAAACAACTAGAAAATTATAGGATCCTACAGGTAACAGAAACAACATAAATAAATGAGTTTGCATTTTTGAATGTATTATTTTGATACTGTGAGAATAAGATGTGAATTTTTAAAGAGCAAATTGCCATTGCACCCATAACCAACACTAAGGTTTCATATTCACATGTTGTACATTCTTGTAATTACATCTATTCATTTCCATAGATTTTCTAAGATTTTAGAGGTGATGGTTATGGGGACATTGGCGCTTTTGGGTGTTCCTACCTTAGAAGAGAAACAGAGCAAAGCGCAGACAACTAAGATAAGATATATTGATATAACTAAATTGTCAATTTATTAAGGGGTCCAAGGATGTTCTACTAATCTAAGCTTGCAAGCCTTGGCAAAATTACAAACCCTCCACAAGGGCCTTAAGATTTGACACTCTTAACATTTATTGAGCCTAGGCCAGGTACATTAGAACATGTGTGAAGTGTCTCTACTTTGTATGACTTTCCTATTATACATCACAAAAATCATGAATAGAAAATGGTAATCTAATGTAGATGAACTCACTAGTCACTATCCTAGTACTTCACTCATGTATAAAAATAGAGTAAAATTGAATTTATTGCTTTATTGTACCCACATCTTTGTCCTATTGGGATGGCACTTCAATATAATTTTCATGAATGCATTGAACTCAAAGGGTGGGCGGAAATAAGGGATTGGTGATTTGTTTGGTGCAATAAGTACATGTCTTGGGGTCCTTTTTTGTTACTTTTTGAGACTTCTTAAGGGCCTTTTGGAGGGTTCAAAATTTTGCTAATGGGTTACAAAGGAATCAAAATAACTATATCTTGTTGGACTGGACTATGTTTGGGCCCTATTGAGTTTGTAAATGGGTTTGCAAATAGCAAATCTCTCCATGTTTTGCATTTTTTTGGATTATTATGTTTAAAAGGTGTAAAATTAGTTAAATACTAACAATTGGTGCTTACTAGGTGATGCATTCATGAGAATTTTTGTATGTTAAGCATAATGCAAAATAAAAATTTCAGTAAATACTCAAATTATATCTATGTGATTATGTCACAGAAACTGGAGATGTGATATTACAGAGGTAGTTGTGATGCGATTTGAGCAGTATGGTGGCATAGCTGTTTTCAGTGTTGTCTGATTTCTTTTATTTTTCGACCCACGTATGAGACGGTCTTCACTAATTCGGTTAACAAATAATTAGGCCCCACTTCAGGCAAACCTTTTTGCAATATGACCAATCAAATCGGATATTTCCACCATGTAAATTCCGTCTTTAGCAGAAATCACTAAAGATCACCCAGATGGGATCTGTGCTTTCAGTTTATAGAGCTGCAATTCGCATCAGTGATTTGAGAGTGAACCGACTTGTTCCATGGGAAGAAATCGTTATTTTGCCAAATGTGTAGTTCTTGCTGGAGGTCTAGAACGAACCAACACAAATGCTGAACCGTTGCGTCCAGGAATTGGTTTACTATGAGAAAAGCAGGAAAATCATTGTCGTGCCTACAACATACAATAAAGTGTCAGATGCCAAGTCAGCAAAGTCATGTCGAATCAAAGCAGAAATGGAGAGAAATCAAAGAGACGATAGCTCTCTGGTTTGAGAAGCTCACACTTGTTGAGATCGAGCTCAACTTTGCAAAATGGGGACGCCATTTCGTGCCAATTCAGAGGATGCTCAACAAGGGTTCTCCGAAATGTGATATGCTCTTTGTCATTAACTCTAAAGTATGAGGCTCATATTCCGCTCAGGCTCTAAAACTGTCCACCTTTTCAAATGTACTCCACTTGTATATGCTGTTTTTCATAACCCTTCAACAATAGGGGATTTTAGATATCTCAAAAAAATGGTGAACGAATGGTTGTGAAAGTTTTTGTTCCCTAGTGAATATGTTGTCACGAACTCTGGAGATTGTCATAGCTCATTCATGGAGTGACTTCACTAGGTTTTTCACGAATCTTATGCACGTGAGCAATTTTGGTGCAGAATGCCATAATTGAAACCCCCTAATATACGTGCAATGTACATTTGAAGAGGTGGACAGTTTTAGAGCCCTATTGTCACTCCAACTTCAAAATTTCATAATTGATTCCACAAAGATTCAAAAAATATGAAACAACTTGGGTTAGATGCCAATTTCTCTTGCCTTTCAAGAAAAATTTACTGAAAATCATTTCAAGAAGTTTCACCTCCCCAAAATTCAGTTCCAGCCCTTGGATGGTCAGTTTATGAGCCTTCTACTTTAGTATGAAATTTCCGCCTAAGGCAACGACGGCGCTCGCCGGTCAATTGAGTACTCACCTTTTATTAAGTCAAAAAGGAAAATTTAAAACTTATTGCTTGCTTGTGTTGAAGGCTTCTTCTACCTGGTACACTTTCTGAACTGTATCCAAACAGAATAGAGCACAAGAAAAAGGTTTGATAGGTTAAATGCAAAGGTTCTTTTATCTCCAAAACTCAATACGTAAAGTGGCCACGGGGTCCAGAGTCCTCTATTATTGAGGAGAAAGAGGTAGGAACACATTTGCTACGTTTCTGACTTCCAAATACTTTATAGGAGTTTTTACGCCCTTGTGCAATAGTCAAGGCAAAGCGTGCCAACAACAAAGGTCTTCACGTCTTCTCCTCAAAGTTATGCTTCAAATTATTAACAGATGTTCAACATTGTGTGTTCCTAGATTAATCTTAATTCTTCCTTAAGATCGTTTTTCTAATCAGCGATTGATGTGAAACATTTACTTCTCATATTGTAAAGTTTGCCCTATCACTGCTTTTGCAGCTCAAGTCAATCCTCAAATGCCTTTATGGAAATATACTTGAACACGAAGTATCGCCAGGCCTTTTTAGGCAAAGAAGAAAGGGGAACACAAACTTAGTACACAAGTACTATGAAAGCCAGACTTTCCAAAAAGGAAAAGTTAACTCAAGGGTATACCATGTGGCGTTCTAGATTCAGGTATCCACCAGTCAACGCAGACTGAAGCAAATGTAGCCTCTGGAGTCAGGAGTAGGCAAACCTGCAAGTACGCTGTGAGAATCTGAGGTAAAATTCCGGTGAACAAATTATACTTCAACAATGTGAAACACAAGGTCACATTTTAACGCTCGCTTGTAACAATTCACTTGCCGTGATAATGACAGGTATCGTGGTACTGTATTAATCATGTATCCCATAATTTTCTTATTTCTCAATTTTGGAAAATATAAACACGTTATTCGTTAATTTGGGACAAAGAGGGGTCCCATTTTGTACTCACCTAAATCTGAGATTGTCACCTTAATTTATGTGGAATCATATTCGTTAAATTCAAGAGGCCTCCTGAAACCTGCTTAATGAACTTTTTATCCAAAACTTCAGATGTTAATGAATTTTCTGTCCAAAAAGAGAGTCTTTTTGGAAGACATGTGTCTCATTTCATTAAAAAAAGTCGATAGATTCCCAATTCAATAAACATGGTGTTCTCTCCCAAAAAAGCCAGAAGTCCCACTTTGTAAGCTTTGTCCCAAATTAACGAATAACGCGTTTATAGCTAGGTTTGGGCACTGATTTCTCTTTAATTTTTTCGTTCAGTACGTGTATCACAAGGGATAAGTTACGTGAAGTTTTAGATCTCGAAGAGGATATGTGGCAATCCCAAGTAACGATTGGTTGTTTCTCTACACCTCTCACTAATAAATAATTGATAATTGGATACTAGGAGGGCAGTCTCAAGATTATAGTGTAAGTGAAAAATGTCACGAAGCAAATATTGGAACTAGGAAAGCAGCCATGTCCTCATCAGCAAGAATAATTGATAATTGGATACTAGGAGGGCAGTCTCAAGATTATAGTGTAAGTGAAAAATGTCACGAAGCAAATATTGGAACTAGGAAAGCAGCCATGTCCTCATCAGCAAGAAAACTTACTGGTCCATGAAACTTTCTACCGAGGACCTTAACTTTCATGTGTGAGCAGTACAATCATACAAGAAATGCCACTTCGGTGTCGTAATCATGCTCTTAAGAAGATTGTGACTGATTCAAACTTCACGTGTTTCCCCTTCTTTAGCTGGAACTCAAAACACGTGAAGGAAGACTAAGTTGCGGATACAGTTCAAAGATATCTTAAATCTAGACGTCTCCAAGACTTGAGGCATGAGTGCGGGCAACGAGATCTAAAATATTGGAGCGGTCTAGATTGAAGATGCCTGCCAACCCTCGTTGGTAGCTTTCATCAAGGAAAAACGAATCCACGATTAAGTGACCAGGGGTCTTGTGAAACGTACCTGGTTCCACAGAGTACCTAATGCAGAGGAAATTAAGAAGAAAGAGTTTTGGCAGGGGAAAGGTGGCAGCTGACTTCTGGTCAAAGTGCTCCAATAATAGAGGACAGTACTGGAGCATCGTTGTTCGGTATCAGGAGTAGTTCAGCTGTTTGGGTACCAGGATTGGAAGCAAAATTACTTTACCTTGCGACATGCAGCTGGCCTGCCTGGTCTGTCACCCTGTGCTCCACATCGATCTGCATGCAACTCGGCATCAAACGATTAAAGCGTAGGGGCTACTATGGTTCACTAGCATATGGTGACTGTAATCCACGTAGTCGTAGGTCTTCATGGCTCACAATCCTAGGAACTAAGTTCCACGTACTCAAATGAAATTGAGCAGAATTTGACAAGATGATGAGGAGGATCACATGAAGTTATTCACCTCTGGAAAAGTATCACTCAATCTCACAACATTTTCTCTGCAAAGCAAGGTTTGTGTGCAGCCAAGCTAATCAAACCAAGTGTTGCACTGAAGGGGTGGATTTCCTTCGCGCTTGCAGCGGTTACATGTATTCCATTCTGTGCCTGTCTTCAGGATTATATAATTACCTTAACAGACACGTCAATCTGCACGTCTTGCAGGAACAATCCTGAGGAAACCATTTCTGCCAGAAATGGCCTAACTTAGTTTAGCATATAATCTACTAATCGCATCTTAAATTCACTGACATTGCAAGCTGCGACTAAAAAGCAAGATGAGGTGATCACTGCAGCCCTAACGGTATGACACCATACGGCCGGGGCCTAGATACAATGTCAGAATTATAATACTTCATTTAGGGAGAATAGTACCTCCTGGACGTGCAGTAGTGCGCAACCTCACTATTCATGTACTGCACAGATAATAAGGTTGTCTGTCTTCAGGCCTTCATATTTTTTCCTCTGTTATGGATGAGGACCCACAGAAAACATCATCCAGTGTAAAGTCAGCTCGAGATCCTAGTATGAAGTTCTGGTGCTGATAAACTGCCATGGGCGAAGGCTGACAATAGACAAAGCTCTGCTTTGCTTCCAGGCTGCGCTTTTGTTGAATTCAAAATATGACAGTAACCCAGCTCGAGATGCGTGCAGACAAAAAAAACAGTGTCGCCCAGATTATATGATTCTTATTAGGACGGCGAGTTTTAAGCACTCATACCTGAGCCCTGCAACTACAGGATACATAACGCAGTAGCTTTCTTCCACCCTTGATTTCTGGTCTCTTCTCAGTCTTGCACTCATCCTTTTCATTCTGGTAGAAACCTTCACTCTGATCCTTCAAGCCAAGCACGCAGTTTATAGTAGAAGAAACTGCAACTGAACAGCTTACGACATTCTTTCTTCATATACTAGTTCCTGTACTTACATGAAGCATTTGTTGTTGAAAATAGGCAAGAAACGAAGTTCTCTATTTTGGTAGGATTTTGCACTTTGTAGTCGAGCTTCCTTGTAGAACATGAAAGAGAAAGGTAACTGCAGCTAGAATTTAGAATACCGGTTCTGTGCATGACAATTCCGATGTGTACTTTGTATGAAGAATTTTACTCCTTGAGGGGGATCAGCTGTAGTTACCAGATACTTAGGCAGCTGACGTGACAGAAGCAGCTATGGTCGTGTGTGATATTATCCTTTCCAGACAGTGAGTGAGGAGTTTTCATATCAATATTAGCACGAAGTGTTGAGTTCAAGATGCAGGACGAGTTTTGGATAGTTCTGGTAGTGGCAATCCTACAACTGAGCTTAACAGATGCGCAAGGAACGTGGGAGCAGCTGCTGGAGAACGCAGGGATTGCATCAATGCATACAGCAGTCACGCACTACGACACAGCCATATTTCTGGACCGCACGAACATCGGAGCATCAGAGATTGCATTACCTAATGGCAATTGTCGGCGGAACAACGACGAGCTCGCTCTGAAACGGGATTGCACGGCGCACTCCGTCATGTTCGATCCAAGCAGAAACTCGGTGCGCGCTTTGTCTGTGCAAACAGACACCTGGTGCTCCTCAGGGCAGTTCGATGCTGACGGCGTGATGATCCAAACAGGAGGCGATTTCGAGGGGATCAAAAAGATTCGCACATTGACGCCTTGTAGGAGGACCAGCGGCTGTGATTGGGTGGAGACCGACACGGAGCTCGAAGTAGGGCGGTGGTATGCCACGAACCAGATTCTTCCCGACGGAAAGATGCAGATTGTGATCGGAGGACGAGAGGCTTTCTCATACGAATTTGTGCCGAGGAGGAACAACAATGAAGGCGTGTTCAATCTGCAGCTCCTGGAAGACACGAACTCCGACTCCGGTGACAACATGTACCCGTTCGTCCACCTGCTGCCCAGCGGAGACGTCTACATCTTCGCAAATCGTGACTCCATCGTCCTCAACTACAAAGACGACACGGTGGTGAAGACGTTACCGAGAATCCCTGGCGAGCCTCGAAACTATCCATCCGCGGGCAGCTCGGTTATGCTTCCCCTCGACCAAGCCAACGAGTACGCCGTTGTGGAGGTTTTGGTCTGCGGCGGGGCCAGAGTGGGCGCCTTCATCAACTACCGTGAGCTCTACCCTGCGTCCAACAGTTGCGGCAGAATTGTTGTCACAGATGACAACCCTCGCTGGGCCATGGAAGACATGCCCACGCGACGCACCATGGGTGACATGCTTCTGTTGCCGAATGGCGACGTGCTGATCATCAACGGCGCCAAGAGAGGTTCCCAGGGATGGGGGAGAGCATCCGATCCCGTCTTCACTCCTGTCAAATACGCCACTTACGACGCAGACAACCGATTCCTCACGCTCACCGCTAGCGACATCCCAAGAGTCTACCATTCCACCGCCAATTTACTCGCTGACGGCAGAATCCTCGTCGCGGGCAGCAACACGCACCAGTACTACTCCTTCAACGGCGATTTTCCCACTGAACTCAGAATCGAAGCCTTCTCGCCACCATATCTCGACGCCGGGTAAGTTAAGCAACCATCACACATCCACTAATACCTTAAACAATTCCGAATTACAAACTAATTTCAATTTCTGATAACCTAATTTCGTTCACCATTGCGGAGGAAATGTACTGAACCGTTTCATTCCCGTTTTTCTTCCGATTTCGAACTCAAGGACGCTTTGCAATCCTTGTGCTGTATGCATACTTACACCTTAACAGCATGATTATTGGAAACAGAATGGATTAAAATGCAGACAAAGGCGATTTGAACTAAACGGAAGGATTTGTATTGACGATTACCCTAAACCGGTTTCGTAACCCTCGTTTCCAGGTACAACAACATTCGGCCAACGATAACGGACGCGCCTGCAAGAATCGGCTACGGCGATGCATTCAGCGTCACATTCACAGCCGCGGAGCGACAAGGAGGGGTCGAATTGAACTTGGAGAGTTCGCCATTCGTGACGCACTCGTACGCCATGGGCCAACGATTGCTGAGGCTCAAAGTGACGGAGCCTGTTGCGAGTGGCGACGACTCCTTCACTGTGAGCGCCACGGCGCCTCCGTACGCCGAACTGGCTCCCGCGGGTTACTACATGCTCTTCCCCGTGCAGGACTGGATCCCTGGAACTGCAGTCTGGGTGAAGATTGCGTGAGTTCTTTGTCGAATTGCATGCCGAAAAATTCCAAAAAATCACACTTGCAATCACTTTTGTTCATGATTTATTCAGCTAGGCGAGATTCGTGGAGAATAAGACATGCTCGGCATGCCTCCTTGCAAGACCAAAGCGCCATGGTCGCGAGCTTCGTGAAACAACTGCGTCTCCGAACATGGTCTCGCGATGTCGGGATTAGGGTTGCGATTCCATCCAAAGCCACCTACATCCACAAAGTTACATCTATTCTGTTAGGGTTACATCCATTCGTTACATCCAGAAATTCACGTCCGTTCTGTTAGGGTTACATTCATTTTGTGTGTAAATAAGGGGTGCTTTGGATGGATGAGTGGGCAAGCAGAGAGTGGGATGGATTCAGCCATTCAGGTAAAGTGTTGAGTTTTCGTCTGATTCTATGATGTTGGGTGATTTTTCTGAGAATTTCAGATTTGGGCTTTGAACTGACTTTGTTCAGGGACCCATGACCGTTTTGATTTTGGATGATGGTCTTCCGTTGTAGCATCAATAAGAGGCAGTTTCTGAGTTTATTGCGCACGGAAATCTGTAATGGAAAGCGCTTTCATGAGCCTTTTCTTTTGCAGTGAGGTGGAGTTTAGAAAGTTTTTTGAATTAGTTGGGAGAATTGGCTTTAGAGTTTAGAAGCTCTCGACTTCCAAAGGTTGGGCAGTGGTACTTCAAGCTGTTGTACCTGTATTTGATTGGTGTGTTGGTAATATTATAAGAAAAACATCAAAAGCATTTTTCACAAGTCTTCCAGTTGGGGGCAAGGGGTGTTTGGGATTGGAAAAACGTGCTTCTTCATTCACTCCTGACTACTGCCTCTGTCCCTCTAAGAAAGTCCAAAAAGCTGCATTGCGAAGGATTAACTGTGTTTTTAGTCTTTGTGCTAGTGACACGTTCATTCTAGAATCAATACACCATCTGTCAAATGTATGTAAAATCTCTAGTTTTGATGTCATTGTTTAGGCACCCAAATTCCACGCAAAAAGTATCATATTAGTGCATAGTTTGTGAATGCTGCTAGCTCCCCATTATTTTTGTCTTGGTGTTAGTGACAAATGCATTGTAGAATCAATATAATGTAGGTTGGTAGCAAATTCGGCATAAAATAATTCTCCAAAATTTTGCCTAATTATTCTATAAATTATTCTCCAAAAATACCCAATGTCAAACAAATTAAAAATTTTAATGTCGAATATTATAAAAGTCATTAAGCTTAACTAACAATGGAAGGTCAAGGTTGATTCCAAGAGGGCTCAAATTATAGCAAATTTCTTACCAAGGATTAATTTTAGAAAGAGGACGATGCTTAGAAAAAGGCTTAATTCTACTAGTTTTTTTTATTGAATGCCAAATAATAACATTTTTTTAAAGTGCCTAATCTTGTTTAATTATAAAATTTGATGCCAAATTGATTTTTTCTGAAAAAATAATCAGCATAGTTTGTGAATGCTGCCAACTCCCCATTATTTTAATCTTTGTGCTAGTGATAAATGCATTCTAGAATCAATATACCATCAACTAGTTGTATGCAAAATCTTTAGCTTTGATGTTGCCGTTCAAGCATCCAAATTCCACGCAAAAAGGATCATATTTGTGCATGCTTCTAGCTCCTCAATATTGATGATTTTAAAGATTAGTAACAACAATGATACTTCATATGAGCAAGGCCAAGCTTGCTAGGGGAGGAACGTTCTGTCCTTGCTTAACTTGCCCCCATGAGAGCATGGGACATAAGATTAACTTGCCCCCATGAGAGCATTGGACATAAGATTAGCAAATGCTTTCTCAGCGTTTGAAATCAGCAAAAGGGAGCTTTTTAGTGGTACAAGAAATGTGTCTGATTTGGAGTTTTTTAGAGCCACAGAAGGAGTATGTGACAGAACTGGCAATCACACCCGGTGCTGGCCTCAATTCTACCACGCCAGCAATCACTAAGTTATTCTAACATACCTTGAATTCCCGCAAAGTTCCAATCTCCTTCGTCAACAGCTATTTTGTTGAGGACTATGGTTTGGGTGGGTCACTAATCCTTGATTCTGCTAAAGAGTCAACACTCCATTGGTTTAAGTCATTTACTTCCTTCATTTTACTAAGGAGTGAACCTTCCATATCTGTTTACAGAGAATGTAGTTCTTGCACTTGCATCCACTATACTATAACATTAAGTGTAGAATCTGTGCAAACAAACGCTTTTACAGTAGTATGCAAAAGTATTGGAGTTTTATTCTCCTCGTAAAATGTCAAGTTCTAAACTTGTGAAAATTCATGCTCACAAGTAGAGTTTTAATAATAGGTTCAATTCCAGACATCAATCTTCACTTGAGAGTTCAAATTTCCCAACAGATATGAGAGGTACGAAAAATTAAACCTTGTGTTTAAGTTGTACCCAAGACTTCACTCTCCGTTCACTCGGTATCCATACATAAACAGGAATAATTATCGATGATCCGTGCTCGTAGATACAAACTTTTAGGGTTAAAGTGCAACGCTGAAAGGTATGTCAAAGTTCTTCAGCAAGAGCTCCATCGCTCGAATCACCTCCATTTACATGTGTTCCGACTATAGTGACGTAGTCTAGAAGCTTTTGCAGATGTAACTCTTCTTAATCAAGATTAATGCTACACTTTTTCAGAACCCAATTCATAATTAAAGAATCTCTAAAACCCAACTTACATATTTTGTCGAATCGTGAATTCTATAAGCGATTTTTGGAGTCTTCCCAGCATTCCAATAACCCATACTCGCATTAGGTCTGAGGCCAAGATTTATGACAACTGATGTTTAATCAAGGTTTATCTTCAAGCGATGCGGTCAACAGAAAGATCACTCATATTCATTAATTTTGAAAAGAAATCCACAGTGCTCCTACCATGGACTGCATCGCCTTACAACAAAACCCTAGGTTTCACATATCATATATAAAGATGAAAAATTTCCACTTCAGTGCGACGCTAATCTAATATCAATATGACGTCATGGCGTATCAAGAGGACTTTGCACTTTTGGAAAGTCTCTACCCGCACATTTATTACAACATGCATTGTTTCATACGTTTTCAAAATGTATAAGTAGTATACATTTTAGGAGGTGGGCGGTTTTAGAGATCTATGGCCTTTCCGCTTCAAAATTTCATAACCAATTCTAAAGTTCCAAAAAATATGAAATAACTTGGGTTTCATGTCACCTTCACCTCCCCAAAATTCAGTTTCAGCCCTTAGACGGCCGGTTTATGAGCACAACTTAGGAACCAGCAAAGTGGGCAGGGCAAAGTGCATCAGATTTAAAAAGCTCGATTAGATGAATCCTCACTGGACATAGGCGTTGGATCTAGGTTTCCCATCATTTACACTTGCCCAGCACCACTTCAAATTCACGAGTATTTATGTACGTCTTTAGCCTCCAATTCTTACAGTAAGGCCGTCGACAATACAAAAAACCCACAGAGCAACTATCCAGCAACAACACCACAGAAATTTCGGACAAAGCAAAAAACTATATATCAGTGAAACCCTAGCCTGAGCATTGTGTAAAACTCTGGCGAAAGTAGGTGACAAGTAAGTTAGCGTGTTGTGCATCAGATTTAAAAAGCTCGATTAGATATATCCTCAATAATAATAGGCGTTGGATCTAGGTTTCGCATCACTTGCACAACGACGCTGTCTTCAGGAAAGAAAAGGAAAGCAAATTACGACCATATGCTCGGAACAACTGACGCTATTGACATAACCTGCGGTGGAGGAGAAGTGCCCAGGATTATATAGTGAAGTGGAGGCGGCGAACCGGGAAACCCTAAAAAGTGATCTCTGCCGAAGTTAGGGTTTCGCATGCGACGCACCGAAGTAGGTTAAAGTAGTGTGCTCATAACCGTCCATGTAAGGGCTGAAACTGAATTTTGGGGAGGTAAAACTTCTTTGAATTGTTTTTCAGGAAAAAATTTCCTTGAAAGACAAGAAGAATTGACATCTTAGTCAAGTTATTTAATATTTTTTTGAACTTTGTGGAATTAGTTATGAAATTTTGAAGTGGAAAGGCCATAGGCCTTTAAAACCGCCCATCTCCTTATATGTACAGTACATGTACATTATAGAAAGGCTATGAAGAACAACATGTACCAAATGATTACATTTGGTGAGGTGAATGGTTTTAGAGCCTGCACAATTTATGAGCAGACTACCTTAACCCTTAAAGAACCAAGCCTTTTTTAATGTGAAAATCACTAAAAACTGCCACTTCTATAGGTTTAGTAAAAAGGGACTTTATGTTTTGTTTTTGGGAAATCTAACCATGAGATCTTGCCCTAGACTAGTAGAGGTATTTGTGGAAAAAAAACAGCTCTTTCTGAATGGTCAAGAGTGAGATATTTACATCTGAAGTGAGAAAAAAAAAATTCCATGCTGCCCAAAATTTCAGAAGCCTTTGACCACTCTTATAACAAAAAAATTGCTCTACCCAAAGTTGCGCTTTATTTTTTCTGTGTAGGAGATCAAGTTAGGTATGTGTGGGAGAATTTTCAAATCAACTGGAACTATACAACACACGGAAAAAATCAATAAGTAAAAAGAAGTAGAGAATGAGTCAAAACACTAAATTATTAAGAATTTAATTATTGAAATGAAAAAAGCAAATCCCAATGGTTATCATGTTGTGATAAAAAATCTACTTCCTTTGGTTTAATTTTTTTTCAAAATGAATGAAAATTGAGTAAAATAAAGGACTTCAAAGTTTATTTTAGAGTGGAGAATCCATAATTGCCTGCAAACAAAAACTCCTCATAACTTTCATGTCATTGATTGAAATTGAATGATTCAAAGCTTCTCACTTTTAATAAAATATAATGAACCAATTTCAAACTTTTATTTTATTTTATTTTATTTTTAGATTTAAAGAAGTTTGTGGGCTGCCTGGACGAGCAGTCCTCCCCAAATTTTCATAAAATCATGCATAACTTCTTCATCAAATGTTGAAATGAAGAAAAAACTAGATTCCCACATAGATTTTTGAATTTCCCACCTTCAATAAAAGTTTTAGAAAATCACACAAAGTAGTTTAGTCATAGGTACATGTCCAAAGTCTAACATGTCTCCCAAAGAGACAATGGTCCTATAGGGGTTAAGCTTCAGAGCATCTCCATTGGTTTGGCACATTCAAAACATTTCATCTATTTCTGAAGAGGCAAGGGACCTCAAGCAAGGTCCGGGAAATATTTGAGATTTTTTGATTGATTTCCTTCAGTTAGTATATTGAACCGGTTTATCAAGGAACTCTTTTTGTTATTTTCTCTATTTCATATTATAAATATATTTTTTAAGATTTTTAATTGGTTTTAGCCACATTTATAAATTGCAAACGATTTTTTCTCATTTCAACTAGCTAAGTTTGAACTAGAGATTGGTTCTTCCTGGATGTTGGCCTCAAGCTCCTTTATCTCTCACCCATGCTCTTCAAAAAGGTGGATTGGCACTTCAACACGCCCCATAAATAATCATTTGACCATTTATCAAGGAGAGGAGAGGATAAAGCCCACTAAAAGGGCAAGCAATTCTTCCTTGACAATGTGCAATGTACAATGGTTTGGCAAACTTTTGCCGTTTGGTGCTAGCAAGGGTCACAACAAGTCGACAGTGAATGAAAGAGGGTTGCAACAAATAGTGGGCAACGGCGTTGATGCTAGCTTCAAAAGCACTTACAACAAGTTGCAAAACTAATTAAGATTATTGAATTTGTTATCCCAATTGTAATTATTTTCAAATCGTTACCCAAATTGTAATTTCTTTTGTTTTTGTTACTCATTTTGTAATATCTCCTACTTGAAATCCATTTATTCCCCAAGGGGACAGTTAGACCTTTAGGGGTTAACTTCTAAATGTCCAAAGTACCAAATTTTTGGTGTTTGAAAAACTTTAAAACACTTACTAAAAGCAACAATTTGAATGAATAAAAACACGGAGAAGTTACTGTTTGAAGTTAGCCTAAAAAGTTAATTTGAACGTATAGCATATTACATTTCAAATTTTTAGGAGGAAGCTAAACTGCAAGCATGCATGTTATGTGCTAAAAGTTTCACTAAAGAGCCTTTGACAAGTTGTCATGCTTGACAAGCAAGAACCAAGTTTAAAACAAAGTCAAGATCTCCCTTGGATAGTAAGGGCCTTTCTATTGAAAATTCATCATCTAATAAAATTGAAATGTGTTTTTGCTATAATTTCACTTGAAATGTCTTTGTTATACAACTAGGAATTCATCCAAAGTAGAAGTCCTTTTCCTCATGATGATTTTTGGTCAATAATTGGAACTAAAATATCCCTTTGTGTTAGGTGGTAATTTTTGGCTATTAGGTTGCATGCTCATTTGTGAAATTAATGCCTTGGATTTAAAAAGGGGATCAGTGGTTTTGAAATAGCACAACATATACTAAATCATCATAAGTGGTTGTTTTCCGATTTCATATACAAAAATTGTCATTTTTGCATAACAAGTTTTGGGCAATTGCAAATACAACAATAATTTTTGTATTTAACCATACTTAGTCACAAATACCCTATTTTTTGTGTGGCATTTTTAGAAACTTTGTTTGGCAACACCATCTAGAAGCATTGAAATTCAAGATCATACAAAGTACAATTCTCTTTCAATGTATTATAATGATCTTATAACTACAATCCAAGAAATTCTTAAATGCCTTCTTGAAACAAGAAAAGTAGTCTTAAGCATTTAGAGGTTGAAAACCTTGTTCCCCATCCTTCTCACCAAACATGCCACATAAGTAGTCATTTGATTAATTGCCAAGTGGATTATTAAGTAATGCTCATTAAATTAAGGATGAAAATTGATTTCAAGGGCCATGGCTTGGCACACGAAGATTAAGGGGCAATTCACACTATGTCCCACATATCATCTAATTTGCAAGTTCCATTGCAATGCTAGATCCCGATTTTATTGGGTTCTTAAGAGCAAAAAAGAATATTCAAGTATGTCACAAGTATTTTTTGCTAAAATATTGGTGGGACTTTAGTTGTAAGTTGGGTTCAACAAAATGGTCAACTCAAATCTTGAGTGAAGTCCCATATACTTTGGCACCAAAATTTCCAAAAAATGTTGCCATGGAAGCAATTGGGATGTAAGCTTAGGACTTGGGGGTAGTGTGAAACACCAAGTCCCAACTTCTAGTTATACACCAACCAAATTTTAGAATTTCAGTGGGACTTGGGACGTGGGATATACTTTGAACATTAGAATTGTGTTGAAAGTTGGGCCTAGCAAGATGATTAACTCAAACCTTGAGTAAAGTATGTCCTTTTTTGATACCAAAACCTCCAAAAAATGTTACCTTGTAAGCAAAATTTAATGAATCAAGACGTAGGACTTGGGATGTAGTGTAAAACGTCCAAGTTTCAACTTTTGGGTCTTAAACTATCAGATCCTCAAATCTCAGTAAGTTGTAGGACACGGTGTGACTAGCCCTCAAGTGCTATGAGAAATCTTAACCCTTAAAGGACGGGACTATTATCATGGATTTTGTATGGAATTGCAGTCACCTTTTAGAATTAATTTGGCATTGCAACTAACATCAAAACGCAATGATAAAATTTTAGTAGAAGAAGGTATGTGCATACTACATGAAAAAAATATTGGTGAAAATTTGAATTAATTCTAATTTTTTGAAATGAATGCTAAAGAAATATTCATATTAGTTATGCCAATTCTTTTACCATGGATGTAGGGCAAAATATACAGATCATCATAGTGGAATTCTTTGTACCATGCATGTTAGTAAATTTAGGAAAAGCAACCATCCCATGATAATAGGTATTCAATTTGTGACAATAATAAAAAATTTAAAACATAAATTTCTTCAAAAGCTCAAAGTACATAAGAAATTAGGTTTGGTAAACTTTCTATTGGTAGTTACACTCAAACTCAAAACATATCATCTTGATGAGTCATGTTGAGTTTTGGTGAAAAGATCCTCAAAACTTAAAATACATTACACAATAATAAATTTTTAGTTTACTACTCATTTGCCGTGGGACCCTTGTGTGAACATTGTGCATGCCAAAATGCAATTGGAATGGAAATTGATATGTGCACATTTGAGGATTGATTTACATACATTGGGGGGGGGTAAATTTTAGATATTTACCATCAACAAGTTGAATTTGAAAAGTTTGAATTCATATTTGGATTTAGAGACCTTAATTTAGGATATAACCTCATAGGAGGTTACAATTGAACAATGTATACTAGAAAAGCTTAGATTTTTTTGCAAACAAGGGTAATAGTAATAGTTTGCCCCCCAGCTAAGCTTTTCCACTAGGCATTGTTCAATTGTAACCTCCTTTACGGTTTTAGACTAAATTAAGGTCTCTAAATCCAAATATGAATTCAAACTTTGCATATTCAACTTCACTAGAAGAAAAACAAAGATAAACGATTGCCACAAACTACTACGACTAGGTCACCATAACTGCCTTGCAACTGTACAACAACTACACGACTAGATTGTAGTTGTGCAAATGTTGTACAATTGTTGTACAGTTGTTTGTGCAGTTGCAAGGCAGTTATGGTGACCTAGTCGTGGCAATTTCTGGCAATTGCTTATCCTTGTTTTTCTTCTAGTGCTTGTTGATGGTAAATATCTAAAATTCACCCACTTAATGTGCACATATCAATGTTTGGATGTACATATATCAGTTTCCAATTGGAATATTTGTGTTCCTATACAACCTTAACCCTTAAATGCCAAGGAGGACAAAGAATGTCCTCTAGCTTTGAAAAAACAACATGTGTGATAGATGAAAGCCATTTTTCATTTGTTTTTTTGCAAAAGTGATGATAAACTCATAGTTCATCATGGAAAGAACAAAATTATCTCATTAGATGCACTCATATTTTTAGAAGATTCAGAGACATGATATTAGGTCCCAAGTTGCCCTACTTGCAATTTTCATGAATGCAGCATGTAATGTTGGCTTTTAAACTCTAAGAAATAATATTATAATTGCTACGCACTCATGAGTGTTCTAAAGAACATTGTAGCTAGGCTGGTCACAATGACCTGCCCAACCTTTAAGGATTAGTTGATTAATAGTGTTATTCCACTATTTGCAAGAATATCAATCCAAAAGCCACAAAATGATCACCATGATATTTTAGGGTTAAAGGACTTAGAGGACTTATCACCCACATATGATTAGTGATAGAGTTTAAATAATAAAGGTGTGGATGCTTTTCCAGCATTGTTCTTTGCGGTTGCTTGCTCAATTTTACAAATACCACAATTTTGATCCCAAACCATTAACCCTTAAAGCCCAACTCTCCCCTTGGAAGACAAATGGACCTCAAGCATGTATCTATTACAAAATCAATTTTCATAATATTTTTGAAACTATTGAGGAAGTTGGGGAACTCAAAGATGTACGTGCACATTTAATTTTTTCTTCACTTCAACATTTATCAAAGAAGTTATGCATGAATATCTAAAAACTGGGGGAGGATAAGCAGCCCAAGCAGCCCAAAATCTTTTTTAAAATAGAAATCTGAAATTAGTTACTTAGATATTTATATATTTGGAAAGCTTTTAATCATTCAATTTGATTAATGAGTGAGAAGTTTTAGTTTGTAGGTAGATATGGGACTCGCAACCTCCATTTCTTTTGCCCCTTCTAAAATTTGGTGATTTGATTTTTCTTTTTTACTTCTTTTTTTGCAAATTGTAGTAGTCTAAGATTCTTTGGTTTTCAGCATTTGGATCAAAGTAACTCAAATTTCTGAATTTTGCATAAATCCTCCAATTTTGCCTAGTGTATATGCAAATTCCATGGCCTTATGGCAGTGCAAGATTTTACAAAGTATGATTCACACCTCCAATTCATTTGTAAATTCTCCCACACTTACCTAACTTGGTCTTCTACATGGAAAAAATAAACCTCAACTTGCAAAGAGCAATTTTTTTGATATTGGAGAGGTTAAAGGCTTCTGAAATTTTAGGCAGTAGGAAAAAAAAACTTTAATTTACTCTTCAGATGTCAATATCTCACTCCTCTACTTCTAGAATGAGCTGAATTTTTTTCCACAAGGACCTCCCATAGTCTAGGGCATGGTACAAATGGATTAAAAAAAACATTTTTTCTACTCTTCTATTCATTGCCCAAGAAGTGGTAGCTTTTAATGACTTTTACATAAGGGCTTGGGCCTTAAGGGGTGAAAGAATTGGCAAAAAGTGGTTGCTATGCCTTGATTTTAACCCTTGAATGTCAGGGCTGGTCATTGTGGTTGCACTAGCTCAATGTATATTGTGTGGAAGATTTTGGTCCACCTCATTGTTTAAGGATTAATGCAAGGGTAGATAGTTTGCTCTAATTATTTTATGCATAAACTATATACTCGTTGCACAGATTTAGATGATGATAATCTTTTGAACTAGTTTGCATGCTAACTTTTTATTTTTTTGTATTATCTGGCAACATGTATTGTATAGTGCCCCTCAGTATGTTTACACTCAGGCTCACTTTGCCCTTCAAAGAACTTTGGTTAAACTAGAGTATAATTTGCATTTTTTAAACTTGAATCATGGTTTTGTAATTCTTATGCACTCTCAATCAAGCATACCAAATTTTAGTTCCAAAAAATCAAAACCCATTTTTGGTAAATTGTTTTGTATTAAAATCATGATTTTACATGAAAATTAATTGAAGAAAATTGGTGATGAATTTTTGAGATTTGATTGCATGGGTATGTAGGAAACATCCATATACACCCTTTTCATGTTGAGAAAGTATCATTCACTAACACAAACATGATCTACAAAGAAATCAACATGGGGTGTGGTAGGACCACAACATGTCAAATAGATATTTCTTTATTTTAGTAATATTTTGCTATTTGACTCATATGCTATGACTAAATTTGTACCTATGAGCATGACAATATGTTCATTTAACCAAAGCTAGTTAAAAAATAGAGATATCTATTTTACAAATTGTGGTCCTACCACACCTCATGTTGATTTCACGTTGATTTCTTTGTAGATCATGTTTGTGTTACTTAATGATATTTTCTCAACATGAAAAGGGTGTATATGGATGTTTCCTACATACACATGCACTCAAATCTCAAAAATTCATCACCAATTTGCTTTAATTAATTTTCATGGAAAACTGTGATTTTAATACAAAACAATTTACCAAAAAGGGGTTTTGATTTTTTGGAACTAAAATTTGGTATGCTTGATTGAGAGTGCATAAGAATCACAAAACCATGATTCAAGTTTAAAAAATCCAAATTATACTCTATTTTAACCTTTAAATGTCCCAGCCTGCCGCTCCGACCAGTACAATACATTTTTCTTGTATTTGGTATGGATCCACACCTTTATTTCATTTGAGACCAATAAAGAAGTTGAAGTATAGATCAATGCGGTTCTTGTGGGCTACTTGAGATCTGAAATTCAAATTTCTTATTGGTAGCAAATGACAATTATACGTCATTGTATATATTATGCCCTATGGACGTTTAAGGGTTAACCCCTAAGCACCCCAAGACCTCAAAATGGGGCGCTCAGAAATGAAAAAGTTCTTATTTGACTTGTTATAATCTTTCTATTGGTAAGGGTAAACCATTTGTCCTTTTCCTTGTATTTTGGAGCTTGTCTCACCTAGCATCCAATACGGTTGGATTTTGTGGATCTTGTTTGTGATGACAATTTGGTTGGATTGAGTGTGAGTGGATCTAGATTTTGATGAATATGGGCTGGGCGCTCAGGGATTAACCAAAGTTCTTTGAAGGGCAAAGTGCGCCCAAATGTAAACATATCTACTGAGGGGCAATGTACAGAATTGTACAAGAGCACCGACCAAGGACCAATATAATTTCATAAGGTGCAACTTTAACCTTTTATGGAAGTGTTATTTAGATATTAAATAATTAGACTTTACACATGTTTGTCACTTTTTAATGGTTGTTGTGGAATTATTATATGCTAGGATGTTGCTGAATTTTATTTGCCATTTTTAACCCTTATGCGTTGGGTGGGTCACTTTGGCCTGCCTTGACTTTGGCTTCTACAATACTTTGCAACTAGTCACCAACAATATTGCCTCAGAAAATTACAAAAATCAATAGTACATGCTAATTCCATGAAAATTACAATAAGAGCAACTTGAGACAGAACCGAGTGATTCAAAATTTGGGGTACTTAAAATCATGAGTGTATTTGATGAATTTTATTTTTACCCACTGTGCACTATGCAATTATGTTCACTTCAGAAAATATATTTAAAATCAGTTTTTTTCTGGACTACAGTAACTTTTTTAGGAGGCAAAGGACGTTTTTCGTCTGAGCCGACGTTTAGGGGTTACAGATGAAAAGGAATGAGAGATGTGGCTGATTTATTACGATAAGAAAGTAGTGAAAGGGTGAGACATTTGTTGTACATAAGTATAATAGATTACGTAAGATATTTTGATACTCTGTATCTGCTTACCTTTATTGATATACATTGATGTGTACAATAATCAAATCAAAAGCGAAGCCGCATATATTAAATCCGGAAAAGAGTAGAGATTCTGCTTGATAAAATATCACCGTTTCAAATCTGCATGAATTAGATTTTTTAGCATGCTCTATTTATAGCAGGAAAATGTGTGCAGTATTTGGGTCATGACTGTTTCAATGTGCAGAAAAAGCTTTTTACCAAAAGTGAAAATTTCTCCAGGTTGGAATAAAACGTAATCTGAAATGTTGACCAGATATTTCATGTCTATTTTGTGAATATTATTTTTTTCTTGTCCTAAATACTACCTATATTCTATATTCAAATTTTTGGAACACAGGTTTACACTTCGTTCATAAGATGTTGAAAGTCCGTTTTTTACAATGACTGTATGCAAAGTGAACAAGAGTAATGTCTGGACATTCGTAAGGAGATGCCATCAAAATTCTGTAGTCAACAAAGATGATAAACGCAGAGCAGTTCAATTCAAATTCAAAATTTTATACGCATATTACAAGTATAAAACACTGAAGACAAAAGAAGATGCACATATTGTCTATATAGCAGAAGAACACACTACTTCGATTGATAGGTTTCATAACGATTGGCCTTATCAAGACTATCGTATGTCTTCGATGCCGCCTCCTGCACCTTGTCACTAGCCTGCCAGACAAAACAACTAAAAATCAGTACAAGTCATATTTCACTCCATCTTCAAAAACCAACATTCACAGATCTGAGATAAGAAATTTTGAAAGGATGAGAAGTAAATAGTGATATTTTTTGAAAGATGAGTTTACCTTCTGGAGCAAACTCGCACCCTGGTCCTTAGCCGCTACAGCTTTCTCCTTAGTAGCTGCTGCAGCGTCAGAAGTACCTTGCTTGGTAGATTCCCAAGCTTGTCCAGAACTGTCCTTTGCCTTCTGAGTCGTATCTGCAGTGGTCTCCTTGGTAGAATCCCATGCAGAACCTGTGGATTCTTTGGCCTTCTCGGTAGCATCTGATGCTTTCTCGCCCATGGAAGGAGACGTGGTGGTGGTGGTGGTGTCAACAGTCTCCGTCGTATCTTGATCCAGTCCAGCCAGTGCTTCGTCAGCCTTCTTATCAGCCGAGCTCAAAATGCTCTGCACATCCTCCAACATGCTCAAGATAAGTTTCTAGATCTCTCGGTAGATCAAAGTATGTAACCAGCACCACTCAAGAATAATGGCACCAAAATTGATGAGAATGCTGTCAACACTGCCTTCAACAATAACCTTGACGAAAGAAGACCTATTTTTAACCACCATATGGACACAAATTTACAGATTATGTAGCAAGAGTCGCAGCATCACTAACATACTCAGAATATTGCTAAGAAAAAAACTAAGTATTCACATCCAAAATCCTCTCGAAGCATTTCAAATGAAACAAAATGTCGACAACTGTTCACATACTTCGTACTCTAAATGTCGAAATCCAATATGTTTAGACAACGAGAACATTTTGAGTTAGAGCATATACACTACTAAAGCATCATATCTGTAGTTACTTGCAGATCAGCAACTACTAAATTCGGTAAACTCTTCTAGTAACACGCGGAATCCAAACAGTATGTACTTCTATAGGTTGCAATTACCTTACACAATCTAATAACTAGAATTAAGCAACGCTTTCCTACCTTATTAGTGACAAAGAAGAGACCGGAAAGCGGCCATTCAAGTGTACTCTGTCCATAACGTTACTAGACAAGGGCTTAAGAAACTTGAGAGCAGCAGAAAAAAACTCTGTACCTCGGCATCCTCATGAGCCTTGGTCTTAGCGGCGTCCACGTTAGCCATTTTTTGAGAAGGTAGTCACAGAAACTTGGTAATCTTAAAGTAACTGCCACAGAATCAGCACAAAGGTTAGCTCTCAACTAAGAGTCATGCAAAGCTACTCTGAAACGGCACAAAGCAAGCAGATGAACTCAAGAAGCAAGGACAATTGGAGCAATAAAATTCACAAACATAGCCAAAACTCGGCCGACACTCACATGAGAAGAAATGAGCGTATCTCGATCGATGGACTACGAATAGTAAGGGGAAAAAAGAATCAGGTTGCGACGATCATGAGTGACGACGAGGATTATATACGGTAACGCACCACTCACGCTTGTCAATATCCATTGCTCTTTGGTACAGACACTTGGAGGTCAGCGGGGTTGCCACTTGGCGGGTAGTCCAGTCAGCTGATTGTGCCAGCTGGGCGAAATCCACGTGGAGGATTTCTGTCTCTGGACAGGATGTGGAATGTAGGTATGTAGAATAGCGTCCTCATGTATTGGGGGATCGTAGCGGAGTTTTCTACGTGCTCCTCGTAAAGAAAACGTTTTAGATTCCTATGGTATTGCATCTTTGAAAATACATATTTAATTTCAAACAAGTTTTCAAAATCGTTTTCAGGTAGGATGATGTGTGGTTTTTATTGCTTCCTGAATGAAGTTTTGGTTTTGTGCTTGTGGGGTGCTTATTTGTCCATCAATTTTAGGGTATTAGACCATGTAAAGAACAAACACTCAAAGGGGTCCCAAGTCCCTCCCCATGTGACAACGTGGGTGTATTATGGTGGTATGCATTCCAACAAAGCACAATTGGGGTGCATTCACACTTTGCTTGCTGTTAAGAGAGGTGTTAGCAATATGAATGTAGTCTAAATGTGTGTCCAAATACATCTAATTTTCCCTTGCTAATATCCCTCTTAACCCCTAAGCGCTCAATCGACCATTTTTTGATTGCTGCTCATTTTTTGTGCGCTACCTGAGATGAAAAAAAAACTTTAAAAAAAAAACTCTCTTTTTTGTAATAGAAAATCAAGTTTACTTTCCAACCCAACTTGAATCATGTCAATCCAAGTTAACTCCATCAAGGAGAATTTTTCAAGAACAAACACTTCAATATATGCTAGTGTTGTAAAATTTGCTATTTCAAAAAACTAATGATGTTCTCTCCTTTGAAAAGGTTGCATTTTTGAAGTTTAGGATAGAATGTTTATTTTTAACCAATCATACCAAATTCTAAAATTTATGCATAAAATTTGTAATTTTGGTGAATATTAAATGGTAAATGCTTCTAAATTCATTAAATAAATATCCAAATTTTTAATGAAAGTCTGACCATATGGATAATTACTAAACATCATGATTTTTGATTTCTCTTTTGAAGCAAACTTCATCAAAATTACGAAATATTATTTTAAAATACATCTACGTTTTGCCGTTACCCCTTGGGCGTTTAGGGGTTAACACCAAGTGTGAACATACCCTTGGACTCATAACCACCTTATTAGTGTGTGAAGGTTAAACCATTAAGACAAAGCAACATATACCTTCAATTGGTTTTCATGTTCAAAGAAAAACAAAACCAGAATATTATTCAATCAAATTGAGTAGAAGGGGAAGGTGGCTGCAAGTTGGTGAAGTTGTCATCCACATCATTCAAGTTGAATTTTGTCTTTAACCCTTAAAGGATTGTTGTCCATTCCGGAGACAAATGGAATTTTGGGCATGCATCTACAGCTAAACTATTTTATGTGATTTTTTGAAACCTTTATTGAAGGTAGGGAATTCCAAAACCTATGGGGGCATCTAATTTTTCTTCATTCTAACATTTATTGGAGAAGTTATGCATGAATTTCTGAAAAAATGGGGGAGGGCAAGCAACCCAAGCAGCCCAAAAAACTTTTTTAAAAATTGCATTTTTTATAACAATAATCTAAAATTGGTTCTTTAGATTTATAGGTATGTGGGAAGCTTTGAATCATTCAATTTTGATTGATGAGCGAGAAGTTTTACTTTGCGGGTAGGTATGGGACTCCCAAACCTCCACTCCTTTTGCCCCTTGTAAACTTTGGTGCTTTACTTTTTTGAGCTCTTTGTGTATTTTATTTTTGACTTTTTTTTTTCCAAGTTGTAGTAGATTAAGATTCCTTGGTTTTTACCATTTGGATCAAAGTAATTCAAATTTCTGAGTTTTACATAAATCCTCCAATTTTGCCTAGTGCATATGCAAAGTTCATGACCTTTCGGCTTTGCAAGATTTTACAAAGTATGATTCACACCTTCAATTCATTTGAAAATTCTCCCACCCTTACCTAACTTGGTCTTCTACATGGAAAAAATAAACCTCAACTTTGTGTAGAGCATTTTTTTTCATATAGGAGTGATCAAAGGCTTCTGACATTTTTGGACAATAGGGAAAAGAATTTTTTTTTTTTCACTTTAGATATCAATATCTCACTTTTCTACTTCTAGAATGAGCTGGTTTTTTTTCCTACAGCTGGATTTCCAAAAACACTTTTTTTCCTACATTTCTACTCATTCCCCCAAAAATGACAGTTTAAAGTGATTTTCATAGAAAAAGGACTTGGGCCTTTAGGGGTTAAAAGGGTCATAAAAGTGGGAAAAGCTTGAATAATATCATGTTGTTTACTAGTTATTTGCAAAAATAAAAGTCCATTGTGTGTAACATGTTTTAATCGTGTTGTTAACAATTCAAAGTATTGGTTTATTTATTTCAAGGTACTTACCTTTTTTTTTTTATTGAAGTGTTCAACATAACTCTTACGGATTTTTCACAAATTACAGTATTTATTTCTTAACCTTTTATAAGAATTTGACTTTGGCATTAACAAAAGCTAGTGTCACACTGTCACACTACAATATCGTTAACTAAAATAAAGTTTGTAAATACAAATACCAATTCAAGATTTCCTAAGAGCATTGCCACCACAGACGGAAAGGCACACGTAACTTGAATCTTCACAGGAGGGTTCAAGTTTTGACTTCCATTGCACAGCTGCTATCGATTGTCAAAGAACACAAAGAGACGCTACAACCTTCCAATCACACTCTTGTGCATGTCTGTAGCATTCACGTTAGAGCTTATTGAAGGACTAGAATCCTCTAATTATAATTGCAAGTGCTAGATAGAAGAAGCTGAAAGGTTCTTGCTAGAACAAAGTTAAGTTTAGCGTGGAGTGCGATGGGAAGGGTTCTGAAATTGTGGAATCGCCACTACAATGAACCCGCTTCCTTGCTCTCCAAATCTCCAGGTCACGTTTGTTGTTGCTATAAAGGGGTGGAGCTGCTCTAATACAATCTCCTAAATATCCAACTCCTACAATCCTGTAATAGTGAAAAATCAGAGCTTTTCCAACCTCGTCCCACATCAAAATAAGCTTATGTGCAGTAAAATGAGCCTCTCTTTCCTTGCACAGATCCAAAACCTGTTGTTATGGGGAAGTGTGAACGCACTAATGTCACATGCAATTGACTATAGTACATACAGTGACTCACAAAATTGAGTCAGTGTTTATTGTTACTTAATATAATTTGTCATATCAAGTGCATTAATAAATATTTTCAAGTGTTATAAAGAGTAGATTAAAGGTATCCAAGTACCTACTAATGTAAGGGAACCTCAATGAAAAATTTGCAAGGGTGATTGAGATATTTCATCTCAAAGGAGAGCCACTCACTCACTTACTTTTGGTCTTGCATGTCTATATCTCCATCTCCTCCTTATAATGACAATATATCATAGAACTTAAATTTAGTTGTGAGTGTTATAAGTAGGAAAGAGTGTTTCTACTCCTTCTCTAATAGTAAATTGCGCTTTTAATTGTTCCAAAACATGATAAGGTGGTTATTTAAAATAAATAAAAATAGTGTAATATCATTGCTACAAAACAAGAAAATGACAAAATGTATAACCAAATAGTTGTTGTTAGTTAGTCTAATGTTGGGAGATTCCAAAGAAATGTCTTTTTAATACTAAACTATTTATAGAAGGATAATCAAATAAAATTCTAAACCACTTAGGGAGGGTATGTGTGAGAGTAATGACATGTAGATGATTTATTATTGCTCCAAAACCATTCAAATTAGTTAGGCAACAACATAACAATGAAATGAGTGTTTGGACAATGCTATGTGCATTGAATTTGCAAGTTTAAAGGCTTTATGCGAAAAAGAAAAAACCAATTTTTCAAAAAACAATATTTAAGTTTGTTTAAAATTTGCCAAATCTCTTGAAAATTATACTATTGCAAATTGGAAGCAAGTGATTTTTTGACATGAGACTCTAATCAATTACTTATGCTTAAATGGTCGTTACTAATGTTGAGATTGAGGCAAAGAGGGTCTTATAGATTGAACAATGAAGAAAAGTGTGAAACATGGAAAAGGTTTTACAATAGTTTGGGATTGCATAAGTGCAATTAGACTTGGTTTGATTTGCAAGATAGAAGGTGCAATAAATCAATAAACACCATATTCATCAAATTGGGAATTTGCGATTCCCAAACTGAACTTCACCTTAAATCCAAATGGTTAACTTAAACCAAATTTGAAGCTATCAAATTCGGTTTGACCCACTAAGATTTTTTCCTTCACAAATTCCTCCTCTTAGGTGAGGGCACGTGTACCCAAAAAAATGCTGCAAACACGGCTTTAGGGGATCAACTAAAACCTTCAAAAGTCCCAAATTGTCCAAAAATTCCCAATTTAATGAATATGGTGTTAATATGTTTGTTGTGAGGTATTAGAGACTAATCTCCCTATGATGTTTTTTCTAAGTATGGCATAGATGCATCTAGAGTCATTTTTCAACATGACAACAATTTGAAACATACAACAAAAACAATGAAAAAGTATTGTTTAAACAATTTTTTAATGTTTTAAAGTGACATACTCAATCACCCGACCCAAACCATATAAAACACCTATGGGCAACGCTAAAATGGAAGCTCGATTGTTAATCAACATGTCCAAAGGGTCTTTTAGAATTGTGAGAGCATGGGTTTGAGATTTTTCATTCTATCATTTCCACTGAGTGTGAAAACCTTTATGAGAGCATGCCACAAAAAATGTAGATAATTGGTTATGCATAAGGCAAGTAAATTGGTTTTTGAGTGTGTATAGACTCACAAGTCCAAAATTGAGTCAATGAGGGGTTTGATTTCATAATTTAGTGCTTCCATGTATTATGTGTATTTTGTTATTAATTTCCATGTGAATAATCCATAAAACTTCTACTTTCTGAAATAATTTTTTACATGTTGGATTGTTCACTCCACGTGAGAATATTGCTTATTTAATGAAAAACATCCAAATACTGAGTTTTGTGAGTCACTGTATCTGGTGCGCCGTGAGCTGCTGACAGTGCCGTTGCTTGGCACTCAAGGCAAGTTGTCAAAAGGAACATCATCTCTTGTTCACAGTACTTGGGCTAAGCTTAGCTTGCTTGATTATGGTAGGGTGGAATGGGCTAGGATCCAAGTTAGTGGTAACGCAAAATTTGCCAAGTTGCCTAGCATATTCTGACTACTTTCCATTTCGCGGTGCAAAAACGATGTTTTTGTCAACATGATTGACGGTTAGCAGCGCTGGATTTGTTTGGGTATCATGATAGGGTTCATGTTTCAAAGGCATTAGGTTGGAGGGGGCATGGCCCCTTCATTGTGCTTTTGGTTGATAGAGAGGTGCAAAGTTTGACATTTTTTATAGTTTGGCGAATTTGTTGACATTGTAATAGGTTGTTAGATACACCAAATAGTGCATTTAGGTTGCTTAGGTTGCCTTACATTGGTAAAGTTATCTCATGATTCATCTTTGGTCACGTGGATGGGCATACAGCTCTGTTTATGTTACAATAATTTATGGTTCTATGTAAAGTTTAAGCTTCCTTACTTCCTAACTTTGGTATTTGTTGTTGCGCCCAACCTTTGCTTACTTCCTCCATAATTTAATACAAGAATACTCACAAAAACTACTATAGTCTTGGTAAATATTTAAATAATATAAAATGTCAAATAAATTAGTATGGGGGCAACCTAAAAGCACTATTTAGTGTAGATACAATTGGTTGGTCATTGTTGCTTTTTTTGTTTTTGTTTATCACTAACCACTCTAGGTTGTTTGTAGCTGAGGGTTGTTTGTTTTTTATTCTTTGCAATGGTTCTTGCAATGAATTTTCATTCATTTGTGTCAAAGTAGAAAATCCTTAACCCTTTAAGGACCATGCAACCATATTTTGGTCGTTGGGAGTAGTTTTTGGCTTGTAGGTTGAAATTGCTCAATAATTTGGAATTTTGTCTTGAAGTGCGCATGTGATCACAAGAATTTGCATCCGTCTAAAAAATAACAATGCAATTGGGTATGTGAGTTGACAAATAATGGTGTTTATATGGCATGGCTTCAAAATACATATCCATTTTTTTGTCAAAGATGGATTAAAGCAACAACATAATACATCAAGTATGCAAGAAGAATGTCACATATCAATTGCACAATTCAAAAAATTTCAAGTTGCTTAAGAAATATGCTTGTATTGTTTTCATATACGGTAGTAGTATAATTGTAGTATTTGAAGATCTACTAAAATGTTGTTGTCATTTCATCTTTAAAATTTGTCATTTTTCATTTAAGACCAATTCTTGATTGTTTTCACCAATTGGATTTTCTAGAATAATTATCAACTTTCTTGTAGAACCGTTTTAGGGTATCAAAGAAAGTGGGTTTTTTGACCTTTTTTGTCCACTTAGCTACACTTTGTGATTGCTATTTTTGTCTATTTTGTATGAAACTAGTCTTGTTGGAAAGGTGGGAAACCTTGCTTTTTAGAAATATAAGGCTCTTCTCAATCAAAACTTGCATGAAAGGTTAACATTCAAAACTAAATAAGAATGAAACACCAGAGATTTTATGCAAACAGCTCACTCAATTATTATAATATTTCACCTCCAACAATAGATCTAGCTGAAATTTTGGTACCTTACAATAAACAAGGTGTATTTCCTATTAGTATGGTTGGATTATTGAAAATGGGTCCATGTTTGAGTCAATTCCAAATCTAAGCTTACAGCCCCTGTTTTCAGTGGATTCTATGAAAATGGGTGTGATCGTTAAAAGGTTAAAGAATATGAGCAATTCAAATTATAAAAAAGTATGTAGTTATGGTTTCTTTAATTTCTAGGAGTTTAGTGCTCAAGGAATGTTTGAGATTTACCACTTAAAAGCACCCACACTAAGGGCGCCAAGATTGGAAATTTTGTTGAAAGATTGAAAAATCAAGTTTTTAGAGGTAGGCCTAAAATTTAGGACAACCTCACCAACCATCTTTGAGGATTCCGTTTTATGGTTATTCTAAAAAATTAGGAGGAGGATCTTGATTTTGGGAATCTTTCAAATGTTTGGATTTTCTTTTGTTGCACCTCTTCCTTTAAAAACAATAATTATAAATTTGCATGTAGTTATAATATGAACATCAAAGATTTTTGTGTTCTTTCTTAGCCCTTTAAGGTCTTGTTGACCACTTTTTGGTTGATTTAGACACATTATCATTGGTAGTCAAAGTTTGACAATGAATTTGGTTATGGATGAAAGGGGACAGATGTGGGGAATTTGGAAATGAATGTAATGGGACAAATTCCATGAAGATTTGTGATGGCATGTGGTGTAAGGGTTGAAAAAATTGCCTACATGCAAGCTAAAAATACACAAATCATTGGGGAAAGACAGTCCTGAATGCAAAAGAGAAGGACATTTATATTCACAGACACAAGTTTGGGAAACACCACGTTGGAGTTCCACATAATTCTTGATGGTAAAAAATGAGAAACTTGGCCTTATAAGAACAAAAAAAAGAATTTCTAGCAAAAATATAGTGACAAAGGTAGCCTATTGCATACATGCTCACTTCACCATATACAAATTGAGAGATCTATTATAATTTGCTACAAAAGATCCCTCAATTGCCACCAAATTTATTGTGAAGGTCCAAGCATCAAATCCTATTCCAGTGGTATGGTCAGATCTTCATCACGAATCACAATTAGGTATTTCTCATTTGTATTGAGTTTAGAATAAGAAAACCTCTTGCCCATGCCCCAAATCAACCACAAACCTTAAAGGGTTAACGTATCATATGTAAGGTAGTGTGCTCTAATTCAGTGTGGTGTTCTCATTTGGTGGACCTTTAGGAACAACTAACATGTTCTTTCAAATATCTATTACTGTCATTAATGAGTTAGGTGGGCTTAGTAATATTCTAAGCTCACTTAACTCATCAATGACAATAATAGACATTTGATATGCTAAGCCCACCTAACTCATCAATTACAATAATATACATTTAAAGGAACATGTTAATCGTTCCTAAAAGTGCACCAAATTAAAACACCTCACCAAAGTAGAGCACACTACCTTAAATACTCTATCCCAAAGTTCTATGCAAAATTTCAATATGGGCGCTACTTACTGTGAGTCCATTGAAATTCACAACATCCAAGGCTCTGCTTGGCCTTGCATAGAGTGGACCTTGGCATGACCCCATTGTGTTGCATTGTATCAAGAGTGAACAAATCTAGGGTCCTCTTTAATTTATAGTTGAGGATGTCACCTTTCTCCATGTGTACAATCCTAAACCTGAAAATTTTAAATAATAGGATCACCTTGGAAAAATGGAAGACAACTCAAAAAGGTACGAACCATTTATTAAAATTCCAAATTCTCCAAGTCTATCCAAATTTTACTGCGCTAGTGAATTTCTTTGTCTCAAGGATGCTTTCTTGTGGTGTCAAAGCATACTAATTGTTAACTGGACTATTGGAAGCATAGTGCAGGAGAACAAGACAAGTTGGAAAGATTTTGTGTCACGCTAATTTAGTGCGGCAAATTGTGGACGCTCTAAGAGCAAATGGCTATGTCGGCTTGGAATAACGAAACTCAAAATTTTGAGTTTTCCAATGTTGGGTCTACCGTAGAATTTTGCTCTAAAACCTTTCATTTTCAACTTTCAACTAGTTTTTCACATGCCTATACTCCATGTTTCCAGTATTTAAACCAAAATTAGACATAATTTTGAAATTCCACACAATTACTATCCTACAGTTTCAAAGTTCAACCTTTTACATTTTCACCGGCTAACAATACTATAATTGCCTATTCCCTCAAACGTTGAAGGACCAAGATGGCCGGGATTTAAGCTCAACCAACTCAAAATCTCGTCTTCACAACTTCAACAAGCCATCGTTAAAACCTGCTTACTTTTCTTAGTAAGTTACATCATGGGTTGGAGAAGCATTTGGACTCAACCAGCTCAGAATTCCACTTCACAATTTCCAGTTGCCATGACTCAATCTTACACTACAAGGAAAACTGTCCAAAATGACAAGAATATGTCTAAATCAACATGATTAAATTTACAAAAATTGTCCAATTTGACAATCTTTTTGTCATTTTGGACACATTTAGTCAATTCGGACATGTCAATTAGGACACAATTTCTTGTAGTGTTAACTGGATGCTGTTGCCTGTTGCATTATATCTTGGTCATCTTGAAACTTTTTTTCTAATCTTGTCTTATTGAAATCTTTGTTCCTATTACAACTAGTCATAAATCCAACTATTCGTTATTTAATTGTTTGGATTTTATCATTTATTGGATTTATATTAGATACACCAGAGAATTTAAAAATGCTACATATTTCAACTTACCCATAGCAAAATGGATCCATGGCACTTACGTTAGTATATTTATGCCAGCATTGAGTATTTGGTACTCAATTGCTGCAGCTTTTTATATGTACATTTGCATGCAACTTCTAAGATAAACAAAAGAGGAGAATGATATCACATTATCATAGTCATTTTTAAAAGAATTTTGCTTCCACCCAATCAAATAAGAATATTTTAAAAGAAGGGACAATGACACATTGTGTTTTTCACTTGTTTTGGACTTGACAAGGTTCATGAATAATAATCTATATGCAAAATCTTGGGAGATCTTTGGACGTTTTGCACATGTTGTATGCAAAACACTAGTAAAGTTGTCGCATATATTGTATGCAAAATATTAGTGAATCCGTAGCTCGCCTAGATTTTAAATTTAAAATGTATAGTTCACATACATTTGAGCAACATTAGGTTCTTGAGCAGGATTGGATATGTCTATTTTAGGGCATCTCCTGCACCATATTTTGCAACACTTGGATAAATGAGATTTTACGAGGAGATCGGCGTAAACATTCACGTTAAGGCTTGAAGTTCTCATGCAGCCCTAAAATCTTCCAAACTTGCAGTTGCAGTACAACAAATTGCACGGGTACACTTGGGAGTGGGTTGTAAGTGAAGGACCGTGAAGAGGGCTTGGAGTTAGCTGAAATTGGACAGGTATGTGACTCAATCTGAATGTCTTGCAAACTGCACAGGAATGTGTTGAGTGCTGTTGAGGACTTGAATTGTAAAAATTGTTACGGATTGAACACAAAAGGTTGTTCTAACGTGCTATAGAAGATGCTCTTAGATTGCACGAGAGTTTCAAACCGCGCCAACCACTTCACAAAGGTTCACACCATTGTACCCTTGGAAACTCATTTGGCATTTGGCATGGCCTCACAAAGCGGGTGGCAAAAGATGCTCTCATTTTAAAAAATAGTGATTTAAAGAGCTTTGGCTAGATTCAAATCCAAGTGAGTATCCCAAAAGGCGAACCTGTCACCTTCACCTCTGATGAAACAACCCGCTGACTCCCGAAGGTCAATAAAGCGCCCACGGGTCACCCGGCCCATCCACGATCCTAGACCAGGGTTTAATTTACTGGCAAATCTTGACAAGTTTTTGCCAGTCAAACTACTTCCCTCCGGATATTATCCAATGGGGAGGGGACAGAGAGGCTCACATTTGCTGTCCCAGACCCAGTGACCTGTGCCGCAGCGCTCTCAGCCAGTGTCCAGGGAGGTTTAAAAAAAAACTAGGTACAATTCCTAGTCTTATTTGGTCCACTCGATTTTTAATTTTTTTAATCGATCATGGCCTAAGCATGTATTTTTTGGTCAGTCAATAACCCTGTTTTTTTTTCACTCGGTTGATTTCCTAAGTTTAGGAAAATAGTTCGATTGAAATCTGAAGTTCAATGTATTATATCGGATTTTTTTCTTACAAATGCTACAAATAGATAAATCTTTTGCTTACCATGTGCATGGCATAGCAAAGCAAGACAATAATCAAGACATTTAAAACTTGTCAAGTTACTCCCAACTAATGCAAATTTTTTTATATTGTAAGAGGATTTATTGTTGACTTTTGTTACTTAACCCTTAAAAGACGGATGGATCACCGTGGTTTGCCTTGCCTGTAGCATTCTACAATGTTTTGCACATGGGCACTAGTAGTATTGCTTCAAAAAGTTTGTTAAGTCAACAGTGCATGGTGCCCTCATGAAAATTGCAAGAAGGGTAGCTCGGGAGCTAACACCATGTATCACAATTTGGGTTACAAAATAAAATGAATGTGTCTCAAGAGGTAATTTTTTGCCTTCCATGATGCACTACGCTTTATGATCACTTCTAAAAAAAAATCAAATCAAAATCAGTATTTTTCTCGGATACAGAGTTTTTTTTGAAGGCAACAAAAGTTTTTTGTCCGTGCTGACATTTAGGGGTTAAATATCTTTGGCTAGATTTGAACTAGGTCAAGTCCCACCATCTTGGGATTGAGCACCACCTTTCCTTTAAGGATTGGTGCTAAGTGCACTACTTATCCCATTAACCATCAAGTGCACCATTTATCCTATTAACCATCACGCACTCACCCACTCACCCTCTCACCCTCTCATTTACTCATCCACTCACTTACCCACTCACTTACTCACCCACTCACCCACTCACCCACATGGCCACCTCACCCAAGTTTCTTGTTTTTAAGCCCTAAATGCCCATGGCCTTTCTAAACTTCTTGCCATTTTTAGGAAAGTGAATAATCAACCAACCTTTTCATAAATCTCATGAAGTTATTTTAAATTGTAACCATACAAATTTGAACTTGACATGTTAGAGATTACATGGAAAAAGAAAACACAACAATATCACTTATAGTTTGAAAGATTATAACGTTTGAACATGAGGGTGTTAAAATTGCAAAAGTGACTTGAAGTTTTCTAATCCTCATTTCACATGTCAAACCTAAAAAGTTGGTCATCAAAAAAATATGAGGTTTAAGGTCATTACATGCTTAACCTCAACAAATTTACGGCTTTTAAAATCTAATTCTGTACTTTTTTAAATGGATTTCTAATGTGGATTTTTCTCCAAGCTCTAGTGTATTTGAGGCTCATTTTCAAGATCTTCCAACACTAAAAAACTCAAGATTGCAGTGGACACCCTTGTACAAAATCTTGAATAGCAAAATCATGAACATTCATTTTCAAAATCAGATTTTTGATACTGAAAATAGACTTCAAAACAAACTTGTGTTCAAAAGAAATTATAAAAAATAGTAATTTGAGAAAATTTTATTTGTCTTCAAAATTTTGCAAACACCCAAATTGGGTGCCTTGAATGTTTAAGGGTTAAATTCTTTGAACTTTTAGCACAGCCCATTTCCTCATCTACAAGTGCACGTTTGGTTAAATTTCCTAAAGCTAAAATTTTAACTCGGCTGATTTCGGCTGATTTCCTAAAGCCATATAAAAGCAAATTCGGCTGATTTCCTAAAGCCATATAAAAGCAAATCCATCAACGGCAATCCTCGAAAAAAAGTCGGCTGACTTGTAACTAAAACTCGGTTCTCCCCGGACACTGGCTCCCAGCCTTCTGCGGCAGATTGCGGAAGGGGACGTGCGCAGCAAGCTTTCTGGTGATTCTGGCCTGTTTTGCCAGCATTTCTGCATATTCTTGTCAAGTATGTTGCAGGATTGGCCGATTGCTTTTGGCCGTGGCTTCCTCCGCAAGCATTGCGACTCCGCTCGCAATTTCAGCCTCTGTTTCCGTTTGGATCCGATTTGTTTTCCTCCGCAGCTTGAAGAAGCTATAAAATAAGCGATGAGCGGTGGCACACAATAACCGTTGGAGCTCGATTTGCTACTTTTGCCGTAGTTCCAGCTCCCACATTATATGCGAGCGGGAGCAGAATCGAGCTCCCATGGTTTCGTCCATATTGCGGTCATGTAAGTGCTCCTCGTCTTTCTTTGTGCATGTGAGGATTTATAAGCGTTCTGATTGGAAGCGTCAGGGAGTTTCGGATGTTTGTTAATATGTCGGATAGTTTCGTTGTTGAGATTATTGAGCTTTTCAGTGAGATTTCTTGTAATTTATCGGTCTTGAGAACAGTTTTAGAAAGTGTTACGTGTTTACAGACGTGTAACTGTATTGTTATGCGATATTTTTATTAATGAGGAAAGCGTCGTTATTAGAGTAGAATGAGTCGAGAATTTTGTGATGATTTATTTTATTTTGTGAATGCGAATTTTGTTAGTGTGTGTCGGTTGATGTGATTACATTGTTTGGAATTTCATGGTGAAAAGAGCACAAACGTCGCATTTCTCATATTCTGCACTTTGAAAATAATGACAAGTTATCGGCAATTAGAAGTCTGGAATGACGTTGATAGGCAGGGTTTAAATTAGTGCTTTGAAAAATAGGAATAGAAGCTCGCAGTTTTCGACTTCGTCTGAAAGCCGTGCCTGTTGTTTTCTGTTGTTTGGCGCTGTTTTTGG
Organism: Ulota crispa; assembly: GCA_963920765.1. Lineage (NCBI taxonomy): Eukaryota > Viridiplantae > Streptophyta > Bryopsida > Orthotrichales > Orthotrichaceae > Ulota > Ulota crispa. The sequence continues at coordinate 29,608,279 of OY987242.1, forward strand.
AAGAAAAGGTTAGGTGTGTTAAGGTCAGCGTTTTACTATTTCGTTTATTTAATGATCTTTTGTGTGTGCTTGTTTTACGTACTAGTCAAACGAATCAATGCTGGACATTGTTCGATTATGTGAAAGTTTGCTCTATGCTTTGCAGTACCGCAAGTGTGGGCCACTTTTTGTAACTCTGGCGATACCACGTCACCGTCACCATGCTGTAGCCGATTCCTTCACGTACTTCCCGACAGTTGGTCTTGGCTCCCCTTGTATCTTCTGAAGCCTTGCCCGCAACGGGCGCTTGTTTCTATCCTGCACCTCTTCTTCCTGTCGCTCTACATCATTGTTCATATACATCAAAGAGTAGGTCGAAAGCCACACCGCCAGGCTATTAGACATGGAGTTCGCATGTACTTCAGGGCGATACAAAGTTGCTGCGTCTATCTTTGCTGTGTCAATCTTGGAGTGCTTTTGTATTGGGTGGCGGACGGGTACGGGAACGGGTGGTCTATTTTTCCCTTGGACATCGTTATGGCAGCAGGTGCTCAGAGCCTGGCATGGGGTGCTATATGTTTGGGCACGGAGGAAGCCAGGAAACAGCGGCAGCTGTTCTTCTCTCCCCTCTTACGAGTGTGGTGGATTTCCGCTTTCCTTCTCTCCACGCTTACATTCCTCTCTTCAGTCCTGTTTAAGAGGGCACATCTCTGGAGTATCATCGTTGAGGTCCTTCTTTACCCGGCAGCCCTGTTTGTAGCGTATGCCGGTCTCCGGGGCAGAACAGGCATCGAGGTTGAACAAATTGAGGAGCCTCTGTTAAATGGAGCAGGCAATGGAAGTGCAGGGGATCACGAGCATGCCGGATTATATCAGAATGCAGGGTTTTTCAGCTTGGTTACGTTAAGTTGGTTGGACCATATTCTTAGCGTGGGCAGGAGGAAAGCCTTGGAGCTGGAAGACATGCCTCCTTTGCCCACTGAAGACAGCACGGAGGCTATGTACCAGGCATTCAGGTCCAGCTGGGATGCTCTGAAACAGGAAGAGCCGGACGAAACGCCATCCATTTCCTTGACATTGTGGAAATCGTTTTGGCCCATCGTGGTAGTGAACGCCGTGTTTGCATTCGTCAACGTCTTGACCAGTTACATCGGCCCATTTCTGATCAACGACTTCGTTGAGTATCTGAGCGGGAGGCGGAGGTTTGAACACGAAGGCTTGACTCTGGTACTGATATTTTCAATCGGAAAAGTGATTGAGAACGCGACGCAAAGGCAGTGGTATTGCGGAATCCGATTCGCCTGTTTGCGGGTCAAGGCAGCCCTGACAGTCGTTGTATATCGGAAGGCTTTGCAGCTTTCCAACACTGCGCGCCAGAGTCACTCCAGCGGCGAAATCATCAACTATACGTCGGTTGACGTACAGCGAATCTCTGATTTCGGATGGTATCTTCATCAAGTATGGATTTTGCCTCTGGAAGTGGCACTTGCTCTTATAATCTTATACCGAGTTGTAGGGATGGCGTGGGTGGCGGGTTTGGTGGCTGCTGCTTTCATTCTTTTGCTGAATACTCCATTGGAGAAGTTGCAAGAGAAGTACCAGGACGGCGTGATGGAAGCAAAAGACAAGCGCATGAAGGCCTTGTCGGAATGCCTGCGTAACATGCGTGTTCTGAAATTACAGTCGTGGGAGCAGAGGTTTCTCCTGAAAATCGAGGAGTTGCGGCAAGGGGAATACAATTGGCTGTTCAAGGATTCCATTGCAAGGGCGCTTGGAATCTATATTTTCTGGGTAGCTCCTATTTTGATATCGGTGGCCACTTTTGGAACGTGTGTGCTGTTTGGAATTCCTTTGACGGCTGGCAGGATTTTGTCAGCCATAGCCACTTTTCGAGTACTACAGGAAGCACTAAGCTCGTTCCCAGAGCTGGTATCCTTTTACGCCCAGACCAGGGTACAGTAACTCGACTACTAATCTCACAGTCTTTGTTTCATGACCGTGAGTTTGCTGTCAGTGACTGGAGATGTAGTTGCTTTCAATTTCCTCATCGTCGTCGCTGTAGACAGGATCGGTTTCTTAAAGTTTGAGAGGATGTTTCGAAGCATGTCATTTAGCTTTGGCAGTTGACATGATACGTTTTAAATCAGAAAAAAACAGAGCGTATGCATCATACCCTTTTATTATCCTTGCGCTCTGATGTGATTTTAACGTCTTGTTACAGGTATCACTGGATCGCATATGGGCGTTTTTGCAAGAGGAAGAGCTACCCACTGATGCGGTGACTCACGTACCACCTGCAGAGAGTGGAGGTATGGCTATTGAAATTGAAAGCGGTGAATTCAGTTGGCACGCATCAGACACTGAACTCCGGTCCTTAACAGGAATCAACTTGCAAGTTAAACGAGGATCTCGTGTTGCTGTGTGTGGGACTGTGGGATCCGGAAAAACTAGCCTTCTTGCATCTGTTCTTGGCGACATTCCCAAACTAGCTGGCACAGTAAGTCCCCATTCAACTGCCAACTGGTAGTCAGGGTTGACCGCCTCTTTGCAGAAGAATATGTAATTTCTTAAATTTGGTCACGATTGGAAAGGACCTCGTTTCCCACCGCTTTTGCAAGCATGAAAATTTAAGGCTTTTGTCTTTGTTTCAGGTCAAAGTATGCGGTACAACTGCCTATGTTGCACAGTCTGCATGGATCCAGACTGGCAAAGTTGAGGACAACATACTTTTTGGCAAACCCATGGATCGAAACCGGTACGAGGCGATCCTAAATGCTTGTTCATTGAGAAAGGACTTGGAGCTGTGGGCGTTTGGAGATCAGACTGAAATCGGAGAACGTGGTATCAACATGAGTGGTGGTCAGAAACAACGAATTCAGCTTGCCCGAGCTCTTTACCAAGACTCCGACATTTTTCTTTTGGATGATCCTTTTAGTGCTGTCGATGCTCACACTGGCGCTCAGCTTTTCCAGGTTGGTCTTTTGTCTAAACCGCTGCAGTGTTCTCTTTGATTGGATGTGCTGTTTGCTTCTCTACGGACAGGTTTTTGGAAACGAGAATTCCATTTTTAACGGAAGGCATTTCTTATACAGGAATGTATAATGGGAATGTTGGCATCCAAGACAGTGGTGTACGTGACACATCAGATTGAATTTCTACCTGCAGCAGATCTTATCTTGGTACGTCACTTTCATAGTCGATACGTTTTGCAATTGCATTACTGTTTTTTCAAAGAGTGCAGGTAAAATTTCCCCCGATAAATAATTAAACTAATACTCCTTCGTTTTACTACTAACGTAGAGACGACGAATAACTTTGACGTTGGAAGATTATCTGAGTGACTGGTTCCGGAGCAGGTGCTTGACAAGGGCGCTATTGTACAAGCTGGAAATTATGACGACTTGCTCCAGGCCGGTACAAATTTCCGAAGCTTGGTAAATGCTCATAACGAAGCAATCGACGGAATGGATATTCATAAGCGTTCAGAAGGTGTGTTCTCCATTTTCATTGTCTCCATTATGATATGTAATCGAGTATCTACATTCGGAGTCTTTGCAATTATGCGAAACCTGCTAAGATTGCTAACCTCTATTCATCGTTGTTTGAAGTACTATGAGTTCTGTCTGTACTAAAAAAACTTTGGAAATATCTCCTTGACTGTGATATTCTTCGTGCGTCTTAGCAGATGAGGGTGTACCTGCAGAAGAGGCAAGTGGCAATTCAGAAGCATACCGCATGGGCACTGAGTTGCAGAAATCGATTAGTCTTCGAAGGTCCGATTCAGTTGTCATGCGCAAGCAAACGAGTACGAAGGAAGAGGACAATAATGTCGCAATGAAGCGCCAACTCATTGAAGAGGAAGAGCGGGAGAGAGGTAGCGTAAGCTTTAGTGTGTACTGGACTTATGCAACCTCGGTATACAAGGGCGCCCTTGTTGTTGTAATTGTACTGTGCGAGCTGAGTTTCATGGTAAGTTTTTGGACTCACTACTTGGTACAACGAAAAAATAAACGCGGTATTAGATCTTGAAATCATTGACCTCGATGACTCATATCACTGCGTGTTTTCAGCTCCTTGAACTTGGAAGCAATTACTGGATGGCCTGGGCTGCACCAGGCCGAGAAGGAGAGCAAGGGAAGGCGAGCAGTACCAAGCTGATACTCGTCTACACTGGATTATCATTTGCGAGTTCCGTGTTTGTGGTAGTGCGCTCTTTTTTAGTCTCATTATCCGGGCTCTTCACCGCTCAGAAATTTTTCCTCGACATGGTTCGGTGCATCTTTCGAGCTCCAATGTCTTTCTTTGATTCAACGCCTACCGGACGTATTCTGAATCGAGTATGTGAAATTCTCAAGCTCATGTAACCCTCAATAATACCTTTTTTTGCATATTCATAGAACTGGTGCTTAAATCATATATGTTAGGTCCCGAAGATACATGTCGCTTGGATATTTGATCTTCACATCTGTGTAGTTAACAACCTTTGCTTCGTAATGAAACTAGGTATCCGCAGATCAGAGCATGTTGGACTTGGAGCTACAACATTCTTTGAGCTCTTTATTGACGGTCACCATCCAACTTCTCGGAGTAGTAGCAGTGATGTCGGCAATCAGTTGGAAAGTCTTTCTTTTCTTCATTCCCGTTTTCATGATGGTCGTATGGATTCAAGTAAGTCTTCCCTTCGATAATTTTTTGCATTTACTCGTTTGACCTGTAACACATATATGTTGGGACAAAGTGGGATATGTAGACACATATTAATATTCAACTCGTACGTGCGTGCAGCGCTACTATGTAACATCAGCAAGAGAAGTTGCCAGGGTGATGGGTGTTGAGAAATCACCAATAATGAATCACTACGGTGAATCCATCGCTGGTGCAGCCACGATTCGTGGCTTTGGCCAAAACCAGCGTTTCATTGAGACAAATATACAGCTCTGTGACAATTACGCCCGGCCTGCCCTTATTCAATTCGGATTGATAGAATGGCTTATCTTCCGAATGGAACTGCTCTGCTCGATCGCCTTTTCTTTCTGTTTGTTGATTGTGCTATCACTTCCAGACAATGTCCTTGACCCGAGTAAGTATTGGCCACTCAAACCGAGGCATCGTTGAAAATTTACTACCATTTTCCTTACCGTTTTTCTAGTTATTGTTGCGAGACATCTATGTCATCAACCCATTTGTGACCTTCGCCTTCGTGATGTTGTGTAGGTATATCAGGGCTAGCCGTGACGTATGGCTTGAACTTGAACATACTCATCGCATGGGGCGTATGGATCCTTTGCGATGTAGAGACGCATATTATCTCTGTTGAACGTATTCAGCAGTACACTCGGATTGAGAGTGAAGCTGCTCTGGTGATCGCGGAGAACCGGCCCTCACCATCCTGGCCTAGCAAAGGAACCATTGAACTTCAGCACTTGCAGGTTTGTTCAGTAAAATTGGTGCACTTGTTTCTTTGTCAGACATCTATTTCGAATAGATTATTTTGACATGACGGCTTTGATTTTCTTATCTTGACGAGTATTGTTTTTGCAGATCCGCTATAGCGCACACTCGCCACTGGTGCTACGTGGAATCACGTGCACGTTTCAAGGGGGAAAAAAATTGGAGTTGTCGGTCGAACCGGTAGTGGCAAGGTACTGTGAATCATAACGTGTAAATAAGCTGCTTGCATTCTGATAAAATTCCCCCACCGTTAGTTAGAAACTTATAAGATTCAGGTCAGGATTTTTGCCAGTGGAGTCATTTCTTTCGTGTATCTTTTGGAGTTTAAACACTCTTTATCTAAGAATCAAGAGTTGTGGATACAGACGACTCTTATTCAAGCTTTATTTCGGATGGTGGAGCCGGCAGGGGGCAAAATCATCATCGATGGTTTGGATATTACAACAATTGGTTTGCAAGATTTGCGGACACGCTTGAGCATCATCCCTCAGGACCCGACTTTATTTGAAGGCACAGTGCGTTCAAACCTCGACCCTCTTCACGAGCACGCAGACATGGAAGTTTGGGAGGTGAGTATCGGCACTTTTCCTTCTGAGACCATTCTGTTAATTTGGTTGTGCTCTCTGCGGTTTTTATGTCGTGAAATAAGTTAATGAACTTGATCTTCGTGCTTCAGATTCTTACAGTCAAGTTTTGGCTCGAGGATTATGGATGTTTCGGTGATGATGTCGTCTATTGTACGAGTCTTGCATTTCTGACTTCTTTGTGCTTTTCATAGGCACTGGATAAGTGTCAACTGGGAGATGTTGTCCGTGGCAAGGATGGAAAGCTTGATGCCGTAGGTATGTATCATTTTTCTTTGTTTGATTCATTTGCCACTTTCCCCCACCCACCTTTATTCACGTTCGACAAAAAGCAACAGAAACCAACAAAATGTGCTTTATTATTCTGGACTCTAGTACAGTCGCGTAATATAAGCCCTTGTTCCTTCTGAGTAAGCTATAAAAATCTCCTCGCTGAACAACTTTGTTACAGTTTAACCAACACGGTGAATTGAATATGAGATATATACAACCTTCGTCAACAAACAGAATTTAATTTTGAAATAATCCAAGAGACGATTAGTGTTTGCAATTGTATTACCAACTGGTGGTCTAAGCCAGTGAAAATGTTTGCTTCATTTGATGTTTGATAAATCCACAACCCCGGAACAACACCGTAAACTAAAAATACTAATACAACATCTCACAGCTGACAATGCTAACCACCCGTCAACAAAATAATCAAATACTAGGTAAGTTCTACATGTTTGTAAGATTATTTGCAAATATAATTTTAGACTCACATAAAGAAATCCCACATTCTAATGGCAGTACCATGTTCGTAAGAAACGTACTTGCCAACTCCTATAACTTCTCTTTATTTCTTAAAAGATGGTTGTTTTTCTCTCAAATTGTTTTAGGGTACACAGGCTTTGTCAAGATTCAATTTTTGAAGAGGGATATCTATGTATTTAGTGCACTGGTGGGGTGCACATGAGTTAATTTTGCCTTTCTCGGAGCTTATTGCTGAGCTGCTTGGTGGTGGTGGTGTACTTGGGTGGCTCAGTTGGAGAGAATGCTGACAACTGGAGTGTCGGCCAAAGGCAGCTGGTTTGCTTGGGGCGGGCGTTGCTCAAGAGGACGTGTATCCTTGTCTTGGACGAGGCAACTGCGTCCGTGGACAGCGCCACTGACGTCGTCATTCAACGCACTCTGCGGACAGAGTTTAAGGACTGCACCGTCGTCACCATCGCCCATCGAATCCCCACTGTTGTTGACAGCGACAAAGTGCTGGTCCTTAGTGACGGTAAGTGCCTTTGCTCTGACACAGCGTTTTGAGTTTCTTATAAACCGGTTACAGATAAGAGGAGTCACCATTACAACACTATGCACCGATGCTTGTGCAAAGTAATTTTCAATACGGGAGGATGATGGCCAAACCTCAGAATAACGCTGATTCTATAAATGGTCTAAATATATATCACAAGTGCCCAAATAGTTAAGAATGGCTTATTTCATATTGAAAGAAGAAATTTTACTCTACATTCGAAACCAATGTTCATGGGTATTGAAAGTGTCTATAACCAACTATTTAGCTTCCAAAGTGGAATTTTGATTTTTGCCTTGAGTAAATTTGTCCAACACCGCATTCGTGGTTTTTGTTTGTTTTTGTGTTTATGCTTGTTGGAGTTTACATTACCAGTCTGATTGTTCTCGTTGGCTTTTCTGCACTTCCAGGACGGATAGCAGAGTACGAAATACCAGTGGTATTGCTGGAGAACAAGAACTCTTTATTTGCAAAACTTGTTGCTGAGTACGCAATTCGATCGACAAAGTAGTGAGTTAGGCAGTTGACTTCCGTGATCTTCCTTGGTAACTATTGAAAATCGTTTGTAAACCACAAGTTTCTGAGCTTGTGACTTGAGAGCGTCAAGCCTAGAAATGGCCCATGATGGGCATAACATTCTTTCTTTACTACCAGTGGGAAGCACCCTGCAATCTGGGTGCCTACCAAAGATTTAGATAATTTTTGGTCAAAAGGGCTAGCTAGTTATGCAGCGCCATCCAATCTGGAACCACTGTAGGAAGCGAATTATAGATTCTCCTATCCAATCTGGAAAAGGAAATGCAGTGCCGAGACTACTACTGTACAGTACCAGTACCAGTTAGTATTGATAGGTAGAACCTGTTTTGGCATTCCAAAGAAGTTTGTATAACAAAAAATGTAAAAGGTCATTTTAATCTCATATTTTTGGTATATGATTCTCATGCAATCCTAATTAACCATACCAAATCTTGGTTACTAAAAACAAAAATCCTATTTTTGGTAAGTTGTTTTGTGTCAAAATCACGGTTTCACAAGAAAGTTGATTAAAACACATTGGTGATGAATTTTTGAGATTTGATTGCATGGATGGGTAGGAGACATCCATACGCACATCTTTCCTTTTAACAAACATTTTCAAAAAATTTAAAATTCTGTCAATAGAGGTTCAAATGCTCAAGTGATCATTACCAAATTTAGTAAGATAAATATCTCCATTTTTTAATTAGCTTTTGGCAAAATAAACATATCATCATGTTCAAAGGTATAGATTTAATCATAATATATGAGTCAAATAGCACAATTCAATCACCATGAATAATTATCTATCTTACTAAATTTGGTCATGATCACTTGAGCATTTGAACCTCTATTGACAAAATTTTAAACTTTTTGAAGATGTTTGTTAAATGGAAAGATGTGTATATGGATGTCCCCTACCCATCCATGCAATCAAATCTCAAAAATTCATCACCAATGTGTTTTAATCAACTTTCTTGTGAAACCGTGATTTTGACACAAAACAACTTACCAAAAATAGGATTTTTGTTTTTAGTAACCAAGATTTGGTATGGTCAATTGAGATTGCATGAGAATCATATACCAAAAATATGAGATTAAAATGACCTTTTACATTTTTTGTTATACAAACTTCTTTGGAATGTCAAAACAAGTTCTACCTATCAATACTAACTGGTACTCTACAATACAGAATGGTACTGGGAAGAATGAATTCTTTTTATAAATAATCAAGGATCATAACACTTGAAGAACGAAGAGTGACATGTGCTACGGGCACAGTGATAGAATTAATGTCTTTCATTCATGAATTAAGGACAATCTTCAAAACTCTCCCTCCTTAGTTCATATTTTTCACGTGGTCAGTGAATTATTGTGGTAACTTGGAGAGTGAGGTAGACATACCCGTTCCCAAGCAGCACTCAATTCCGCACCATACTTTTGATTTTTGAGATGTTCACCATCCACTCTTGAACCCAAAGTGGAGTAAGGTAGCGGTACCCATAATTATCAAATTAAGGGTTTTGAACACAATGATTATTAATAAACATCTAGCAAATTATAGGAACCCATTAGCAAGAGAAAAATGATGAGTTTGCACCTTTGAATGTATGATTTGGATACTGAGAATAAGTTGTGAATTTTTAATGAGCCGACTATAATTGCACCAAATACCAACATTAAGGTTTCATGTTTGCATGTTGTACATCCTTGTGATTACATCTATTCACATCCATAAGTTTTCCAAGATTTAAGAGGTGATGGTTATGGGTATAGTGACGGTTATGGTTGTTGCTTCCTTAGTGAACATTGCTTGCACAAGCAAATTTTGTCACGTGTTAGTTGCTAAGTTGTTTTGGGGAGTTGGGATTGGGATACTCAAATACATGTATAGGAACACATCCAAGCAATTTCAAGGGTAATTTAGAGCTGCTTTTAGGGACCCTATAAGCTACAACTTTGCCCTTTAAGATAAAATATTCTACAATTATTTTTCCAAGGTTTTTTTTTTTTTCTCTGGCATTTAAACACCAAAATTCAAAGATGTGATATCTAACATTGATCATTGAGCTTCTATCCATCGGAAAATACTCTTGTCAGGTGAGGGCACGTCAAGTTTGACATGATACCTTGTTGAAAGGCTAACCCTACAATTTTTTTTCCTGAATTTTCCAAGACCTTGAGGTACCCCAATCCCTTAACCCTTGAACGGCCTGAAAGCCCTTTGCGGCCATATGTATGATCGTATGTACAAAAATATTTGAGCTGCTACAAAGGCTTTTCAAAAAAAATTATGCACTCACCATCATACAACCCCTCAATATGTATGGTTGTAACACTTAATTTCCAACTAATTCAAACTTCTGAATGTTGGTTGCCACCATATTTGGTACCGAATCTCCAGAGCCCAAGGGCCCTTCGGGGGTTAAACGGTCGGGTATGGGTCTGTCTACCGTACAAAGCTTTCAAAGGGTTCAGAGATCAATATGCATGAAGAGGCTATGTTCAAATTTCACGAGCCTAGTATAATTATGAGCAAAGCACTTGGTACTGTGAAGAAAGGATAAGTACCTTTTCAATAAATTAGGCCCTTGTAATGTTTCAAGAGTTCTTCATCTAATCCTCAGTACATTTCTACCATGATGAGCTATTTCTAGCATGAAACGAGATCCTCAATATGAGGATATTGGATCATTTGTGAATGAATAGTATAGTCCAACAACACAAGGACAAGTCTGCAGCAAAGAATGACTAATGTATAACCTCTGGTTGCCTAGAGATTACAGATTGCTAGCTCGAAGGCAACCGATCCAGCCCATCTTGAATAGCCTTTTGAAACGTCTTATTGTGTAATATGAAAGAGGAAACATGGCCACCTCGTACCCACCGTACTTCTGACCCTGGCCATGCTTTCTGCAACTTCAGCACAGAATGGTCCGGCACGTATCCATCATCCTGACCAACCAAACAAAAAAGAAACAACATAGTTTTAGTGACTCAGGTGCGCTGATTACTTGATCATTCATACAAATACGAATAAGAATAAATAAAAGAAACAAAAAACCTCAAAGAAACAATCCATCTGATATTGTCCCTCTGACTTTGTACAAAAACCATCCAAAAGAAGAAGAAAAAGGGATCGAATGGCTTTTTAGTGACACTCAATGGTTTACTAGCAGATTCCGTTTTTGGTGTTTGCTACCTCAAAGGCAAGACACTAGCAGTCTCCAAGCTTTGCACAATCAAGTGCCAGAAAGAGAGCTCACAAATGTGGACCAATTGGGAAAGCAACCGTCAAAAGACTGGAATCTGCTACTAACGCATCGTGAAAACTCCTGTTATGGAGTGTAATAATACGAAGGTTAGAGTGCAAAAACAAATGGCAGAAAATTCACAAAGCATGGACAGCAGCAGTAGTAATACCGTGGCAGCCACAAAGATGACAGATTTAGGGTTTTGTGGAACAGGAAACTGAGTGACATCCGTGAGTGACAAGACCGTCCGCATGCGCTCGACCACTTGCTCGCGAGTCATGGACCCAGAAAGCAGCTCACCACGCATGAGCACATCCCAGGCAGTGCCATGCTGCAGGATGCCCTCACAAAACGCCACTGCTGCCGAATGGGGAGTCAAAAAAGGCAAAATGGCCACGGGTGTTCTGTGCAATGACCCCACCATGGCAGCATGAACGCCCCCTGCACAAGCACAACACCCCATGGAAAAACCAACATTCAGTCATCCCTGAAAATCGCAACATTCAACCATCCCTGAAAAAGGCAGCAGAAAAACCTCACAAATAAATTGATAAGAGCCTCTACTGCAAAGGTATCAAGTGCTCAGAAGTATGACTAGACCAAACAAGTGCACTGCAAAATGTAAAAAAGTCCACATACCCATGCTAAGCCCGCAGATTCCCAGCTTCTTGAACCCTTTGGCTACATCCAACCAATACAGAAGAGACCGTGCTTCTTCAATGGTTGTCCTTCCTAACAACAACAGGTCACTCACACACAGCAACCTCGCTCCCCGTTGTAAAGGCGGCCTCCGTTTTCCATAAAAAGGACTGCAATCACCATTTCCACAACGGCTTAAAAACTGCCAACTCTAAACTACTCTGCCTCTACATCACAACAAACATTCAAACCAAAACAGTAGCGTCACATTATGGTGCCCAATGGCGAATTCTTTCTCCGGAAACCTAGTGTTGCAGCATGAAACCTGTTTTTGCACATGCTCTAGCTTGATAAGTGACTGTAATAACTCACGATTTGGTATTAGAGCTTCTAATAAACCTGCTGATTGAATAATTATACTTGTTTTAGTTGGCTATAGTTGTGGAGTCTCGACTTTACTAGGAGGAAAATCTAAATACATTTCAGACTGCTCTTTTTCAACAACAGGCTTCCTTTTTATAGCAACAGCGTTCTTTTTCACAATCGCTTTTTTTAATGGATTATTTGTTTAGCACACTTTTTTCAACGTCCTCAAATGACTTTTGAGTTACTTCTAGATCTTTGCTCATATTTAATTGCCTGTTTATATTCTTCCTAGTTTAGCTTTATTATGGCGGGTAAACTGTAAGTATCATTTAAAAATGCTACTAATCCCTTTATTCTTAAATACTGAAAGAGCGCACAACCCGCTTAACATGTGCTTGGGTCATTTTCAGCTTCTTTCATAAGAGTTTGATCAATCCTTTTTACTTCGAATAGGAGCACCTGCGTGAGATAGGCTTTCGACTTATACACTGAATGCTTAAATATGTACCTTTGAGGTGATGACTTGAGCACGGGATAGGTAACGGTATTTGCATATGACCACATTCTCAAGATCAAACCAACTCTATATACAATATATAGTCTTTACAAATACAGCAAGATGAATCTATCAAAGAGGCTGAGTTACCAGATAGTCACCTTTCCAGCACCATGGTCGCAATGTTCTTCTCTAATAACGGACCACCTAACCGCAGACGTCGATCAAACCCATGGTCACCTGTGCCTGCAGAATCAAAATCATCAATTCTCAAATAAAGCATGAGGATTCCAAGATGCTCATCACTTGTAGATCCTTTTGTGAATACTGCTTTTGAATTAACCCTAAGAGGATCGAGATTCCATGGTTTTAAGGTGACCTATTTCATTGATCATATTGCAAACGAGGTTGCAAAAAGTTCCAACATTAGAATCAGTGAACAACATTGCAAGAGTTGGTCACAAAGTTAGGGTGAGAATAGAACAAAAGAGAATGCAAATGTGCTAGAAAAAGGAAGAGAAAGTAAGTTGAGCCTCTTCGTCCTGAGAGGGTTTGGTTGAAGAGGGCTAGTCAGCTAAACATGAAGTTCTAAGTGATGTTCCTGAGCATTGCATCAAGATCATCTCTTCTCAAAAAAAAAAGCGAAGGATTCCCAGATGCTCATCACTTGTAGATTCAATTATGATTACGAATTAACTCTAAGGGGATCGAGATTCTATGAATTTTCCATCATTAGAATCAGTGAACAACATCGCATGAGTTGGTCACAAAGTTAGGGTAAGAAGAGAACAAACGAGCTAGAAAAGCAAGAGGAAGTAAGTTGAGCCTCTCTTGATACTGAGAAGGTTTGGCAGAAAAGAGAGCTAGTCAGCTAAACATGAAGTGCTGAGTGATCCTCCTGAGCATTGCATCGGATTGAAACAGAAAAAGGAAGAGGTTTCACTGGAAAGTGGAGTTGATTAGGGATACATACCAGCCAAATGCACGACACAGGATGCCTCGTGAGACGGGACATGGCGAGGGCTAAGCAAACGAACGCGAGCCGTTTGGCTCTCGATCGGGAGCACCTGCTTCAGCATCTCCTCGCAGGGCGTGGTGAACACGCCTTCCTGCAGCCTGGCGCTGCGGGACTCCCACACCGTGCGCCACACGGGATTTATAGCAGGAGGCGGCCAATGCTGCAGAGACACTTGCGCCAGCCCCTGCGTGATCAGCTGCCTCGACATCTGCTCCAGCAGCTCCAGCTTCGCCCCGCCCCAGCCGCCCGAGAAGAAGGGCGGGGCCAGCCGCATCCGGTGCATGATGGCTCCATAGATGTGGTCCAGCCAATAGTGCGCCGCTCCCAAGTTGACCGCCACCATCGCCTATCCTGCACTCCCCTTGCAGCACTTTACTTTACACTCGAGGTCTCCGTAACAACTCCATCTCCAATCCGGTTTTGGACTCGAGAAAGAAGGTGTGTTAGAATGCTAGTTACTAAGTTTGTGTGTGTTGTTGGTAGAGGCTTCTAATCTAAAGGTAATCTAAAAGGCCTTGGAACCAATTATGAGTCCAGTTTGAATGTTACACAATTTCATTCATGAATCCTCAAACAATGCAGCGTGAAACTACAAGTGGATGCAATCGAAGGAGTGAGACCGATGTTAGAGCATTCAGCAAAGCAAAGCAAAGAAGAAGAGGGGGGGAGAGAAGAAGGGCAACGAGGAGGAGACGGGGGAAGGAGGACAGAGGGTAGGGGAAGAGGAAGAAGAGACGTCAGGACGAAGGGCAATTGGACGAGGAGCACGAAGAAGAGAGGGACGAGGACGGAGGGACGGAGGACGGAGAGTCGGAGGACGGAGGGACGAAGAGTCGGAGGACAGAGGGACGGAGAGAGAGGGACGGATAGACGGAGAGAGAGGGACGGATGGACGGAGAGAGAGGGACGGATGGACGGAGAGAGAGGGACGGATGGACGGAGAGAGAGGGACGGATGGACGGAGAGAGAGGGACGGATGGACGGAGAGAGAGGGACGGATGGACGGAGAGAGAGGGACGGATGGACGGAGAGAGAGGGACGGATGGACGGAGAGAGAGGGACGGATGGACGGAGAGAGAGGGACGGATGGACGGAGAGAGAGGGACGGATGGACGGAGAGAGAGGGACGGATGGACGGAGAGAGAGGGACGGATGGACGGAGAGAGAGGGACGGATGGACGAAGGACGAAGAGATGGGGACGGAGGGACGAGGACGGACACGAGGACGGACACGAGGACGGACACGAGGACGGAGGTCGAAGACAAGGGATTGAGAGTGTTCGAATATATAATCTATTTATATTGTGAAGAGTGGGTTGTCTGTCTCACGATATTATAATGACTCAGCATGGGTATAATTTCACAAGCTGCATTAGAGAGGGGAAGGGAGGGCAAAATGGCATTGGATTTTTTTTTTAAACATGTTTTTTTTTTGGAATTGATATGTGCACACCTGGGGTTTGAAATATACACACTCGGAGAGAGGTGAATTTTAGATATTTGTCATCAAAGTTGTATTTGGAAAATTCGAATTTAGACTTGGATTTAGAGACCTTGATTAAGTCTAGAATCACAAAGAAGGTTACAATTGAACAACGTCTGATGGAAAAGCTTAGTTAATGAGCTAATTATTACTTTCACCCTTGTTTGCAAAAAAAGCTAAACTTTTCCAATGAGCATTGTTCGATTGAAAATTTTGTTGAAGTTCTAGACTATAGTAAGGTCTCTAAATCCAAATTTGAATTCAAACTTTCCATATCAGCTTGTTGATGGCAAATATCTAGAATTTTACCACCCTTGGTGTGCACATGTCAATCCCCTTTTTTATTAAGTTTGAAATTCTCTACTATAAAATATTGATTGTCAAGCATTAGGTGTCTTTTTGTCTCTTGAAATTTGGAATTCAAGGGGGATTGAGGGAGAGGAAAAGGCAATGAAGGAAGTTGGAGAGGGGCATGAGAGGAAAAGGCAATGATAAGAATTTGAAAAAGGGAGGGAGAAGAAAAGGTAGGGAAGGGATGATGAAAAATCACATGAAAAGAGAAACACATAGCAAAGATTGTGCAAGGCATACTTGAATTTTGTAAAAATGCACCTTGGTCCCCAAGTGAGAGTTTGGCTTGATAAAATGGTAGGAGCATTTGGTGAGTTGGGATTGCAACAATTTAGTGTCAAAATGGTGTCATGTAGGCTCCATGTCATTCTCACAGTTTTAATCCTCATTTTTAGTGTAAAGCCCTTAGGACCCATTTTAACTTTTCACTAATAGGATTGCTCATTTTGAGTTTATTTGGTCTTGATTCTTAATGTACATTGGACCTATGCTTCTTTACACTATGCAAATAAGCATTTGACCTTTGTAGAGCATAATGAGAATTCTTCTTGGAGTTTTTAGTGTTTGGCAAGAGAAAATGAAACCAAATATAAGAGGTTTCACAATTTTTGGAGTAGCATTGAGATAGTTTTAAATTTCAAAGTTCCTACAACAAATTTGTTGAGACCAAGCATTGTGTTATAACTTTGCTTCTTCTTCTTAAAGTTTTGTAACAATTAATCTAAAATCAAATCACTTATCTTAAAAAATTGGCTATAGTTGCAATTAAAAAACATTAAGTAAAGTTATAAATGGATGGTGTGAAAAGCCAAGTGAAGTAGGGGCATATACCTTAGGTGGGGGTTTTCCCATTGCTTCAAGTAGCAATGTTGTCACTCTTTATTTTCAAGTTGATTCCAAAAATTCTCCAAAGATGCTCATAAAAACTAGCATTTATTAACACTTCCAAATAAAATTTGAGTGTGCTCAACTACAATACCCACAAGAGAACATTGTTTTGGCTTGAGTGGAATGTTTTTTTAAATGGGACATCACAATAGCAAAAATTTACAATTTATGAAGCTTTTTGTCATATTAATTGCTACATTATTACAAATCTTTGCATAGCTGCACTTGGATCACATTTTTCCTAGAAGTTGCTTCAAACAATGAGATTCTAGATCAAGAAAATCAACAAACAAGAATGTACCAGCATTCAAGTTCAAATGAAGTTTTAAAGAGGAAATTGCTATAAGATTTTGTACAAGTGAGATTCACAACACAAAATCTTTGTCATTGTCATAAATGCTCTAAGTCAATCTCAAGACAATAAATATGCATCAAATCCTAAAACCCATGAATGAAACCATTGAACAAAATTTAAAAACAAATCTAGTCAAAGAGAAAAAGTCAAAACAATACAAGTATTGATTTCCTTCTCAAGAGCAAGAGTCTAGACATGAAAAGAAAGGAAAATGAAAGGAAAGGGGTGTAAGTGATGCTTTATGCTTTGAAGCATCATCTTTTTTTTGTTTGTTGATATCCAAGAATGCCAAACCTCCAAAGTGAGGATTTTACAAAAAAATTACATGTTGAATGCTTTTGAACTAAATTATGTCATTTATCATAATGGTACTTGTAGATGCAAGCAAATAAACCAAACCATTTGCAAGTATTCAACCATGATAAAAAAAACCAAGGCCTTGACTTGTGTGTAGTAGGAGAATATAAAGCAAATGCATGCATGCTCATATGTGTAAAATTTGAGAAGTTGATGTTGTACCAAGTATTGATTATGATGGTCTCTTGTTTTTAAGTTTATTTTTTATAAAGGACATTGACATACTAGAAGTATATGCAAACGTTATAACGTTGCAAAGCATATATAATCACTTTGACATGAATTGGTCACAAACAATAGAGATGTGTATTCTTATGGGTTCAAAATATAATATGGATATCAACAACACTAGCGTGCTAGCCTCGAGCGGCGAGCTTGTGAGCCCCGAGCGTAAGGTACACGAGCGTGGAGCGTGAATCCACGAATTTTCTTGGAAAAGTAGAATTTTCTAGCTTTAGGTGATACCACTTGTAGAATTTAATTGAAATCAATAAACAAATTATGATTAGGGACCTATTACCACGGATTTAGGGTTGTACCCAAGACCGTGGAGGTGTTACAAAATTTGGTCAATCGGCTGGGGGGTGGTTTAGGGTGGAAAGGTCTAGTAACATTAATTCAACTAGGCTATTAGAATTGAGGAATCTTATTGGATAGTCTAATGAGTGGAGTAATGTGAATAATCAAAAACTAAAACTACCATGTACACTTTTAGAAAGGGCATAGAGAATATTTATACATTTGCAACCATTACTCTAAGAATTTTGGGTGAAAAAATGGATGAAATTGCCACCTTCCTCCTTCCGCAAACACCCAGTTTGCTAGATTTTGGATGAAAGTAGCTCATATTAGTAAATTTACTAGATGAACATGCACAAATTGTTCATTCATTCCAATTTTAGCCAAATTTTCCTTACTTGCGTACATTTTGGAGTGCCATTTGCACTACCTTGTCCAAACCAAAAAAATTAACCTTGGCTAATCGACTAAGCTCCCTACCTTAATGACTAGCCTACCAGTGCCATGTAGGTATTATTCACTAACTACTTAATTTGTTTCATTTATTTTGTCTTGCATTAATAACTAAAAAATTTATTAATCCAAAAAATAGGTGGATTTGCAAGGAGTATTAATAAAATATATTAGTTAATTTAATTGGTCAAAACTTCAAAAAGAATTTGCTAGCGCGTGACTTAATAAGAGAGTGTAAAAGATGCCGTGTTACTAAGGCTTTGTCACTAAGTTGCTACTTAAGGTGCAATGTTGTGTTGTAACACAATACACATATTAAAAATATAGTTGAAAATTTGTTAATATAAGTAGGTATATGATAAACATAAAATAGAAAAAAAGTAATTATAGCAAGAATAAAGGTGGACCATGATTATAAAAAGGAAAGAAGAAAGTGATTGAAATATAAAGTACTATATAAAGGTTGGAAAGGATATATATATATAGAACTTGAATACATATATATATATATATATATATACATACATATACATATTTATTTACATATGTGTCTATTTTTATTTATTTTTATGTACATGGAGGTTGAAGCATTTTAAGATTCTAACTTGTAAGCTATATACTTGATTAATTAATTGCAAAGAACTTGGAATTCTTTGACACAACAAATCACATTAAGTGAAAGGTTGTGGCCAAAATCCTACTTAGCAAAAAGGGCAAAAAACATATCCTTATTTTTGAACTGATTAGGAAAAATTCACTCAAAATAATGTGAGGGATCCTTGCACTATTCAAAGTCTCAAACTAATAGATATTACTTTTGTGGTAAAGCATAGAAAACTAAATAAAAACCGTTTTTATATTCTTGAACTTGCTATCATGCAATCATTGGAAATTAATGTCAATGTCTATTGAACTAACATAATTTGGATTAAGTAGCATTAACTTTTATACATTGTAGTCTTTACTTTCCATAAGTGGTCCAAACGGCAATTTTCACAAAATTTTCACTATGATATTCACATTTACAATTAAAATTTTGGGTAAAGAAATTGACATATATAGCCAAAGCTAATAATAATGCAAAGTAGAATGTTTATAAAGATACCAACATATCTTCTAAAAGCCTCAAGCTTGCAACTGCTTCTAAATCCAATTAAATATGTACAATACATTGCAATAATGGTTTACAATACCTATTTTGCTATTCATAGATCTTTGCATAACATAGAATATAAATTGGTATTTTCTTATCTTGCATCATGATGGTTTTGTTATTTTTAGTAAGTTATGTACACTCAAAACATATCAAAATTTAATTCCAAAAAACTAAAACCCCATTTTTATTGAGTTGTTTCCCATAATGTTCATAATTTTACATGATAATTGATCAAAAAACATTAGTGGTGAGTTTTTGAAATTTGATTGCACAAATATGTACAAAACATCGATACACACATTCTCCATGTTAAAACAAACTCTACTACACAAGAAAAGTACAATGTATAAAGTAGATTATATTAAGTAACTATCATGATTGTTACTTAGGGCAAGATTTAGTCGTGAAACATTACAAGTGGATGCACAAAATAGACAACACGCATGGACATGTCTATCTTCTTGTGTTTTTTAGGATATTGGTAGGATTTTTGACCTAACTAAAATAGGAAGAATATTATTATTATTTTTCATTTTTAGTGTTTAATATGATTTTAAATCCACGTTTTGACTTCATGTTGGCAACAATGAGTGTCACCAACATATACAAAGTGCTCCCTCTGTCTCATTATAAAGCTCCAAACAACTTTTCTACAAGGAATTAACTGTGTTTTTAGTCATTATGCCAATGACAAAGGCATTCTAGAATCAATATACCACCTACCAAATATTTGCAAAATCTCAAGTTTTATTGTTGTCATTTAGACACCCAAATTCCATGCAAAAAGTATCAAATTTGTGCATAGTTTGTTAAGGTTGCCAGCTCCTCATTATTTTAGTCTTTGTAATAATGACACATGCATTCTAGAATCAATATACCATCTACCATTCTACCAAGTGTGTGCAAAATCTCCAACTTTGATGTTGCCATTTGGGCACCCAAATTCCATGCAAAAAGTACCATATTTGTACATGTTGCAAGCTCCTCATTATTAATGATTTAAAGATTAGTAGCAGCAATGGTACCTCATATGGGCAAGACCAAGCTTGTTAGGAGAGGAATGCTTAACTTGCCCCCATGAGATCATTAGACATGACAAATGCTTTCTCAACAATTGAAATTAGAAAAAGGGAACTTTTTAGTGGGACAAGAACTATGCCTAATTTGGAGTGTTTTTATCATTTTTTGAAAGTTGACTATGGGTTGACTACATAAACAAACGCTCAATCGGGCGCTTTGGAGTTTGGACGTATGGGCAAACTAACGAATAGGGTCCAATGTGACAACCGTGGTAAGTTGGTAACTACTAACTATGCCCAAAATTTGTATATTAGAGTTTTGTTTTACTTTGATCACTATCCGTTGGTTAGGTAAACATATCCTCATATTCAAACATATAAACATAGACATACCTTGTAAGTCGAATAACAGGATTTGGTTATCAGTATAAATTCTATGAACCTCCAGATTCATTCAGAGCTTGAGTTAAGCTGAACGCCAAAAGCTTGCACATGATCAACCAAAAAAGGGTTAAAGATGTAGGGTTCACTCATGTCAAGTCGACTACTGCTAGCTCAGCCTGAAAGCAATCCGCCAATAAGTAATTTGGTTGAAGGAGAGACCGCTGATCAGATACTTCGAGCTTACGAAACCAGAACATCTTCTCACAATTTCCCACTAGCAAGTCCATTTCTTGTATGGGACCCCTTCATAATCATTCACTAACGGGATTTTTATTCTTTCCTATTGAATGTCATATCAGGATTTTGGCAACTTTCACCGGGGCTTTCGCAGGCTCACTTGCAATGAGAAAGCAGCACTTGATAATAACTAGGTGTTTCCTCTACATGCATGCTCTCTTCCAGTACAGTCTGGCAACACTGAAACCGTCTACAGAAAAGTAATCTGTACGACTAGTTGTTGAGGATACTAGTCACCACCACTGGAACATTCCCTTCGAGACTATGGACCAAAGAGGACAAGTCTTGAAGCAGATGAGACTCAACATCAAGCAGATGAGACTCAATATCAAAGAATTGGTCACGGATGGTGTCGCCAGCGCGAGCACCTTTGCCGGCAAAGGTGCTGGCGTTGGCGATACCATCCTCGAACAATTCTTTTATTTTGGTTATATTCCTTGTAGTGGCTGCAAATGGTGGTGCCACCTTGAGCACCCTCGCTGGCGAGGGTGCTCAAGGTGGCACCACCATTTGCAGTCACTTTGTGTTCAAATCTTAAATCTTGGTGTGTTGGTCGTTTGGTCGCGGATGGTGTTGCGAGCTGGAGCACCTTCGTTGGCAAAGGTGCTCCAGCTTGCGACACCATCCGCGACCACTTGTTCATTTTTCCAGCTTCAATTCAAAATAAATATCAACAGATTGACTCGAAGCGCCTCATTAGCACGCACAAAAATTGTATGTAAACCATGAGATTAGCAATGCTACAGCAACACTTCAAGCAGAGTCAGACGAAACGCTAAGCTGCAAACACGAGAGAGGATGATGGAGATTGAAGAGATTTAGGGCTTATCAAAGGAGCCACGAGTCCCTATCTCAAGGGCGGTTCAGACTACGTCCCATGTCCCAAGTCCCATTGAAATTTGATGAAATCTAAGAATCTGATTGGCGGAGAGGCAAAAGATGGGACCTCGCGTTTTAGACTATGTCCCAAGTCCCACATCCCACTTGCTTACATGGAGCCTACATGGCAGCACTTTTCCAAGTTTTGGCGCCAAAAAAAGTGGGACTTCACTCCAAGATTGAGTCTAACATTTTGACAACCCATCTTTTAGCCCAAGTCCCATCTTTTCTAGCCAAAAAAGATGGGATTTTGCTCTCCCGTGGGACTTTGTCAGATGGGATGTGGGAAGTAGTTTGAACCGCCCCTCAGCTGCAACAAAGATGGGATTTGGGGGGGGATTGATATGTGCACACATGGGGTTTGTTATTAGAGCATCCTCAGTCCACCCTGGCATAAAGGCCACTACATCAATCTTGATTTATTAATAGCATATACTTAATCACACAAAAACTATATGTTTGGAAGAACATGAAAATCTCCATTCTAAAAGTGCAATAAAATTTTGGTTTGGACATTGCATGATTTAGATATATCACATCAAATGTTAATTAACTTCCAAAAATCTTAAAGGCCTCACCACAAGCCTAAATAAGGAATTTTTAGTAAAGGGGTTGTTAAATCTTGGTGTGTTGGTCGCGGATAGTGTCACAAGCTGGAGCACCTTCATCAGCAAAGGTGCTCCAGCTGGCTATACCATTTGCAACTACTTGTTTAGTTTTTCCACTTCATTTGCGCATTGGCTACAGATGGTGTCGCCAGCACAAGTGATTGTAGTATGATTTTTTCAAAAAATTGTTCAAAAGGTTTGCAATTGGGCACACCCCTAGGAGCACCTTCGTGGACAAAGGTGCTCCCAAGGGTGTGCCCAACTGTGACCATTTTGCACAAGTTCATGCATTGTAGTATTATTTTTAACACCATATTCATTAAATTGGGAATTTTTGGACAATTTGGGGCTTTGAAGGTTTTAGTTGATCCCCTAAAACCATGTTTGCAGCATTTTGTTGGATACACGTGTCCTCACATGAGAGGAGGAATTTGCAAGGGAAAAAATCTTAGTGGGTCAAACCAAATCTGACAGCTTTGAATTTGGTTTAAGTTAATCTTTTGGATTTAAGGTGAAGTTTAGTTTGGGAATCGCAAATTCCCAATTTAATGAATATGGTGTTTTTTTCATGAATTTGTGCAAAATGTTTGCAGTTGGGCACACCCCTAGGAGCACCTTCTTGTACAAAGGTGCTCCCAAGGGCGTGCCAAATTGTGACCATTTTGCATAAATTCATGAAATTCATGCTTTGAATTATTATTTTTTAATGAATTTGTGAAAAATATTTGCGGTTGGGCACACTCTGGGAGCACCTTCTTGCAAGAAGGTGCTCCCAAGCCCCAAGGGTGTGCCCAACCGCAACTATTTTACACAAATTCTTGAAATTCATGCCTTGAATTGTTATTTTTTCATGAATTTCATGAATTTATGCAAAATGGTCACAGTTTGATACACCCTTGGGAGCACCTTTGTGGACAAAGATGCTCCTAGGGGTGTGCCCAACTGCAACCATTTTGCACAAATTCATGAAAAAATAATAATACAAGGCATGGATTTGTGCAAAATGGTTGCAGCTAAGAACACCCTTGGGAGCACCTTCTTGGCCAAAGGTGCTTCTAGGGGTGTGCCCAAGCGCGCGCGTTTTTGCAACCATAAAAATATTATTAATACAATACATGAAATTATCCAATCGTGCCCAATTTGCACAAATTCATGCCTTGTGTTATTTGTTTTTTCTTGTTTTTGTGCAAATTGAGGGCGGCTAGGCACACCCCAAAGACCTCATTTTTTCAAGGTTGAGCTCTTGGAGGTGTGCCCAACCATCTCTTAAGTGTACAAATACTTGTCATGTATTTTTTATTTCTTTATGGTTGAAAATTTGGGTGAGGCTAAGCTCACTTCTAGGAGCTTAGTTGTCCACAACTAAGCTTTGGGAGATGTGCCTAACCACCCTCAACATTCTCTAATGAATGCTTTATATCTTCTTCTTTTTGTATTTGATGGTTGAAAATTGAGGGCAACTAGGTGCACCTCTAGGAGCCCAGTTGTCAACCCCTAAGCTCTTAGGAGTGCATCTAGCCACCCTCTAGGCTTGTTTTCATATCATTTGAAATCATTGGTAGATGTTTATTTTAGACCACTAGAAGCATTTTGCAATGTCTATAGTTGTTGTCACTTGTAACAAATACAAAAGCTTTTTTTCATCATTTTTTTCTTCACATAATTGGATCCTTTTTATGTAGAGCCCTTTGAGGATTTAAAGAAATTGTTGTCATATTTTTTTATAGCATGTCTGCATAGTAGCATATTGTCTTGCTACTTCTAATCAATCATAATGTCATATATTTGCTCAAATGTCATGTTGTTTTAGGATATGGTGATAGGCTAGATTACAATCCCTTGTTGTTTTCTCGGTTGTTTTGTTTTATGATAATTGGTAAGGGATGATTTGAAGTGTCTATCCTATGCAAGATATATAGTTCTTTTACTTCATCATCGAACTCTTTTTGTTCTGGATTCACAACTAGCTATTGATGCTATTGCAAATATTTTTGTGGGTGTGTCATTTGATGATGACAACTTTTTGCTGCAAGCCCAAGACCTTATAATGTCAATGAGTGGTGATTTTATTGCAGTTGTTTGACTTGCTTGATGCATACATTACATCAAATTCAAAAATTAGTTTGCTTCCACTAGAGAAGTTCACTGAGTTTTTGCATCTTTTTTCAAGAGCTAAAACATTGTGGAGAGAATTCATTAAAGAAAATGTGGTATTCAATATTTGCAAATGTGTTTACATCATTCATGTTTTGGATATGCATAGTTACTCTAAGCCGTGATTATTTCAATTCCTCTTTTTGGTTTTTTCTTATACTCTTCTTTTGATTTACTAGCTTTGTTCTTTTTATCAATATGTGTAGCAAGAGTTTGTTTTTGTTTCTTAGACATATTTTATGAAAGTACCACAAAATCACTGTTGAGGATGAAATAAGAGATGTTGATGTAGTTGACATCATGTAGGCATAATCAAAGGAAAAAACTAAGAAATTTTATGTGAAAATGATGGAGCTTGTGGCTATTGCAAATCCAACCAATAGCCAAAGTTGTCTTGAAGAGATTTGACATCATTATTCATAATCATTTGTTTTAATGCTTCATGCGTTTCTTAATCCATCCATAAACTACATGTATTGGCCTTTACATAGGTTGAGAATCATTTCAACTTCAATGAGATACCTAATATGATGTTAGACAAGCTCCATTGGTTGCCACATGCCACACAACATCATATCAAAAGCCCAAGTTCTTCAAAATGCAATTTGTCAATGCCATCTTCTTATGCTAGATGGTTTCCACTAAAATCAATGCTAGAAGAGAACTTGAAGAGTTTTCTAAGCACATGTGTTTGATATACTGAGGTAGGTTGCATTTTTATAACCTAAAATCTACATTAAGAGTAAAGTGATGTAGTCTTTTGTATTTCAAGGTTGTTGTTTGATGGTTGTTTGATTTTCTTTAGAACTTTGACAAATGGATCAAAATGTACTTCACGCAGTTTTTGTTTTACTACTTAGAAACATTTGCAAAACTATGGCTCAATTGTTGTTTATTTCAATTCTGCTGATTCTACAACTAATATTACAAAGCTTTGCAAAATTTATCTTATGCTAGTAATGAAAGAATAAATGGGCACAAATTGACTATATTTGACTTTGTCTTTTGATACCTCTTGCAACGTGAGTCTCTTACATTTTTTCTTTTTTAATTTTCTATTTTTATTTTATTTTTTGTATGTTTAGTAATTTATTAGTTGCATGGCTAGTTTTTTAAAGAAAAAAATTTGAATTTGTCCTTTTGGTGAAGGTTCTGAAGGAAGAAAAAAAATGCAATTTCTCTCTCAAACACAAAGAGATAATGGAGAAAGTAGGCTTGGACATTGCATGGGATGACAATTTCATGAATTTCACATGGACAAACAATGTAGCCATGCATGGCATTAGACCATGGCTCAAAGAACCATGGGTGAAAGATCCCAGGTTCATTCAGCTTCTCTTTGAAGCAATATTACTTGAAAGGGATGTTATTTTGGATTGCACAACTTCAACTAATAGGATCACTGGTTGTATTGTTATATATTTTCATATCCTTCTTTTTGTTTTCAACTTATTTTTGCTTAATGGTTTTTGATTTGTTTACAAGTGCGGTGGTTACCGCTTGTTGTAGTATAGACCATCATATTTTGGAATTAGAAAAAAATGAAGATATTTTCGTTGCAGTATTGAAATCCATTATGCAAAGGAGGAGCCACCTTCAATAGTGACTACACAAGGTTCAAATGCTATCTATGTATTATCTCAAAAATTTGCACAAAATTCTAATTTAGTAAGTAAGTCTTCATCCTTCATCATTTTACTAAAATTTAATGTATCATTCTATGTTTGAATTGACTTTAATATATTGAGTGTATTTAAATATAAATTACAAATAGATGATAATGACAAATTCTCCAACCAACACTATTAAGGACTTTTGAATTAGCCTAGATAAGATTTTTTCACTATCTTTGTATGCACAACTAATGGCCTCAGTATTTGAAGCTTATGATTCTTTAAAACTAGATGTTGTTGTGATACTTATACTTTGAACATCCTTCAGTTTTAGATGGAATGGCTTCTAACAAAGAGCAATCTTCAGCAATCTTCAGACATGCCTAATACTGATGACTCATCCAATTAGTCCACTAAGACTTAGACTTGTGAGATTTTTATAACTCACAAAGTGATCTATGTATGGCTTTTTCATTATCTATACATTTGTGTGTCTTATGGCTATATGTTTCCTCCTTGCAATTGTTAGTTTATTTAATTATTACATGATTAATATAAATCTACAAAAGATTTAATTTTTTTGATTAATGTATTCAATTTGTTTTATATATTCCACAAGTTTTCTTACAATATGACCTATTTATTATTTCATATTTGTACTAAAGTTCCACGGTCATAGGTGCTTCACTCCAAAATTTAATTAAAAAAGTTCCCGCGCACACGCTCGTAGGCTCCCGCTCATAGGCTCGCCCACTAGCAACCCTGATATGGATATTAGTAGAGTTGGACATAAAACAACTCTTGCTAAATATGAAGTTATGATGAACTAGAAAATATCCGAGAAAATATCAAAGTGAAGAGGGTATTAATACTAGTAAGCCAAAACAAATACACAATTATACATACCCTAGTAAAAAGACAAATTGGTTTTCACTTGGAATTCATTAAAAACTTGATATGCTAAAACATTCCATCAAAATGTTATTATAAATAAATGGAGTGAAACATACAAAGCTTCTCTTGCAAAAGACTAACAAAAAAATGCAAGTACTTGAGCTTTGAAAAGACAAATGAAAGAGCTCAGATACACATTCTCACCAAAAAAAATTCAAGGTTCTTATTAGCTTTGAGAAGACAATTAAGATAACGCACAATTGGAAAAACGCAAGTAGGCTTGATGAGAAAATAAAATGTAGAAAATGCATGGAGCAATGCCCCAAGACAGTCAAACTTAGAAATTGCCCAAACTTCAACCATAAGGGGCATGAAAGTGACATTCCAAGTTTCCTCTAACAAAATGTCACAAGTGATAACCAACAACCTCATTGCTTGGATTGAATTATTGCACGTACATCAATGTGGGGCCAAGGTGACAAAGCTCAACTTTCCAAAGAAGGGTAAAAGTAATTATATGACCCCTTTTTTGACAATGACTAGTTGTATCTTTTTTTAGGGTTTAGACATAAGTAGGGTTTTTGAATCTAAATGTGAATTCAAATTTTCCAAACTCAATTTCAATAGTAAATATCTAAATTCTTATATTTTTTGGTTGGTGAAAATTTAGAACTTTTCCACCCTAGCCCTACATCTTGGAGGGGGGGTAGTGAGTGGTAGAAGTAGAAAACTATGTGCAATCAAATGATAGGGTCCCAAATAAACATTTGAGATAAAAATTTGAATTTAATTACTTGTACTATAGGGTGCAAAAATGCCGTGATGTGTCTTCAAAGTACTATAGGGTATAGACAAATAGGGCAAATTAGAAAATAATTAGTCTTATGATACCCCCCTTTTTATTTATTTTTTGGGCCAAAAGTCTTCAATGCTGCTACTTCATAGGTGGAATATTGAAAGGCCACAGTAATAAGTGTTTAGGGGTCAATTATAGCTAGCATGCATCAGAAGAAGCAGCTAACGTTAAGATTTGGTGGCTTTATTTTGTTGCTTTGAAATGGGCGGGTTCTTTACGCGCCCTTTTCTCTCAAGCCTTGTCACTCCGTTGGTTTCCCGCGCTTCGGGATACGTTGTTCCAGCCTGTTTGCTACCCAAAGTATTCTCCAACTCCCTATGTCATTTTGCTTGTTTCTGTTTAGGGTTTGAGCGGCGCCTTTGGGATTTCAACACTACATTGGTTTGATGTTCTCGTTTTGTTTTTTGCCTCGTGTTTAGCCCAATTCTTGTGTTTTCTATGGTTTAGGGTATTCCAAATTCTTCATACTGTCCCTCTATTGTGGGTGCTTGTTGATGTCCTCAAATCAAAGGGTTGGCTTTGTTGTCTGCGAGGATTCACAAAAATGACGCTGAGTTCAAAGACAAAATTGTTCTCTTTTACATATGACAACGCGTGTCCGAAGTTGCTCAGCCCATTTTTCTGCAAAGCAGACGACACTTACGCAGAGTTGCGTTTGTGCCTGGAGGACGGTTGGTGTCTAGATTAGCCTTTTGAATTTTGGGACCTTGATGACAAATGTCGCATAAAGAGGAGGTTTGAGGCCATGAATCCGGTGACCGAGCGTGTTTACATCATTCTTGCGATGGACGAGGAAGCTCAAGGGCCTCAAAAACGGTGCCGATAGGACATCACTGGCGAAACTGAGAGCAATGATTTCCCTGTGCTCCCCGTCATAGACTTTGACGATGTGCCGAATGAGTAGGTTTTTGAAGCTGTTGATGCCCCGACGTTGCAGGAGACCGCCCTGACGTTGGAAGATACCGACGTGGGTTTAGGGACTGCCCCAAAAGAGCAAGCAGAGGATCTGCTTCTCTCTACGCTCCTTCCTTCAGAGACCTTGCAAAGTTACAAGATTGTGGCTGCAAAGCTTACAAGGGACTTGCAATCCCTTAATTTTTCAGACCACCTGTGGAACCTAAAGACGTACAATCAGCATGGCGTGGATGTAGTGAGGATTCTATGCAAGGAGTGCAAGAAGGAATGTGGGGATACAAGCGGTGATCACACCCAAGATGACATTCAAAACTTGTTTACAAATTTTAAGAAGTCTCATTTGCATTTAGCTCTTTATATCAAGCACTGGTGCAAGAGGAGGGACATTTTGTACACCATTCACCCAAAGAAGGAAGGGAATTCAAGCAAACCGGTCATCTACACACCTACAGACCACAAGCGTTTGGTGGATGAAGGCGTCAGCACTCTCCAAAGCATGAACAATTCCATCCCTTTGACTGATCTTCCATTTGTTGTAGTAGGGGATGTGGGGGTTTCTAAATTGAAGTCCTTCTGGTTTAAGGTGCAATGCAAAGTGAATGGGGAGTTGCTGTATTTGTGTCCCCAGAAGGGGAACCTCCGAGCTAACTTGGAGAATCACATCCATGGGCTCATGCACAGCAAGAGTTGTGAAGATCTGGCTGGAGCAAATAGCTGTTCCAAGCGGTCCAGTGCCATCAGCTCAGGGAAATGGAGGAGACCTTTAGCCATATCCAAATGCACCATTGGGCAGCAGCGTGACTTGCATTCTTGATTTACCACTTTGGAAAGTGCAGATTCAGAGGCATTAGCCGATGCTCCTTCAGGTACGCTATCTAACTCACTTCTATCGGTGTTATGCTGGGGTTTCAAGAAGGAGGTTGTAGAGTATGGGGCAAAATTCTACAGGGTCGATGCATTGATTCATGACCTGAATCCTCGGTCGCTGTGGACTGCGGAACCCAGTACAGCTGCTGCCTTTTTATTTAGGGGCCACAATGTTGTTGTAAAGGGCTGCTTTTGCCACTCACAGTGTAAGCTTGTTTGTGGCATTGGAGAACCATTTGTCAATTTCAGTTGCTGCTTTTGCAGTGAAATTGAGAAACTAAATGACTTCAGATTTAGGGTTGTCAAGGAAGGTCTTACCTCTGTCAAGCACGGGCCTAGGGACACACAATGCGGAAGAAGGCTAGACTATCTCTCCTTCTTTGAGCTAGCATCTCAATCTAGGGCATTAGCAAAGAAATATTGTGAGGAAAAAGGTAAACATTGGCTCATGAAGTCTAGAGTTGCACAATCAAAAGTAAGTCACTATGGTCTAAAACTAAGTGCTGTTGAAAATTTTATTAGAAAAGATGTTCTCTCATTTTGTAACAACATTTTGGCAGCTCACCAAACAAACGCTTTTGGGGGAAAGCCAGCTTTGTGGGACTTCCTCAAGGACATTGCTACAAACTTGAACCATGTGAGACAAGGTCACAGCTTCTCCAAAATCTCAAAAT
The DNA here is from genome assembly GCA_963920765.1 of Ulota crispa. Taxonomy (NCBI): domain Eukaryota; kingdom Viridiplantae; phylum Streptophyta; class Bryopsida; order Orthotrichales; family Orthotrichaceae; genus Ulota; species Ulota crispa. The sequence goes on from OY987242.1 coordinate 29,638,589, forward strand.
CTTTCTCACAAGCTATGAGGATCTATAGAGGCAGGCATATGTGTGATTTGTTTGCCTTGAATTTTGGTGGTCATTTCTATGATTGTACTAAACAGGAGAACAAGAAGGGGATTCAATTCATGGCTGAGGAGCACTCTTCTTTGTTTGCTGCTGTGGCTGAAATCTACAAGGAGGCCAAAGCGGTTCCTCAAGCGGTTCATGGAGTGGAAGGGCTTGTTCTCGTCATCTTGGCTGAAGACAAGACAAAGGTTAAATCTTGCATATCTTGAGACGCTCGATATGATGGGTTGGTAGGTTTCTGTGGTCCAAAGAAAGATCATACATGCATCTCTACTTTTAGACCCCATGTAGGGAATGGTGAGGGTGGATACTCCTCTTTATTTGATTCTTTACGGCTAAACGACAAAAGTAGCTTTGCCCAAGTCATCATGGTAAATCCTTTGCATGACAAACTACCTAGACTTGTCTTTGTTGTGTCTTGCACTTGCAATTGTTTCAATTCTAGCTGGGTCCATTCCCAGTGGGACACTATTGACACTATGTGGCAAGAGATTTGTGGGCCAGTTGATGGATCTATTGTAGGGCATTTGTTGGATGGTGACTCAAGGAGAAGGCAGCTGATGGTTGAAAACTATTGCAGCAAGGTAGGTTTCAAGTATGAAATTCCGTTGGAGGGGTGGTTGCTATCTTGTGAGTGGTGTGGGAAAAAAAATTCAGGCTTACATGATCAAGATTTCATCCATAATGGGAAGAAATTAATAAACCCACTTGATAGCGCTATAAAGAACCTTCAATTAGAGGCTAAAGTCTGTCATCTAGATCACCTTGGTCAAGCTTATCAGAAGTTCAGTATTGATCAGCATAATTTAAGGAAGGAAGATGTGGAGAGGATTGACAGACAGAATTAGGTCTCTGCACAATGCCTTTACGCAAAGAAGGCCAAGAATTTTTTGTAAGAGCTTAGAAGTGGTAGAGATGCACACCAGGAAAGAACATTGGGGACTAAAATGTACTTGTCCATATGTGCTTATTACATTAGCATTTTCTTCTCAATGTCTTTGACTTTGAGGGAGAGAGTGGTTCTTGCTAGCAAAGTCTCTTTCTTTTTTAGAATATGGAAATTATGGTTTGTGCATGGTGACCAAGGTGTTGGAGGAAATACAAAGAACCTCACCTTGCAGGAGTGCTTTGTGAGCACCCAATGCTACTTTGATATGCAACTCTCTTGTCATTTTGTGGTATTGTTGATTAGGTACTTCCGTGATGCATTCCCTCACTTGTTGGTCCCACTACATCTCATAAGATTTGATTCTTGTAAGATTTTCTTTAGTAAGGTGGAGGGGATGCAAAGTATGGAGAGGGCTTATGATTTTCAGGAGTTAGTGGGTTGCGCTAATATTGTGAACCAGCTTGCAACAATTGAGTATGGGCCTAATGGCTTCCAATTTAGTAGAACTCATAAAAAACAGCGCAACATCTGGACTGACTTGCATCCTCTAGAATATGGTCAACTCCCAGCAGATTTGGGAGATTACAGTGCCCTTGCCATAGATGATGACTTTGTTTCAGCATTGAAGGAAGGTTTAAAGGCAGCCCAATCTCAATTGAGGGTGTTGAACATGGCCCCCTCCACCAATGCCAAACACAAGGTCTAGTTCTAGCAGCCGTGGAAGGTGGAAATGGCGGATCCAAAGCATTGAGTTTACATTGATCCCGAGAAGGTCGTCGTTGGTGAAGATGGAGACGGCAAGGCCATCAAGGATTCCAAAGTTGACCAAGTGGAGGGCGCCAATGGTGACGGTGACTCTGCCGACATGGACGCCACTAGTGTTGATCTAGACGTCTATACTATTGAACCAAATGCTTCTACAGATGACGAGCTAGAAATGGTAAGGCTTATTGAAGATGGATGCAGGCACGCAATTTTGAAAATGCTGGATTCAGTTGAGCCAAACCAACCGGAGCTTGTTTCAAATCCCAATCCTGCGCAAAAAATAGAGCCAGTGGTTCAGTTTATGGGGAAGGTGATCTACAAATTGACGCTAGTAGTAGAGTTGAATGGGAATCTCTTCTTGTTCTAGGATCACTTGACTCGCATCAAGAATTTTGTGCACTTCAACAATGCAGAGGATTACATTTCCGCTGCAAATTCAACAACCACGGCCTTGCTTGGGTTGGGAAGCAACTGCGATGTGTTGTTCATGCAATCAAAGAATCACGGAGTAAGTTTTGCAATGAGAATAGCTCAAAAGAAGAATTGATGTGGTGCACTCGTTGGACGACCATCTGCTGTGATTGCGGGAGTGGATATTGGCACTTGATGGCTTAACAAAGTACAAAAGATGCGAAGGAGAGTTGGTAAAAGTTGGGGCCTATGTCGGCACCCCATTGACCTAAAGAATCTCAACCCAATAGGTAAGAAGGTAAGTTTGCCATCGTCCATTCAGATTATGCTCAATTGGTTCAAATCAACAACCGAAAAGAACAAATACAAGTATGAGGTAACTGATAGTCAGTGGATAGATATTGAGAGTGTGGTTTGCATCATCCCGCTTTCTTTCAACCCACATAACAACGTCTACACCCTTGAAGAGAATGACAAGCAAGTCCTAGATGACTTTTTGTCTAAGAGTACTTGATTATGAAAGGGGTGTGGTTTATTAGTAGATTGTCACTTTTTTTCTCATTCATGTTCTCTATGTCATACTGGGCACTTGTGGATTTTTGGTTGCTGTCAGTCAAGTTCAAGGGCTCTGGCCAAAGCTACTGCATTCTCCTGGCTTTTTGAGGTGGTAGCATTCAGAGGGTGCACATGTGAGAAGTACCCTTTGTGGTAGTTCTAGATTTACCGGGTGTAGGATGTGGCTGAAACATGTTAACCTTCTAAGATCCCTAGCGGCTACAATTGGCACTCTTGAGAATGCGTTGACCTAGAAGAATCTAGACAATGCTTAGTGTGAAGCTCAGGTAAAGGAGCAAATCCTCCAGTTCTTTGCCTTGCAATCCTAAACCTATGAAAATGTAAGTGTAGTTCTTCAATCACTTCAAGGACTTTGGGGTACTAACAATTATATGTTTGTTTGTCCTTGAAATTTTTGCCTTTACTAAGGTACGCTCCATATGCTACATGGTTTATAGGAAATAGCCGTTGACAATGGTGGTAGGTAAGACTTTCACCAACGGAACATCAAGAACGGGGCTTCATGTGTGGGGACATGCACAAATCATATGCAAAAACAAAATGCTACACTATAGATGGAGGTAGTTAGTAGATTCTTTTTGGATTTTCATATGCTTTTGCTTACTTGTTGTTTCATTCAACCTTGGCCAACTTTTATAGGACTGCAAATTTTGTAGCACTAAGTGTGAGAAGGACACGTACCTTGAAAAATGGCAATCCGCCTTGATGCAATAGATCGGACGTGAGAACTGGAGGCTGGCGCAGCCATCGAGAGTCCCACGCACGTAAGATCTCAAGCACTCATATCCCCTCTACCCTAGCCTCTCTTTTCATCTCCCAAAAGTCCTATCTATAGCCGCCTCTTTCTACTTTGCGTCCTGGTACACTCATCACCTTCTCTTCCCTATATGAGTTTGCTGCAGTGCAAGCTTGTCTTCAAGTCAAGAGAGAGGAGAGGCGCAAGACTACATTGTGCAAAAAGATTGAAGGGAAGAGCAACGTCAATAGCCGCGTGAGGGTAGAGGTAATTTTTGCCTACATTTCCACCTGTGCCAGTCTGGACGGAGGAGCGTCGTGAGGGTTCATGGTCATTCCGTGCGCAATTTTGCAGTTGTGACAATTGTGAGGGAGGAGAGCCGTGAGGATTCATTGCTCATTCTGTGCTTAATGTTGCAGCTCTGGCAGTTCGGAGGAAAGTGCGGTTTTAGGATTGATAGTTGTGCCTGCGCGTGCATTTTGAGATTCCTCCGTTGTTTCAGTTGACCGCGCCTAGATCAATAGCTGCACTTGCGTATACATGTGAAGGTCCCTCCGCCGTTTCAGTTGATTGCGCTTGGATCAAGGTCTGGACTTGCGCGTGCATTTGCAGGTGAACCCACCGTTACGATTATTGGAATCTGTTGTGGAATGAAAAGCAAGTGGGAAGGAGAGACGTAAAACCTTTGCATCCTGTGATCTTGTATTTCATGTCGTTTGGAGTTTCTGTTCATGAAGTTCTTGAAGTCTGAATTTTGGAAGTGGATGCGATGCTAGAATCTAGAAATGGAGAGTTGGTGCAACAGCCTTTTCATTGGTATTTGGCGTTTCCTCACTCTAAACCACAAAATTGCACCTTTTGCAGGCTCGTTTGCAGGCACACATGGCAACTTCAGACTTTGTTGGAGTCCTATAGGATTGTATGTTGCCACTTGCTAGCCGCTCGAAAGACTTGTGGACGCAGGCATTACTCAATAGCAAAGAGCTCCTTGTCTTGCTTCTGCGTCTTGCGGCAACATGTACAGAGTGACGTGACAATGTGCAGGGGCTCATGGAGTTTGCAGCTTTGTTCACAACCGTGGCTGATTTTGAGCAGGTGAAGAGGAGGGGAATCTCTGGACGTGCATCACGATCAAGAAAGAGGGAGATGGCCTTCATGCTATCCAAGTACAAGCTTGCTTTGTTCTTCCTCTCTCGCTCTTGGTTGTTGCACAACAATATGAAGGAGAGATTGAGGTGCAGCCCTTTTGCACAGCTATCTGGTGCCGAGTTGTAGAGCCTCATTTCCGCCCTGCAGGATGGTTGGGACATCTCAGAAATTCAAGTTCCTACCGGAGCTAAACTGCAGCCTTCTAGCTGGAAATAGGTGACCCCTTCTCACCGACCGTAGTGAAACTAGCTAGTAGCTTGTAGATGGTATTCCCCTAAACCTTCAATGTCTTTTGCATGTGCTTCAAAGAGTGAACTACTATTGTATTCAAATGTGTAGATTGTGTGCTGCATGCTATGTGTGTATTTGATTCAATGTTCATGTTCTTTTTGGCTTAAACCATTAATCGAACTCTATGTGCTTGTTGCAATGCAGGCTCAAGACCATAGGGGCATGTTTCAGTCATGGAAATGCTTTTTTCATTGCACTCCATTCTCATGTTGTAGACTCCGTTTTCAACATGACATGTTAGAGATTAGATCTACCAGCATGTTTTTTGTTTGTATCTACATTGGTGGACATGATATGTACATTCTTCTTTACTCATTGTGTTCATAAACACAATGAACACACTTTATCCCATACTACCATACACTTCTTCTACCATTTCTCCCTACATCGTGTTTGTGCACAAAAAAATTCTTCCATGTTAATGTGTACAACTTTTGATATAACAAAAAATGCTATAGGTTTTTTTTTATCTACCTAGAGCATGTCATTTATTCATGTCAATTCAAGATTATAAGTAATGCAAGCCCCCTTTCTAATAACCCAAAGTAGAAAGGTTATAATCATAGCCCACTTTTAAAATTTAAAAAAAAAAAACATAATACCCCCTCTAAAATACTTGATGATTGCACCTGTACCCTTATTTTTTAAGGCACTACACTCCCCGAGCCCTACATTGCCATATGTGCATTAAACTAACGGCAGCTTCACACTATGACCGGCCAAGTCGAGAGGCTATCAAATTGAGTGGCCAAACTTTGCTGAGACGCCAAGAAAATTTGCTGAAAATAAACAGTAAATGTTGAAATTGATAGCACTTATTGTTGAAATTGATGGCTTCTCGTCCATAGTTTGGGTCTCCATTTTTGCTGGACCCAAACTTCTCTTTGAGAGGCTGTCAACCTTGGATAATAAAGTGCTGCCATGTAGGCAAATGGTGGATGACGGCCTTTGGAGTTTGGCCTCTAGTGTGAAGGCTTGAGCGGCTAGACTCTTGGTTTTGTGCAATCTGATTGGTGCAAACCGACGGCCTCTTGACCTTCGGCCACAGTGTGAAGCCACCCTAAACCCATCTATTCCTTCAACTTCCAACTTTGACATACAGTAATGATGTGGTTAATTATCCAAAATTTCAAACCTACTTTCATCTACCTATATAATTGAACGTTGTGTTTGATTTTGTTTGGAGTTGTAGTCTTCCACCCGATTGGCTAAACTATGTAAAAATAGAGTAGAGTACAAGCTTAACTAAAGTAAAATTTGGATGTCCATTTAAAAATGGAGTAAATTACAAGTTTAACCATGGGTGGCATGAGGAGATGGCATGGGGGGATATGGGGATGTGGGGGCATGGGATCATGGGGGGCATGCAGTCATGGGGTCATGAAATCATGGGACATGTGGTCATGGGGTCATGGAGGCATGGGGGCATGGGGGCATGGGGGCATGGGGTCATGGGGTCATGAAAATCATGGGGCATAATCCTGTTGGTACGATGGGCAAAAGACTTGTGTACCTCGTAACAAATATTTATACAGTTAAGTAAAAGTATTTCAAGGAATGCTTTTTCTTTTCTTTTCTCTATCCCAAAATAGCTTAATTTTACTTTTAAAGTAAAATACCTACTAAACTTCCTCAGGGTAGCTTCTGTTGATACAAAAAGCCTCCTCCCCAGTCCCCAGCGGAACTTCAAATCTCCTCAGGAAAAGCTCGAACTTATGTCGAAGAAAACGACGGTGAATTAAGTTAGGGTTTGAAAATCCAAACCCCTGAAACTTGCTAGCGATTTTGATTCTTTCACTCGAATTGCGCTTGCCACACTTGCGATGCGGTGATGGCTGCAACCGTCGGTTCACAAACCCGAGGCGGAGACTGTTGTGCAATTTGCTTGGAATCCATAACAGGCGAAGCGTTCCTCGACCAATGCTTCCACCGATTCTGCTACCACTGCATCTTGCAATGGTCGGAGATGACTTTAGCAGCTCCAAAACAAGCTCCGTCGCTCGAGTGTCCGTTGTGCAAAACTCGTTACACGACAATCATACACGATTTGGTGTCTGAAACCAAGTTCCATCGCGATTCATTGCTGCTTAATCCGGATGGGATTAGTCAGTTCCGATTGTCAGAAGCGCATCGAAGGCGACTGGCAGTGTACACAGCTGCTGCCAAAGCTGAGGATGATTTAGACACACGCATTGGTAGTGGAGTTGTGAAACCAAACAAGTGGTGAAAACCCTGGGTGCGACGGGAGTTGCAAGCGCTGATGCAGGACGAGGATGTGAACATCGTGACGCATCACGCTGTTGGCGTTGTTGAGTCGCTGCAGAATCAGTCGCGAGTGAAGAAGGAATTGGTGTCAAAGAAGAATTGGTGCGATGCAGTTGGATCGGCTGTTAGACCGTTTGTTTTTGAGGATGCTGAGATCTTCGCAGTGGAGCTCTGGAAGTTTTTGCAAGCAGGGATTGATATCGCTTTTTATGATCAAGAATTGTCGGAGTCGGATGCTGCTGCTGAGCATGTTGGATTAGGGTTGCTTGACGAAGATCTGGAGGTCGGATAAGTTAGCAGGGATTGCAAGCACACGCAACAACCTGAGAACGAAAACGCCAGGTGATGAGTATCACGACATGCGTGCGTGCTCTCTTTTTCATACCAGAAAGCCGACTTGAAATGGTGAGGGACTTGTCACAATGAAGCTGATTTTTTTGAATGATTATGAAACCCTAATGGAAGTTTAGGGTTAGTCAATCTCTGCAAGACGAGGGACAAAATCTTCAGTCATTTTAATTGGAACAGGAGTATTCTGGAGATGTTCTCTACACTAAATAGTGCATTTAAGTTGCCTTAGCAACTAGGTTGCGTTAACAATTAGGTTGCCTTACCGTACATAGGTGATTCATTGTTTGGCCACTTGGAGGCACACAAAACTCTCTATATTAGGTATGTATTCTCATAAGCCTTAAATTAAGGGTTTTGAACATGATGACTATCAATAAAGAGCTAGCAAATTATAGGATCCTATTAGGAACAGAAAAATAATGAGTTTGCACTTTCGAATGTATTATTTGGATAATGTGAGAATAAGTTGTGAATTTTTAAAGAGCAAATTGCCATTGCACCCATAACCACTATTAAGATTTCATGTTCACATGTACATCCTTGTCATTACATCTATTCACTTCCACAGATTTTTCAAGATTTCAAAGGTGACGGTTATGGGGACAGTGGTGCTTATGGGTGTACATACCTTATTAGGATATTAGGATGTCACATGGTTGGTTTACGACTTGGACTGTTTTCCAAAGCTATGTTTTTGTTGGTAGGCCCTTTGAAATTTGTTTATTGCAGTAATTATTGATGAAAACTACTGCAGTACCAGTAAGGATTCAGATAGACAGAATGTATAGAAATTAGTGTGGAGCAATATGTAATATACTGTATTTTATTTACAAAACCAAAGGTAGATCAAGGATCGTTCTGGCTTTATTACAAACCCTATTTACTCTGTTCTAGGGTTTGCGATTTACCAAGGTTTTCCAACTCTATTCAATTGCTGAATGTTCTTTTGTTAGGCCTTCAACGGTACAATCTAGCTCTTGTGAATTTACTCCATCTTCATGTGCAGAGGAAGGCAGGCTCAATAATCAAGGATGCTGGATTTGTGGAAAAGCCAAAAGAAAAACGACTGTCAAGGAGAAGGATTTATTCAGATCGGGATGCAGACCTGTTTTGCATTATGACGATTTAGGGTTTGTGTTCTTCTCTCCAGGACATGGATAAGGATGCTTGCAATTTTTGATGCAGAGGTATGCAATACGCATAGCTTTCTGCACTTATTAGACAAAGACGTGTATGGTTATTTACACGTGGTGGTAAGTAGAGAGGAGGTGCCCGAAGGGATTTATCTCTGTAAATTAAATTAACTGACTCCAGGAGCTATAATTTCTGTTTAGTTGGGGTGTTGGAGTTTTCTCTTATATTTGTGTTGCAAACGTCTAGATTTTTCTTGTGATAGAAAATCACTTGTGCACCATGATTGATTCTTTCAGAGCTTATAACTTTACGTTGTCTTTCCAGTTCATAAATCTCCCTCAGCATGAATTAACCTAGAATTGGCCCGCTATCAGATGTTGCAATTTTGGAATACTTGAAAGTGAGGGAACTTTTGTTCTCTGGATTTTTGGTGAGAGAACAGACAGGCACTTGTGATGACATTGTTGGCATATCAACCTGATAGTGGTGGGCGTCAAAGATTGGAACTTGCAGGACACCATTGAGTTTTTAGGTAACACACTTGTTGTATATAGCGAGAAAATAATAAAAAGAACTTTGACCACTCAAATTAAAAGTTTCATGCAAGTTATCCCATTTTTAAGTACAAGGGGAGAAGTAGCCTCTTGAATTTTTAGGAAAATTACAGTAAATAGAGTATTTAGGTTGCCCATACTAATTTCTCAACATTTTACATTATAAACACTTATTGATACTACAATAATTCTTATCAATAATTATTGCAATTATAATAATAAAAAATAGCCTAACAACAATAAGTGAGTTGTGGAAAACATATTAGTGGTGTCCAAATTGTTAATCATGTGAAATCCTAGTATCTAAAGAGTTGCATGTGCCTCCAAATAGCCAAGCCATAAGTTATAAGGTAGTTTTTAGGGTAAGGCAATCTAAACACAATATTTAATGTAAACAAAGGATTCTTAATGATACGGTTGGTGATTCTCAATTTCAAACCTACTTCTGAAAACCGCTTTTTAACCTTCCAACGTAAATTCTAGCCTTTACACCCCAAATGTCTTTATGTCACATGGTGTTGGATTAACATAACAATTTCAGTTGAATGTGCTTCCAATAATTGGAGAGCCATGTGGGGGCAGGCCTAGGGTAGACTTTGATTTTTTTTGTTTTATTTAACCCTTACTTGACCGAGCATTCAAATTCAAAATTTTGAAGGTGGGTGGTTGTAAACAAATTCAATTCCATGCGTACGCCATTCATCCATAAGTTATTAGATCCTTGTGAAAGTTCTCTAACATTAGCAACATACATGTCTTTTGTTCTTAGTACAGGAATACAAATATGTTTCACTTCACCAACCGACTTTTTCCATTCACTAACTGCTCTTCAAAATTGTTTAAAATTTATAAGTAAATATAAGAAAGAATTGAATAACCGAAATCAAGATTTGCTGTCAAATACTCAAATTAAAACCTTTTGAAAAAACACTAAATTTCAATCCATTATTAGAGGAACTACTTATTTTAAACTCTTCATATAAATGTTGGTGGGTACAATCGGATAGATCCAAGTCATCTAACTGCATGGATATGTTTATGCATCGTATTCAGATACCCTTGTTATAAAAGTCATCATTTTATTCTTCTTTAGTACTCCCTCCGTCCCAAAATGATCTTCCTGTTACACAAAATGTTATAGATTTAGCTCAAAAAGAATCATTTAAAAAAAACGTTTGGACTTATGAATAGAGTTTGATGTTTACCTATTGTTTTGAAATTTTCAATTTCAAATTAGTTTTTAAAGTGTGGTTTCAAAGTGCTTGCATATTGGATTTTTGAGGCATTTTTGAAGAGCACCGGTGGCCACTCACTTGATGGCATGGGATTGATTAGCATGCCCATGCTTTTGGACTATGTGCAAGTGTCACTAGCTCCCTTCCTCCTCCAACAAGAAGATCATTTTGGGACACTAAATAAAGGTCAACAAGAAGATAATTTTGGGATAGAGGGAGTATTACACTTTCTAACAAACTTTCAGATTCTAAGAATCTAGTGTACCCTTTTGTTCTTATAGAAATGAGGACTCAACAATGAGTGTCATTTCAACTAAGGTAGGAGCACCAATAAACGTCAAACTAAGGGTTTTGAACATGATGACTATTGATAAACAACTAGCAAATTATAGGATCCTATTAGGAACAGGAAAAAAATGAGTTTGCACTTTCAAATGTATTATTTGGATATTGTGAGAAAAAATTATGAATTTCCAAAGAACAAACTGCCATTGCACCCATAACCACTTTTAAGAATTCATGTTCACATGTTATACATTCTTGTCATTACATCTATTCACTTCCACAGATTTTCCAAGATTTCAGAAGTGACGGTTATGGGACAATGACGCTTATGTTCACATGTTATACATTCTTGTCATTACATCTATTCACTTCCACAGATTTTCCAAGATTTCAGAAGTGACGGTTATGGGACAGTGACGCTTAAGGGTGCTCCTACCTTATAGAAAGTTCTTCTGAACCGTGGTCCTTTTTTGAAACAACTTTCAAGTGTGGTCCCTGCACTCAATTAAAAACATTCTTTGTTCTGTTTTAAAAATTCTAAATATCGTCGTTTTTGCAAATTGGATCATCTTATTCATTTATCAGAATCATATTTAAACAAATCATCTTTTGAATTAGAAAATTTTATCTTTTCAGGGTGACATAGTGTACCCTTTGAACCAAGGAGAATATTTAAAGAAAAATGTCTGTAAATCCACAGTGCTCTACCTTCTGAAAATTTGCTAAAGAATCAAAGAGATACTTGAAGTACTGAAAAAGAAAAATTCTAGATGCACGGAACCTACAAGCGTTCATATTTGGTTAAAAATTTGCATAGTTGGTCCTCAATTGATTGAGATTTAGTCTAATGGAGGTGGAAGCACCCATTGCCACCACTGTCTCATTCCCACCACCGTCCCATTCCCAACCAATAGGGTGTGCTATTTCCACCATGAGTAAGGATAGGTGTTTTGGAATATGTTTTTCTATCTTTTTCAAGGTTGTGGCTACTTAAGTCATGCCACATGTTCCAAAGTGAGGTAGGAATGAGCTGAAAGTAGCCTGACTAGTATTGGAATTGTATACATCTAGACATTGGTAATGAGTGTGGAACACTTTTTGACTCCAAAATTCACAGTAAATTCAATTTTGCAAATAAAATTATGAAAAATTTGCAATCTCAATATTTCTTATCTTCCTACATGGGAAAAATATATTTTGCCTTAAACTCTTTGTAGCTTTTTGCAGAATCGCTTAAGTTATTGGATACGGGTGCTTCCACCTTATGTTCCACATCCCAATCTTGCAAATTCCGAGCTCAATGCAAACTCCCAATTTTTATATGTATCATTAAGGGGAAAATTAATACTCAAATAAAATTTCTTGAATATGATTTTTTATTTTTAACTTGTCTCCTAAGTTGGATCTCTAGTTTTCCTACACCCAACTCTTGAGAAAAGCTGTATTTTCTTATCACCAAAACTTCCAAAAATGACTACCAGTAGATTATTTTATTATCACTATGCTCCTATTATCACTTCTCTATCTTCAAAAATTCATGTATTTTAGGGTTTAGTTTCAAATCCTAGTTTATAAATATTGCAAAATAGATCTTAGAATCCCTTTCTAGTCTTGCTATTTTTTTTTCCATTAGACCAAAATTTGCAAAAGATATAGCATGTTAGCTACAAAGATCTTAGTTAGACATACAATTGATTGCCCCAACGCCTTAGCTATAGCAATGTCAATTGCAAAACACCAAAAACAAATGAAATTTGTCAACTAAGTTAGCACTTACATATGACCACAAAGGCCAAGGAAAAAAATAAGTCTAAAGATGAAAATTACAAAATATGATAATGTATGACAATAAAAAACCTCTAAGAAAGTGATAATAGGGCAATTTCAAATTTGAACAAAACCTTGACCTTATCTCATTGAAACCTTAACAACTAACTTATACTTCACTCATTTAAGAATTTGAAACTTGATAAAAAAAACCTTAACGTGATTATCTTTTAGAGGATACCATAATTATGACTTTTGGTGTATCGTAGAATTTTGTAATTAATATTTGAATTGAGGCCCAATGATAGTAGGGTAAACTGCCTATACTATATAAACATTTCTTAGCAAGTTAGAACTTTGTACATGATATGAAATTATGACTCTCAACTTTCAACTCTCCATCAATCGAATAATAAGATTTCTATGGAACTAAAGGAAAAGCAGGAGATTTAAAATTTGGTACGTTTCTTTGCCAAAAATGTATTATTCTTAAACACTTAAAAAAAGAGTAAAGTATAGATTTCTATTGATGGCTTAACCCCTAAAGGACCAAGGATCCCACTTTGTGCTTTATGAGAACTCGGGCAAGCTCTATTGACTTCATAATTTTGAAATTTTTCATGAATTTTTTAGGATGGATGCTACTCATCATAATCTACATGTGAAGTTTTATTTCATGTCATTCCAATAAGTAATGTAAAAGTTATAAGGTTTTTTCAATTTCAATGTCAAACCGGACAATAAAAAATATGTTCTAAATTTTTTATTTTTATTTTTATATAATTGTATAGAATGATACCTACTCAAAAAAAACCGAATCACTCAATTCCAAATAATGAGGTAAGAGTTAAAAGGAGTTTTATTTTGAGGGCAATGAAGGTAGGAAGAGGGTAGAAAAAACATATAAAGTTATCTTTTACTCTCATTTTTGAAAATTTTCAAATGAAAATGAAAATTGAAGTTACTAATTGTATGTTAGAGCATTCTCACCATTTGGATTAGCAATTTTCAAATTCTTCCAAAACTTATTAGCATATAAGTTATATCTTTCATTCATCAATACCTTTCACTTTAGAATTTTTGTAAAAATGAATCCAAAGTTATTTTTGGTTAATTTTTTTACATATGCTTTCAACCCGTTTTCCAACATATTGCAAAAATTGCACAAGAAATACAACATACATGTTTTTCTTTAAAAAGTTTGAAAAACAAAACTTCACCTTCTAGAAGGACTAGAAAAGCTTAGAATTTGAAGTTTAGGCACATTGATCTTGCAATTGGTGGGGATATTCATTTTCAAAATTTGGGACAATATACTTGTGCAAGACAACTAAAGGGTCTTACAGTTGAATTTGTGAAAAAGTCAGTTTCAATGAATATTTTGACATTGCTTTGGGGACTAATATTTTGAAGCAATTTTGGGCCTCTAAACACGAAAGATTTTTAGGGGTTAAAATCAAATTTCTTATGATTTACTTTGTTTTCTTGTCCAATAAAGCCCATATTTGCACTTTTTTGCACCACATTAGTTGGGCAGAAGTGAAAGCATGGGCTTTATTGTGGTAGTAAACAAGAAGCATGGGCTTCATTTTGTGAGTGAATGGGAAAAACCAAAATAATAACATTAATGATAATAAAAATATTGATAATAAAAATTAGGGAATTACTACAACGACACCCAAAATTGCTAACGAGACACCCTCTTTGAGTATGAAAATGTGATTTTTAATACCAATTTTGCTAAAAAAATATTTGGATCAAAAAATTTGTTTCATCTTTATCATTCTTAGGTTATATTGAAAAAAAGGTGTGCTTAAATTTCAAATTAAAAATACAAGATTTTGAGTTACTTAAAGCAAAAACATATCAACAAATAGTATTGGTGCAATAATATTTCAACAAAAATTTATATTTGTCATGTTTTCTTTCAAGATGATGATAATGTCATGATTGAAAGCATGATGGATCACTTAATAAATCAAAAATAGCACAAAATTCTCAAATTTCATGCTCAAAGGGGGTGTCCCGTTAGCAATTTAGGATGTTGCTGCAGTAATTCCATAAAAATTATTATTATTATTATTGTTGTTGTAATAGTAACAACTATTGTATTGTGACCATTGTAAGAAACCAAGGATTTTCTTTTAAGAAAAGGATCAAAGGAAAAAAAAAAAAAAACTTAGCAAAATGCATAATCCTGAAATTTGAAATCCCCTAATGAAAATTGTCCCTAAGGGCAAACTTTTTAACTTGATTGAAACTGAAAAGTTCAAAAAATGCCAATGATTTTGCAGAGTCATGCACAAGTATGTGTTGAAAAACAACTAATTTAGAAATTGGAAATGATGGCGTTGCAATAATCACTTGGACTTTGGGCCCTTTTTATACTATAGATGAGAAGCAAGAAGAAAACTTCTCATAAGCCATGCCTTGTCCTTGAGAGGCCAAGCCTTAGAGGTAAAAAGCCTTTGGTTGTAACTTAGATTGAGAAAAGGCCGGTTCTTGGTAAATTTTCAACAAATAATGCAGCTTGTAACTTGAGCCTTTTCTACTTAAATATTCCTCTTCATCTAAAGTACACTCTTGGATGCTGTAATATAAGAACTGAAAAATTAGATACAATATTTTTGAATATTCCTTCTAAGTTCTTCAAAAAATGTTATTTTTAATCTTGTTTTTACATTGTCTTACTATCCAATCTATGATTTTGAAGTTTTCTGGTCTTGATGGTTTTTGTCTTTGCATTTTGTGGCATTCGATTGAATGCCATTTCATAAATGCTCGACTAGAATTCTATACATCTAATTGGTCAAATCACTTGCCATTTCAATCAACGATGTTAGAGTGTGAGCAAGAAGCATTGAACGTTGAGTATTGAGCAATGAACAATTAGATTTGAGCAATTAAAACTCACATTTTACTAAAAAATATATTTTTGAGAGCAATAAAACGTGAAATTTGGCCAAAAAGTAGTAGTGGAAGAACTATCAAAATTGAATATTATTAAAAAACTTGGAAGGAGAGAGCTTTTGTAAACTCATCTAGTTGTCAAATAAGGTTAGCAAACGCAGAATTGGTAGAAATTATACTTTATACACATGAAAGGAACTTTGAACCGGATGAAGAATGAATTTTAGTCATCCATGATCCAAAAAAATTCATCCAATCATCCATTATGGTATCATCCAACGGATGAGATTATGACGCGGATTTTGGGTACATAATGAATAGGCATGCAAGAATATTAAATCAAAACAACGTCCTCAGATTCCAAGGAGACTTCAAGTTATGATATACTAACATTTATGAATTCACTTGCACATTATAGAGCTCCTCTTTGGAACTAAATAGGTCTCATATAAGTTGCCATGTGAATTGTCAATGGCTAAACAACTAGATGTATATGTAGAATTTTGAATTTTGGATAGCCTTTGAAGAGGCTGCAAGCTATGACAAATCCACATTTACAAATTTGTTGGCACATATTAAACTCTCTCTCTTTGGAACCAAAGAGGTATAAAGGGAGTTGCCATGAGATTTGTCAAAGACTAAAAAGCTAGATTAACGAACATAGATCTCATACAATGACAGCCTCTTCAAACTCCAAGGAGGCTTTAACCCTTGAGCGCCCCAGCAACTAGAATATGGTCGCTCGAAATCAGATTTTTCACAAAACCAGGTCCATATCAAAAATGTACTTCTCGGAAATTATAATTGGTTTAGGGTACGGTACTACTCTCACATCACATAGTGGATGATGGGGGTTTCACCACTTGTACAAGCACGGATTGTGCAAGTCAAGTATGACAATACTACGCTAGAACTTGCCACATAGTCAACAATACTTTGATTATTATAATCTACAAAATGGTGCAGTCAAAAGTTTTGAAAATTTTTGGTTGCGTGCATCAAGCACTCTTTTTGCTATTTCAGTGGTGAATCCTCTCAAATATAAATTCCCAACTTGGGGCGTACAATATTTTTGAGCATGGTCCCTCTTGGCTTCATTTTCTTGATTTTGCTATGGATGTTCAAGGGTTAACCACAAAAAACTCATGGTTACAAATTCATTGGCACAAAATGGTCTCCCATTTGGAAATCAATTAGGTCATGGAAAGACAAAATTGCAATTTGTAAATGACAAAAAAAACTAAACTAACAACCTTAGGAACAATGCATATTGAACCTCTTTAAAATCTAAAGAGACTTGAGTCTACAAGATAAGTTTGTTTGACTTAGAATATGGTCAATTGAATATGCCAATTTACTCTTGGTATACCTTAACAAAAACAACAATACAAAGCAATAACTGTGACTACTTATGCCACATCAAAATAATAAAGCAATTAACACAGCATTATTGATTTATAGCAATTGGCTTTTTGTTATGTATTTTTTTGTTGTTCTTGATTTTATGGTTATGAATGTGAAATCAAGGCTCTTTTGCAATCTAAATTGAGAAATCTAATATAGTGAATTTTTTTAGAGAGGATTCTATGATAATGGCACACCAAGTTTTAAAAATCTGGTGTGCTATTATCTTGAATCTTTCTTTCTTGGATCTTTTTTTCTTGGGCATGATTTGCGGTGTTGTTTGTCCTTTATCTTGCTTTCAATGAACTTTGATTTGATTGTCCAATTCCCTATTCCATATATTATTTTATGAATTTACAAAAAAATTGTATACACTTATAATGATAGTAATCACACTTTCTAATTATACACAAATAAAAAGATAATACGGAGTAATGTTTTTGGTGAGTCGTTTCCAGTGCTGGGTTGATGATGCTCTAATATGGTTCTGCATATCAACACGTGCAAGTAGTCTACTAGACTGGTGACGACAAAAGGAGACCTGGATGCTCTTCACTTCCAGAGTGACGACAGAAAGTCCAAAAGGCCTACTTTTAAGAATGACGAGGCACCCTACGTGGCTCCTTCCCTACTGCCACTCCAGCAATCCTTTGAACTCTAACCAAAAATAACAAACTGATTATGATTCCACCACATGACACCTGCCAGTTACCCGGTGACCTGCCCCTTCACCAATTCACCGCAACGATGCTCCTGCAATCGCCCACAGACTCCCACACACCCCATATGGCTCATTTTACCGCACATACGTCGATGTGGGGCTAGGATGGAAAAGCACCGTTTATTTCACCTGTGAGAGTTTAGCCCCTAAATGTCCAAGCGGCCAGATTTGGGTTGTGGGGAGATTTTGAAGGTGGATAAAACCTCATCAAATTATTATTTTTAATTTTTAATTTTTAATATAAGTTTGTTTTGAAGTCTACTTTCAACATCAAAAATCTGATTTTGAAAATAAAAGTTGAGGATTTTTCTACTTGAGATTTTGTACAAGGGTGTCCATGGCAATCTTGAGTTTTTTAGTGTTTGAAGATTATTGAAAAT
The DNA here is from genome assembly GCA_963920765.1 of Ulota crispa. NCBI lineage: Eukaryota > Viridiplantae > Streptophyta > Bryopsida > Orthotrichales > Orthotrichaceae > Ulota > Ulota crispa. Next base: position 29,656,472 of record OY987242.1, read on the forward strand.
GAGCCTCAAATACACTAGAGCTTGGAGAAAAATCCACATTAGAAATCCATTTAAAAATAATGTAGGAGTAGATTTTCAAAACTGTAAATTGATTTGAGTTAGGCATGTAATGACCTTAAACCTCATATTTTTATGGTGACCAACTTTTTGGATTTGACATGTGAAACAAAGATTGGAAGACTTTAAGTCACTTTTGCAATTTTAACACCCTCATGTTCAAACATTATAATCTTTCAAACTACAAGTGATATTGTTGTGTTTTCTTTTTCCATGTAATCTCTAACATGTTTAATTTAAATTTTTACGGTTACAATTGAAGAAATCTTGATGGAGTTCATGAAGAGGTTGATTGATTGTTTAGTTTCATGGAAAGTCTAAGAAGCTCAGAGAGGGCTTGGGCATTTAGGGGTTAGATATGTAGCATGGGGAGATTATGGGGCTTCAAACATCAACTTTTTTTGGTGACTCACGTTGCAATTCACCTTTGTGAATTCACTAGTGAATCTTGATGTGACTCACCTCTGGACTTCACTCCTAACGTGATTCACATGAGGAGTGAACTTCAGAAACTCGCTTTTGTGGCTTCTCGGGGCTCATGCACCTGCGTCCTCAAACCTTAAAATTTTTTTTGCAGAAATTTCCGCAAACTCACGGGTGTCTCAAACTTTGCGCGTGCGAGGGAATGAAAACATTTCACTAGCGAGCAGAGCTCTTGTGAGGTGAGAAGTTCGAAGGCAAGATTTTATGTTTGAAACCCCTATTGAATTTGGAAATTTTGAATTCATATTTGGATTCAAATACCCCGCTATAGTGTTGAACTCCGGAGTAGGATACAATTGAACAACAAACAAAAAAAAGGGCAGATTATTACTAATACCCTTGTTAGAAAAACACCTAAAATGCGATGTTTGTTAATTTTGGAAAACACCACAATTTTGGGACTTCTAAAATTTCATTTTTAAGAGTTTTTAGGTGATTTAGAGTGAATTTTATGAATTGTTTTTCCAATACCTAACATCAATGATGAACTATTTTGAAGGAATTATCAAAAACTCACTTTAAAGTACCAGTATTTTCCCTACAAATGCAAAATTCAGTATCCCAAAATTCATTTTGGGAAAGTGTTTTTCCCAAATTAACAAATATTGCATTATTAAGCTTTTCTGCTCTAGTTCCACATCAACGTAATTATGTGCAATAAACTCAACCATCCCACACAATGTAAGGGTAGAGTAAAAAATAATAATAGAAAGTCAGCTGAATGAAATTTGAAAAAAATCAATTGAAATCTAAATTAATTGGCTAAAAATCAAATAAAATTTTGGAAAATTTCTAATTATAGTGTAAATATACATGGAACAGCCGATGCATGCACTAAAAAAAATGGATGAAAATGAGAAATGAAGGCATTTTGTTGAAGAAGCTAAAAATCTCCCTCACATTAGGGGGGTTCAAACATAAATCTGGCCTACAAATTTCTCACCTCATAGGATCCCCACTCACCAGTGAATTATTTTTCTTCATTCGCACGCCCAAATTTTGACACACCATTGAGTTTGTGACAAGGGTTTTGTGCACAAGTCAGAGGTCTGAGCGTTTGAGACACCAAAGAGGATGAGTCGCACAAAAGTGAGTTTTTGAAGTTCATTCCTAAAGTGAATCACATTAGGAGTGAATTCCAGAGGTGACTCACCTTGATGTTCACTAGTGAATTCACCAAGGTGAATCGCGATGTGAGTCACCTGAAAAAGTTGATGTTTGGAGCCCCTTATTAGGGGGTTTCAAACATAAAATATGGCCTAGGAGTTTCTCCCCTCACATGAATTCAAGTCACTAGTGAATAATTTTTGTTCACTCACATGCATGAAGTCTCAGGTGAGTTTGCATGAGTTTGCATTTAGGATGTAGCTTTCGAAACAACAACGCTGCAAGAGCAGGACTAGCACAAGCGCAAGCAGTGCGAGTACGAGGAGCAAGAAGGGTGGGTGGCAACCTCTGTCCGCATTCACGCTTGTGTTTAAATTGTTGCTCACCGAAGCCACAAAGGTGGATTTTTGGAGTTCACTCTTGAAGTGAATCACGTTAGGAGTGAACTTTAGAGGTGAGTCACCTCCTTGTCACTAGTGAATCCACAAAGGTGAACGACGATGACGTGAGTCACCTAAAAGAAAAGTTGATGTTTGAAACCTCATATTGATCACAGCGTTTAATTTGTTAACAAATTTTTGCTAAAATTTTACTTTGAAAGTGAGCTGGGGCTATCATTACACTAAGAGATATGCTTGACAAACTAGATGAAATCGTAGGATTCTTCTCAAGCAAAATCTCAATTTGCCATATTCTAAATGAAAATAGCTAATATTAAAAAAAATTTAGATGAACATATGTATAACATTCATTTGATTCAATTTTAGCAAAATTTTCCTTACCTGCATGCGTTCTGGGGTGCGGGTCGCTCTACCCTGACAAAAACAAAAATTAAACCCTGAATTTGATCCCACACCACGCACACAATCTCCCAAACCTCGGCGGATCTGCGTTATGGCGTCAGCACAAGCAGCTGCTACAGCTACTTCCTTCGCCAACACCGCAATTCCGTCCGGGACCAGGCTTCTGCCAGAAGTCCACACATACTCCCTCCCTTCCAGCATCCCAGCCTACGTGGACTACACCCATCACTTCAAGGTGGCACTCCCTCCGGTAATTAGATCGCGATAGCGCTCGGTTTATTCTAGGCAGACATCATCACCATTTTCGTTGTGCACCTCCAAGCCTGACACTTGTAGTCTTGTTCTACCGCTTTTGCCACAACCCCAAGGCCAACACACTCTGCTGCAGTCTCCATATATTCCTGTGCATGCCACACTCCCCAACAAGAACGTTGAAATAGTTGCAGTCCAGATCTTTTACCACAGCTTTGCCTTGCACAGAAACATTCCTTCTTTGCTTTGCTAGTTTACCAATCTCGAACTAGTTTTATTACCGTTTCGTGTATAGCAGACTTGTATCGAGAAAACACAGAATCATGGCACCGCTTCAGGATCAGAATGGCGAGGGTGTGCGAGAGGGTACTGGAGGGCAAGCGGTATACACCACCCTCAATGGCCAGCCTGTCTCTGATGACAACAACAGGTCAGTACATGAATCCTTCCTTTTTAGTCGAGGTATCTACGAGTATCTGCTTGTGTGTTCGATCTTAAGACTTTTGTTACAAAGTTTTATGGATGTTGTTTGGAGACTGATCACCTTTTACATCGGTTGCAGTTTGACGGTGGGTGAGAGTGGCAACACGTTGTTCGAAGATCTTCACTTGTTCGAGAAAAATGCGCACTTCAACCGGGAGCGCATCCCCGAGCGAGTGGTGCATGCCAAGGGTGCTGGTGCACACGGTTACTTCGAAGTCACTCAGTATGTCCATCCCCTTAAACTCACCAATACTTTGAATTTGCATAACTATGAACACGACATAACACTTGTAGAAGCAAAATCCTGGTGACGCACTGAAACTGAAGAATAGTATATTTAATACTGGTGTCAGGAGGAATTTGGGTGTTAAAGGTTTGTGGGTTGTGAATGTGCAGTGATGTGAAGGACTTGTGCAAAGCGAAGTTCTTGAGTGAAGTGGGGAAGAAGACGCCAGTGCTGGGACGGTGGTCCACGGTGACTGGAGAGTCTGGATACCCTGATACGGCGCGCGACCCTCGTGGATTCTCTCTTAAGTTTTACACGGAGGAGGGTAATTGGGATATGGTGGGGAATAACACGCCGGTGTTTTTTGTGAGGGATGCTATTAAGTTCCCTGATCTTATTCATTCGCAGAAGCGTAATCCTGCTACTCATATGAAAGATCCCAATGCTTTCTGGGATTTTCTCAGCCTTGTACCCGAGTCCCTCCACCAGGTAATTAACACCCGGCTTTAACACTAATTCTTCGAACTACAAATATTACAACCCCAAAATTATATTTTATCAAAGCTGAGGGTTTTTTAAAGCTGTATTTGAAAATGGCTGTACGAAAGTTTATGATGTTTTAGGAAAATTGGTGCTTTCTGAGATTTGGTCAGACTGTGTGTGATTGGTGCAGGTGTTGATTACCTTTTCTCCACGAGGAGTTCCGGATGGATTTCGACATATGAATGGTTATGGTTCGCACACTTTCAAGTGGGTTAACAGCGAAGGAAAGGCACACTGGGTGAAGTTCCATTTTCTTACTGACCAGGGTATTAAGAATCTCACGCACGAGCAAGCGGTAGAGATTGCAGGCATCAATCCAGATTACTCTACTGAGGATCTCTTGCAAAATATTGAGAAAGGAAATGGTCCGTCATGGACGTTTTTCGTGCAAGTCATGCCTCTTGAGGAGGCCGCTACTTACAAATTTGATCCTTTTGATTTGACGAAGGTTAGCTCACACTCCTTCCTCTTGAATTTCTTTATCACTAAGTTTTGCTGCAAAGGAACTTTTATAATTACTTTGTATGAAACGCTACTTGTTTAGTAATGCCGTACTGATAATTATGATGCTTTATAAATCTGCAGGTGTGGTCTCACAAGGACTACCCTCTTCGTGAAGTTGGAAAGCTGAAGTTTGACAGGAATGTAACAAATTACTTCTCAGAAGTGGAGCAAGCGTCCTTCTCTCCTGCGCACTTTGTGCCTGGAATTGAAGCTTCTCCGGACCGTGTCCTCCAAGCGCGTCTCTTTGCTTATGATGATGCTAGTCGGTATCGTCTTGGAGCAAATTATTTGCAGGTACATATCTCCACAGTTTTCATTTAAATGCAATTGTTTATCACACTCATGTCGCTTCCAAGCTTAATATTTAGACTTTGGGTCCGAAATTTAATTTTTAAAAAAAAATTAAGACAGGAATATTAATATAACGGTTGTTTTTGTGCAGATTCCTATCAACAGGTGTCCATTCGCGAAGGTGCAAACGTATTCTCGTGATGGATTGATGAACGTTAGTGACAATGGCGGTAGCAAGCCAAACTATTATCCCAATTCATTCGAGGATTTGCCTCGACCTGACCCTGCTCAACCGGATGTGCACCCTTACAAGTAAACACATTTTCCCTCTTTTAAATCTCTTAAAATATCAATACTTGTCATTGTTTATCACACCAATATGCAAATTCTGTTTACAGAATGTATATATAAAATGTAGAGAAATTTTGACTTTCTTTACATCTATTTTTATGAGTGTGTTGAATGGTTTTGTTTTGGGATAATGCAGGCATGAGGGTGGAGTAGTGAGCCGGACTCCGCCGAGGAAGTGGACCGAGCAAGATGATTATGCTCAGCCGAGGGCTTTGTGGCAGCACATGTCATCAGAGGAACAATCGCAGACAGCGAAGAACATTGCAGGACACATAATGGGAGCCAAGGAGATGATCATCAAGCGGCAGATTGGAGTGTTCCGGAAGTGTGATGAATCTTTTGCTAGTAAGGTGGAGGAGATGTTGGCCGTGAAGAGGAAGGGCACTGATCCTTACACCATGGTAGCTTAAACAGAGTAAACTGCTCTCAAGTGTAGTAGAATTTTGTTTTTATTACACTTCATCCGACTGTATAGGAGTGACATCCTGTTTTTGTACATGCAAATCAAACTTGTTTATGTGAAATGAAAGATTCCCGTTGGAAGTATTGCAACTACTTTTCATGACTGTTAGAGCACTTGTGTAGTGTTTGATTTTGCGAAGGCAAAAATGTTACTATCTCTTCAATTCTACGCTGTTTTGGAACGCCTACTTTGGATTTCAATGGCAATATTGCACGTCAAGCTTGACAACAAAATTGATTTATATGTTGTAATACCTTTCGTTTAATAAGTCCGAATCTGGGAACGCTTGTATATAAAGAAGCGACATTGTCAATCTCTCATATGCTTCTGCATTGATGGGTAAACTGCTGCTGAAGTGGTGTGTGTATAACATTGTTCTCTGCCCGGAGAGATTGCCACTAATCATACTACTGAGCACTGAATATATCATCTACCTTCTCCTTTTTCTTCTGTATTTATCTTGGCAAAATTAAATGCAGTCACGCACTCACGCCTTCATTAGGGGTTTCAGATATCTCAAAAAAATCGGTGAAGGAATGGTAGTGAACAAGTTTTCGTTCATGCTGAACGTGAAGTCACAAAAGTGAATGATCCATGAGGACCTCTAGGAGGTCCTCATGGCTTGTTCACGCGTGAACAATTTGAAGTCTCTCCTTCATGGCCTCTCCCGCTAGCTCAACTTTGTCGTTCCTGTGTCCACACTTGTTTGTGTTGACGCTCTTGCAACCGCGTCCGCGTCCGCACCTGTTTGTGTTGTTGCTCGCCTCTCGACTCTTGTTCCGCGCCTTTGGCTCTTGCTTTGCGCCTCCAGACAATTTGAATGCAAAGTTGATTGCCAGGTCAAGGTCATTCAAGGAATTGCAATGCACTAGTAGCAACAATAGTTGAGCTGAAGAGATCTTGATTAGAAGTTGACAATTGTGGAGACGAAGGGTTCCAAGTTAGAAGCAATGATGGTGGAGTTGAAGGGATCCGTACAAGATTGATGATTGTGGGCAAAGTTGAAAGGGTGGTGAGTAGTTCACTACAATTCACATATTTGAATGGGTGATTGCGAGGACATGAACGATGGCTTGACTAACTTGTTCACCAATTTCATTCCCGTGAATGAAATTGCTAGTGAACAGCATATATGAAACCCCCTATTCACTGAATTCTCAATCCTCAAAGAGTGCGAGCCTTGCACTCTTGATTTGTGAAGGTCCCATTCTTTGAAAATTGAGAGGTTTTAGTTTTCAGCATAGGAGAGAAATGAGAGTGTAGAAGTTACAATAGAAGTAATTTTTAGTGATGCTGTATCTCTTCTTCATCTTGCTTTTATTGCTTTCACCTATGGAAACCTCAATTGAGTGTGAATGTAACTATGCATTATTACAAAGCCACTGTATTTTGGGTAAGTTAATTCTCTGTTCACCATTGTCCACAAAAGGGAAGTCACACCTTCATGAAGAAATGCTTCTATTAGCTCCTATTTCCACTCCACATTCTTCATAAAAGTCTTATTCTTAGAGAAGGTATGAATACTCCTAAAGAATGGGAAAATTTGATGGATATCCTTGAGGTTTGCAATATTTGTATAAATGTCTTTGATTTTTCAGAAATTGCACAAATACCCTTGACATAGTTATTTTGTTTCTTCAAAATCATTTCTTACAATTTTCAAGACAATACTATAATAGGTGAGCATTTGCCACACCATTGTGACCTTATAGAGAGGCAACCATGGTGACCAATCCATTGCTTAGGGGTCAAACATACAATGCAACACATCATAAGCCAACAAAGACCTAACAAGTATACAAGTTGTTCATAGAACTCTTCAATAAGTTAAAACTCTTCATAATTGTAAGCAGAAAGGTCTTAGGATAAAAGTATGATCCTAAATTGGAACTAATGTTGGCCAAAAAGAAGTTGTTGGCATTCAAAGTTGACAACTCATTAACATCTTTGGGTATGGTGTCCTGCACTATAGAACAATGTTACTAAATCTACGTTAGAGCCCAACAGGTTGATCAGCAGTATTTTTATAATACGCAAGTACTATTAAGATATTAGGTCATTCCATAGGCAATCATCCTTTATCAATCCCTGGAATACTCTGGAACAGTTTCGTTGAGTAAATGGTCTATAACATGGAGCCTAGTCGTGCTGTATAAAATATAAATAATTCTCTACTAAAGCATAGTATAAGAAACTGATATCCTGGGAACCGGATTTAACTCAGTCAAGATAAATGCACAATAACTCTACTGGGATTTTACTGTTCTAGACTGGCTCCTTGAGTTTGACTAAACTGAACTTATGAATCAATGGATTCACTTTGGCCATCGTGCAAAAACCGGGATCACGTGTGTGGAACTTTTCAAAAAAGCAAAAAAAAATCGAGGTGGATTTGGAGCGACGTGCCCCTTTGCAGAAGCTCACCCTCAAATAATCAAAAGAATTAGGACCTCTTCGACTTTTTTCCTCTTTTGGGAGGGCTGGGCAGAGTCACTGCAGTAGCTAGAGATGCAGGTGTCGCCGGAGCTGCCAAGTGTGCCGTCTCCGGAATGCCAACAGCTCGCTTAACGGCCGGTTGGCGTAAAACTGCAAACAAGCATAAAAATAGGCAAAGAATATACAAATTAATACTTTACGGTACTTAAGATATGTTCACACTTGGTCTTAGGAGGGGTATTAGCCATATGAATGCAGTCTAAACGTGTGTCCAAATGCATCTAATTTTCCTTTGCTACTTCTACTCTTAACACCAAGTGTGAACATACCCTTACACCTAAAAAGGGTCCAAATAAGTACTTGATCATGGGTTTTATTATTAAACAGCCTTAATTTCAGGCTTGGTTCACTGCACATACGTGTTTGTGAGGCTATGGTGGAAAAGCTCTAATTTTTCACCCACCAGAAAATGTAAGAATTTTAGAAATTTACCATTAGGAGATTGAATTTGGGAAATCTGAATTCACATTTGGAATCAAAAATCCTGATTTAGTCTAGAATCACGGTAGAGGATAAAAATGACCAACTCCAAAATAGGGGGCAGAATTTTACGTATTCGTAAATAAAGCTGAAATTTTCCACCTTGGCCCCACAAACATGTGTGTGCAGTACACCGAGCCTTCATTTCAGTTCAGTCTTGTTGGTCATTGAAGAACACAATTCTCGTCTCTTGAATATACTATGGATTTTCAAAATACTGAATTAAGAAGCATCGCAAATTAACTCTAGGCTTTCATGCTCTAAAAATATACGTTTTAGGAATAGTTATCTTCCATGAAAATTTTAGGTGAAGTAAAACGTTGTATCTTGCCCAGCAAACGAGTTTTTGATAACTTTCCAAGTAAGCTGAGCTGAGTAGCTCTTTTGTAGCTAGTGCTACTTCGATACATTGCAATAGTACTAAAGAGGCATCATGCAACAAAACATGCAGGTACCGGGTTGAGTCAGGGTTCAAATTCTTGCCTGAGGTCTGGATTAACGAGCACATATTTGTAGTGAGCCAGTAACAGAAGAGAGCCTGCACACCATCAAGAAAAAACTACGCATCAAAACCAAACAAATTAGTGAAAACACACGTATAAGTTTTTTTACCGAAGGACATGAGTATGTAAAAAGCCTGAAATATGGAAAGGGACATCCAGTGAAATCACTTTGTCACAAATGCTAAAGCCAACAATTGATCAAACTTGACATCTCAAATTGATCGCCTCCATTACAAATACCTTGAAAGCTTCTAATCTACACTACGAGGCAATAACACTACGCTCTGAGTCCCACTGAGCAAGTCCCAAATTCCCAAGTCCAAGTTTGTTTAGAAATGCCTACATAGCAGCACTTCTGGAAGTTTTGGCGTCAAGAAGGTGGGACTTTTCTCAGGAGTTGTGTCAAACCAAAATGGGGACCCAACTCCAAGCCCAGGTCCCGTCAACTTTTTGCTTAATATATTCGAGGCTTCCCTAAGTATTTTGGTTTTGCATTTCATAACTCAACATAAGCTGGAGTCTCGGGTCAAGGTAACGACGAACATACCGTGAACCGATCCTTGAGTACTTCACCATATCAGGGAGTACACGTTAGTGACACCATACCTTAGGAAACGAGGCCGTTAAAGGAATAATAAGGAATGCGAATCCTCTAAAGAACATCTTCATCTTGGCCATCATTGGCTGACCTTGCATGCCATCCATGGCTCCCAGCTGCAGCTCAAAACAAGATTATCAGCAGAAACACTAGGCCACACATAACAAGGATGTCAGCTATGGCGGAAGACCAAAGTCGCCAAAAGACAGAAAAGCTCACCTCTATCGTTGCAAGAGTGAAAAGGCCGCTCATAACCGGCAATATGAAGTAGGGATCAGGTGTAGTCAGATCAGTAAACCATAAGGCACCTCCTTCTTGGAATGAAGGGACTTTTTCTGCCATATTCCGTATCTGCAACCCAAAAACTCAAATCAGCAACCAAGATGCTTACCACTGAACCAAAAAACGTTTCAAACTTGATAAGAAAAAAGCCTTCAAAAGAGCTTCCCAAGTCCATTGATGCCAATCTTCATACAACTACCCAAATCAAAATAACAAGAAAAATTGCTTACCGCAAAAAAAAAACTGATGAAAAGTGGCGCCTGTACAAAAGCTCCCATCAACGGCATAAAGGGATTCGTTTTGTGTCTGCACGGTGACACGCATGTCAATGTTTTACGAGTTTGCATTAGATCTCCCTTGCAACCACTGGTATATTGCTTATCTTCAAAATTGTCCTCTTTTTTTACCTTTCCACTAACTAACAGCATGTATTTGTGTTTGACCAGGGATGAAGGATAAGAAATTACTTTTGAAAAAGCTCCTTCATTCGTTTCTGATTTGCATCAGTTACCTTGGGATCGTAACCCTGCAAGTAGGGCAGAAAGCAGGTCTCTTCGATGAAAATTCTATTGAGTCTGTTAGAGTAATTGAACACAAAAAAGACACATTGCTTCGCTTCAGCAAGCTAGCTATTCTCCAGCTGCCACGATGTGTACCTATAAGATTCTGTCATGAACAAGCACAGCTACGCAATACAAGAGTAAAAAGGACAAAGTAGACATACACTATCTTTGATAGATTGTGTAATTCGTTCTAGCTCTGGTCTCATCAGCTGCACAAGCAGGAAACAAAATTTAGGTAAGCATGAAATATATACATACACGCACAGCTAAAAAGTCTGCATTTGCTATAATGAATATGCAACACCTGACCGACAGCAGAAATGAATGCAAAACCAAGGATACGCTCTCACCGTCAGTCGCGCTGTAGCTTTCATTTGGAACACAAGGACAGGCAAAACCATCATCCTGATTGCCACTGTTGTAGCAGCTATTGACAACCACCTGCAGTCCCAAAATCAGAGAACTATTAGTTCACCCCAGCTTCACACAACACAAGTTCCATTCATCAAAGTAGTATGACCACTCCTTAACTGTAGCGTAAGAGTAGGGTTACACAGGCCATTGCAATCTCTAGAAGAACTGCAAAACTACTCCACTTTGAGGTAGGGGCAGCCAAAATTGCAAAAGACATAAAATCATCAACCAAAATCTTACATAATAGGTACATTCTTATAAAGAATATAGTAAGACCACCTAACATCTGATTAAGTGTTAATTTAGGTCATCTATCAATAAAACTAGGGGAAATTACAAATGGGGGCACAAAATTGAAAAATATTACAAATAGGGGCGCAATTTCAAAATAATCACAAATAGGGGCACAATTTCAAAATGATTTGTAAGTTTTTGTAAGTTTTTTTGATTTGGATATTGGTTAATTTAGATATATCATATCAACTGTTAGCTAACTTCCAAAAAACTCAAAGGCCTCTCCAAATCAAGCCTAAATAAAGAAATTTTAGCAAAGGGGATGGCAATTTTTAGAAGGACCTCTAAATTTTTTGAAAGCTAGCTAACATTTGATGTGATACATCTAAATCAACCAATGTCCAAACCAAAAAAAATACAAAAACTTACAAATTATTTTGAAATTGCGCCCCTATTTGTAATTATTTTGAAACTGTGCCCCTATTTGTAATATTTTTCATTTTCATGCCCCTATTTGTAATTTCCCCATAAAACTATGAATGTTCGCAACATACGCGTACTTTATCCAAATGACGCATTCTTTAGCGCGTTAGAATCCTCTTTCATTTGCAAACATACACCGATTTGACCAGTCTAGTAATAGGAACTATGCTCAACGCTAAAGGCGGCAATTTAGGTTGAAAAACTCTAAAAGATAGCAAAGGAAGTGAAAACTCTCCCGATAATGCATGAGACTTGTAATCTTATCAGAAAATTATCACGATTACAAGCTTTCCAGAGAGAGGTAAAGGAATACCACATTGGCAGTATTCAAGCGACGGCCATAAACCCTACACCCCTGCCCCACTCTCCAAAATACATTGACCTAATGGCAATAGCCACAAATCTGGATTACAAAAACAGGGGGAAGAGGATCAGAAAACGAGAATTTTGAACTTACCAGGGCAGGCCTCCCTGCGTGTGAATAAAGTCGATGAGATGCTGCAGCGCCGCGGTTGGGGCTGAGCAATCAACAACAGCGGCGGCCACTTCTCCCAACGAAGACGACGACGACGACGACGCTCCCGCTCCCGCACTCGCCACCTGATCGGAAACAGCATGGTCCACTCCCACGGGCACAACTCCTGTTTGCACCGTATCCCCTGTATCGCCTTCCACGAAATGCAATCCCGTGACAGCAGCTTCGGTACTCGCGTAACGCACACCCCAGGGCCGCAAAACTCCCGATCCTGTTCCCCTGGACGGAAACCCTCGTCCGATCGCATAGCTCACCGATCCCATGGACGTAGTGGATTCGGTAATTCGGAACGATCGGCTCGACACGGAAGCAGCGTCATTGTCGTCCGTGTCCCGGTGGCAGCAATAATGCGAGTCCCTGTCCTGAGGAGGCAAGCAGGCACCGCTGCAGGCAGGCGGAGAGTCATGGCTCTGACGATGAGCGCCAGCAGACAGAGTCGTAAGTCTGTGGAAATAACGAGAGCGTGCGGAGGAAAAATGAGAATGGACGATGACACTGACCTGGTTCGGAGGAAGCGTGTGGTGGTGCTGCTGCTGCTGCTGCGGTGCAGACGCCGCACCAAGGCAGCCATGGCGCAAACCCTAACCCTAATGTGCAAATTTCGCGAACTTACAAGCAAACTATTCCTCGCCCGGGGCTTGCAAAACCTGCGTGATCGCAGTTCGGGCTCGTCGGGCATGGAAGAGGGCCAGCAGCCTCACTGGAGACAGCACATCTAGGATAAGTACGTGATTCTGGTAGATTCTCACCTCTTCCATTAGAAATCTAGGCATTTGCTTGCAATTGCCTTCTTAATTGCATCCCCAACCGTGCAAGACACTAGCTTAACCCTTGAACGACCATAAGGCATAGTATATATGCTGACGTATAATTTTCATTTGCTACCATAAAGAAATTTTAATTTAGGATCTCAAGTAGTTCACTAGAATCATATTGATCTATTTTTCAAATTTCTTTGTTGGTCTCAAATGTAGTAAAGGTGTGGATCCATTCCAAATACAAGAAAAACACCCCATATTGTATTGGTCGCAAAGGGTCTCTGAGTCGTTTAACCCCTAAAGGGCCCTTGGGCTTTAGAGATACAGTACCAAATGCAGTCGCAATTAATATTCAGAAGTTTGAATCAACTGAAAATGAAGTGTTACAACCATACATATTTAAGAGTTTGTATGATGGTGGGTGCATAAATTTTTTTGAAAAGCCCTCAGAGCAACTCAAATATGTTTGTATATACAGCCATACATATGGCCACAAAGGGCTTTCGTGACGTTTAGGGGTTAAGGGTTAAATGTCCAAGGCCTATCTAAAACATCGTAGGTTGAGAACAAATTTAGCATAAAATAATTCCCCAAAATTTAATCAAATTATTTTGTAAATTATTTTCCAAGAATGTTCAATATCAAACAAAACAAGCAATTGAATTGCCTAATATTGTAGAAGTCATTAAGCCTATCTAATTTTGGAAGGTCAAGGCTAATTCTAGGAGGGCTCAATCTACAGCAAAATCAATACCAAGGTCTAATTTGGGAAAGTCAAAGATACTTTGAAAAATGTTTGATTCTACTATAAAAAATTGTTGATTGCCATAATATAACAAAAAAAATTGAATATGCCTAATCCTTAACTAATTACTAAACTTGATGCCAAATCAAATTTTTCCCAAAAAATAATTAATTTGGCAGTTGAGTGTTGAATCTGCTCTTAACCTATAATAGTGTGGTCATAAACCATCCATCTAAGGGCTCATCCACCTTTTCCATGGTTTTCCATGGATGGGAGGATTTTCAATTTGTTTTTCAGACAAAGAGAAATAGATGCGGAATGTAACACTAATTGTTTCATATTTTTTGAAACATTTTTGAATTACTTATGAATTTTCAAAACGCATGTGTCATAGGTCCCTATTTATGACCTTAGACCTTCCAAGAACTGTTTACTTGCAAGTTGTGAAAGAGATTTTAAAAAGCAAGGAGAATGATTGGCTCTTTGTAATTAAAAACACTTTTTCTTACATGCATTCAGTAACTATAAGCAACCAATTTAAGAACCACCCACTGCACCATGTCACTACATGCTACTTGGACAGTTCAAAATATGCAAGTAAAATTTGAGCATCCTACCTTAAATGTAAAGTTGCCTATTTTTTCATCATTTGTAATCACAAGATCAATCTACATTTACTCTCTAGTTTGAAAGGTGCTCATTTTGCCTTCCTTTAACTAAAAACTTTTGCAATCTTAAGGACATTGCAACTTTCAAAATACAACACTCTTTTGAATTGCTTTCTTAGGGTAATCAATGGTTGAAATCAATCTCATATTCATCATGGCTCAATTTTCTCATGAGCCAAAAAAAACTTAGAAATTCTCTTAAAAGTTAAAAGTAAAATTCATATTTATTTCAACCTCAACAAAACTTTGGAGCGTTTTTACCTTTTCCAATAAACAGTGATTGAGAAAGCTTTGATGAAAACTTTAAGCAAAACTATGGAATATATCAATGTAGAGAAGGAATAAATGATTTGCTTAAATTGATGAAAAACATAGATTGGAAGAATTGAAACTAATTAATGTTAATTTCAAAAATGATTTCCCCATCTTTTGACTCTTGGATTTAGTATCCATTCTCAAAATAATTTATTGAATTATTGATAAAGAAACTTAGCTTCATTCATAATTCATTTCAACAAAACCAAATAAGAGTAAAAATCAAAATGTATTTTAAAGTACATTCACTCGATTGATTTTGGATACAATAATATTTAAATATATTCTAACTCATGAATTATTCATCCAATTTACATTAATTTTTAGAAAATAAATACTTCCTTAATAAATTGCATCATATAAAATGTTTCAAGTATTAACCCTTAAAAGCCCAAGTGTCCCCTCGGGGGACAAATGAACCTCGGGCATGTACCTATGACTAAACAAACTTTTATAATTTTTTTGAAACTTTTGAGGATGGTGGGGAATTCAAAGATGTATGTGCACATTTAATTTTTTCTTCATTGCAACATTTATTGAAGAAGTTATGCATGGATTTCTAACAACAGGAAAGGGCGGGCAATCCGGGCAGCCCAAAAAACTTTATAAAAAAATACATTTTAAAAAAATAAAAATCTGAAATTGGTTCTTTAGATTTTTATATAAGTGGGAAGCTTTGAATCATTCAATTTTGATTGATAAGTGAGAAGTTTTAGTTTGCGGGTAGGTATTGGATTTCCAAACCTCCATTCCTTTTGCCCCGTGTAAAATTTGGTGTTTTAGTTTTCTTTCCAAGTTGTAATAGACTATAATTCTTTGGTTTTTACAATTTAGATCAAAGTAATTTGGATTTCTGAATATTACATAAATCCTCCAATTTTGCCTAGTGTATATGCAAATTTCATGACCTTCCGGCATTGCAAGATTTTACAAAGTATGATTCACACCTCCAATTCATTTGAAAAGTCTTGCACACATACCTAACTTGGTCTTCTACAAGGAAAAAATAAACCTCAACTTCGCGTAGAACAACTTTTTTTGATATAAGAGAGGTCAAAGGCTTTTGAAATTTTTGGGCAACAGGGAAAAAACTTTTTTTTGCACTTCAAATATCAATATTTCACTCCTCTACTTCTAGAATGAGTTGCTTTTTCCCACAAGTACCTCCCATAGTTTAGAACAGGATCCTATGGTTAGATTTTCTAAAAAAACTTTTTTTTCCTATCTTTCTACTCATTCCTCCAAATGTGATAGTTTTTGGTGACTTTCACAAAAAGAATGGGCTTGGACCTTGAGGTGTTAAAAGAAACCGAGAAAGAAACAAAAGTGAGCATCCCATCATAGAGTCTTTCAAATAAATCAAACAATAGCAAGCTCTTTTGTTTCCAAAATACTACAAGATGAGCGTACTGTATTCAATCATTCCCGCCAAATCATGTATTGTGTTTATTTTGAATTTGATCAAATAATTGACTTAAATAAATACATTCAAATTGAAAATTCCCAATTGACCAACTTTAATAAAAGCTCATTAATAAAATTGACCATTGCAAAATTACATTAGCATCACTTATTTTAAAACTGCATGTTAAATGAGAGTCGTTTGCTTGCTTTATTGTCCAAAATAATTAGTTGCAATCTTTTTGTGCTCATTGTATGCCCAATTTGAAAGGCTATTATTATGTTAACAATCTTGCAATTTCAAAAAACAATAAATTTTTTAACATTTTATGCAAAGATTGGACACACCCCTTCAAAATACCTCTGAATTTGGGAGGAGGAGGACCTTGAGTCCAACAAGGGATTGAACTATTGCACATACGTGTTTGTGGAGCCATGATAAAAAATTCTAGTTTCTTTCACAAAGCAAGGTAAAGGTAATACATAATCTACTGCCTATGTTGTTGGAGTTGGTAAGTTGTATCCTCTTCTGTAATCATGACCATATCAAGATTTCTAAATCCAAATGTGAATTCAAAATTCCCTAATCTGATGACAAATAGAGTCTTGGACATTAAGTAGTAGTCCTTTTTATAATGCCTCCCACATTCAATCCTTCATCAAATTCAAAAGTGATTACATATTTAAAAATCTAGCTCAAGGGGACAAAATGTGTTTAAATTTGAAAAGTAGATTATTCTTATTTCATACTTTTAATCCATGTCAAATGTAGTTTTGCACAAATGAGTATGCCATATTTATCCACTTTTATCAACATCATCAACATCTTTGTGGCTTTTAACCGCCTTTGAGAATTTGAAATTGTCTCAACTCAAGCAAGCATGTTGTACATTGAGAATGGATTGAGAATATACTAAGATAGGAGGCTCTAATTCAAACCAGCTCTAGGAAGGGCTCACATTTTAGATCAAATATCTATTACTGTCATTGATGAGTTAGGTGAGCTTAGCAAATTTGCTAAGCTCACCTAACTCATCAATGACAGTAATAGATATTTGATCTAAAATGTGAGCCCTTCCTAGAGCTGGTTTGAATTAGAGCATGGTCTGAATTAGAGCCTTCTATCTTAGTGGTAAATTGTTGACAAACCTGTGGTGATTTTAAAAGCTTTTAAATCATAGCTAGATTTTTTTTTCAAATGTTTTTTTTTCTAACACTTCTTTTTATTATATTTATGTCAAAATTTAACAAAATTTGCTCCTTTTTTCTAAACTTTTCAAATATAAAATTAGTTTTAGATTTGGTAAACAATTGGTTGCGTGAAAAAATTATAAAAAATGGACTACAACTTACTGTCAAGGACTCTATCTACACTATGAATAGCCAAAGCTCTTCCATCTTGGCCCCATCTGTTTAGTAAACCAAGCCAAGCCCAAGCCGGCCCAAACCAAGCCCAAGCCAAGCCCAAGCCAGTCCAAACCAAGCCCAAGCCAAGCCCAAGCCAGTCCAAACCAAGCCCAAGCCTAGCCCAAGCCAGCCTGAACCAAGCCCGCACTAAGCCCAATCCAGCCCAAACCAAGCCTAAGCCAGCCCAAGCCAAGCCCATGCCAAGCCTGAGCCTAGCCCGAGCTAGTCCGAACCAAGCCCAACCCGAGCCAGCCCAAGCCCAAGCCAGCCCAAACCAAGCCCAAGCCAGCCCACACCAAGCCCAAGCTAGCTCGAACCAAGCCCATGCCAAGCCCCAATCCAAGCCAAGCGTGAGCCAGCCCGAGCCTAAACTCCGGAATCTCCACTAAGGGCCAGTTTCCATTAAGGGGCCGAAGGTCCGGGCTTGGAGGTTCAAGGTCTGGCTCCGTAAAACTTGGCCAACAGACCTGGAACACCTGGACCTTTGACTGGAAGTTGTTTTTTAAAATGTACACGAGAATTTTAAAATTTGTTGTTCTTCTGCCCCGATCAGGCTAGACGTCCAGTCTAGTCCCTCAATGGAAACTTAGCCTAACAGACCGGGCACGTTCCCGAACGAGTGTTCCCCAATCAGAATCCACGGAGCAGAGACGCCGTGTAGATCCGAGGGCCCTGCTCTCTCCTTTGCGAAGCGAGGCTCCGGCGAACTCGATGCCACAAAAGTGACGAGGCTGGCCCGGCCCTGGCCTTGCCCTGGCCTGCCCTGCCTGCCCCTGTTCACAAATTCATGCTCATCTTGCACCTCGCCCTTGCTTCTCCACAACCCTGGCTCTCTCTCTCTCGCCTGCGTTGCTGCTGCTGCCGCCGCTTCCACGCCCTTCGCTCTCACACGCATCAAAATACCTCACAGCCATCGCCATACTGCTCCTGCCTTGATGTTCTAAGCTTCGCACCCATTCTGGTGGACATGGGCGGGGCAATTGCCACATCTTCCTAGGTCGTCTCTGGCGTGCTTCAGGTAGGGACGCCCTCTCTCAGTCACTTTCTCTCGGTCCCTCGCGCATGGCCATGTGACGTTTCCCCTGGACCGGATCCCGTAATTCGGAAATTGATTCTCGTGGGATGGGATGGGGATGGGATGGGTTGCGTCGTGTCTGTATGGATGGGGATTGCTTGGTTGGTTGGTTGGTTGGTTTGTTTGTTAGTCGGGAATCGTGTGGCGCTGGCTATGGTGATGGGTAATAAAAAGTGTTGTGTTGTGTAATTGTGGTCTCAGCGCCTGTGAGGTCTCGTTAGCGTGGCTTTGACGCGTAGAATTGTCGCATTGACGTAAACAGGGGAAACGTAAAGAAGACGAGGGGAAAAAAGCACGCGTGAATTGCCCTTCCGAAACCCTCGTCGGTTTGTGGCGTCAAATTTTGGTCATCTCGGTCGTCGTCGATTCTTACGGGTATTTTTGTCATGCCAAATGAGCATCGTGATTTTTCTACCCTACTGTAACCTAACATGCTTGAGCGATAACCGCGACGAACATTTCACAATTCAGAGTGGAATTCCTTCCATCTCTGCCTCTCTCGTCTTTCGTCGCTTGGTTGGTGTTCGGAGTGTGTGTGTGCGCATCTTTTTATGTGATAAGAGGCGAGGCGAGGCGTCTTGGTTATGGATCCGAAATTGAGTTTTGTGTTAGTTATTGACATGCTCGGTCAAATCGCTTTTATCTTCACCATTTTTGTCATAAGCTTTCCAGGGATGGCGTGCTTGACAATGTGCCGTACTTTGAAAACTTTGTGCACTTTTTTTCTGGTGAAAATGAGTTGAATATTCGCGTTCGTTTGACTTTAGTTAGTCCCCTTTTCAGTGTGCGGACTGCAAGACTGTCTGCAGGTGATGTGTGCTTTAACTTGCACACGGTGTCTTCCATTTATCTGTTTGTATGATTTTCTCATTAGCAGGAGGGTTTTGATTTTGACTCGTTTCATCCGAATTGCGGCGTCCTCTGTTTCAATGTTGAACGTTTTTTTTGCTTATGCTCTGTTTTGCCAATTCTGACACTCATGTCATTGTGTTGTTTGTTCTACCAGCTTGTTTTTGTTGCGGCCACATTCTGAGACCATTGCTTGTAACTTTACCAGCAGGTGACAGGGATGGGGTATCGATAGTGAAAACTATTTGGGAGCGCGGGTTTTTTGCTTTATAATAAAAAGTATACAAACAGAAGGAAAAATTGAGAGTGAGGAGCACCATGGGCAGATTATATTTGATACAGTTGGACGGGCGGATCTACAGCTGTAAGCATTGCCGGAGCCATTTGGCTCAGTGTGATGAGCTTGTCTCGAAGGTGTGGGCCTTTCACCCTCCCTGCATTCTTCTGACATCCCTCACCACTTTTGAATTGGAGCTCTGATATCATGTCTTCTGCCCCTCCTACTTTGTAAGTAAAGTTCTGGTATATGTTTCTCTTGTAATGCAATCTGTGACATACATCTTTTATCAAGGGTTTATACTGCAACATCTGCCTGACCACGCTCTTGTTGCTCTTGTTGTTGTTGTTGTTGCTCCGTTGTGTGTGTAGTCGTTTCACTCTCGACATGGAAAGGCCTACCTATTCAATACTGTGTAACTGCCTATCCTGTCTTTTTCTTCTCATGCTCGTCTCTATAATATCCGGCATGCAAAATTCTGGCTCTTTTGTAGTAAGCATAAAAGACCTAAACATGCTTTTGCAAGAAGCGGAGAGATGAATTAGGGCTTGCTTGTATGGACTTCATTATGCCCTTCAAGGTTGTTGTATTGTTAAGCACATAACTGATTTTAGAGAGCATGTAAAAATCAATCAGGAAGGTACACCTCTAAATTTTTCCCACTGTCGCTGGCTGGGGGGAAAGATTAACAAAAAAAAAGTGGTTACACAAAATTATCAATCGGCTCGCATTACGAATTCTTCAGCCTGAGTGAGTGAGCCTCGTCTTGAATTTACAGGGTGAACGTCTCCATTGGACCACTTGAGGATCGGATGATGACTACCGGCAAACACACGGTGGCTGATATCTTCTGCAACAGTTGCCAGCAGGTCGTGGGTTGGAAATATGTAATACTTCTACATGCCATTCTCCCTCCCATTCACATCAGAGAAGAATTAATCAATAAAATCATTATATCCACGCTTCTTACTTGAGGCTCCAACACTAGTCCTGCCCTGTTGCTTTTACACAATCTGACGCCAAAGTTTGGCAGGGATATTGCCAAGTTTTAAGCAACAATCTGCAACGTATTCTAGGGTTTGCATCTTTGTTTGTCCAGAGACTACATTTGCAGGCATGTTTGTGTAAAACCATGATGTTCAGGACGGAAGGGAACTGAATCTAATTCTAGTGATCTTTCGTGTGAGCAGGAAGTGGCTTATGAGAAGAGGGAGAAGTACAAAGAGGGCAAGTTCATTCTTGAGCGGTATGCCCTGCTCCCTAGTTAGAAACCCCCCCCACTGGAGATGATCCTGTTAGGTAGGTAAATATCCAATGCAGGAATATACTGCTTCTACTACTACTACTACTACTGCTACTGTTACTGCTGCTACTGCTGCTACTCCCATAGCGCATGTGAATTGAGCTGAACAGCATGTAGGATCATGGGAAAACCAAAATTCTTTGTGTGAAGGCAATAGAGAGAGAGAGAGAGGCTGAGAGGCTGAGAGAGTGGGTGTTGTTGTGGTTCTTGGTTGGAGCTCCTGTCAATCGTTCTCTTTACTGAAACAGAGCGAAGATGATTGATGGGGACGGCGGCGACCAGTTTCCTATCAGCGACGGAGATGATGAGTGAGTCCCTTCATCTTTTCCAACCAGGGCTGCTGCTGCTGCTGCTGTCGTTGCTGTCGTCGCTGTCGTCGTCGTCTGTGAAACCGAAGACTCAACGGCCAGGAACCCGAAGCTCTTGCCTCGTTACTCACCACCAGTTGGCGGCTTTTGTGGCTTTTTCCCCCACTCCCCTTTTCTGTTTATTTTGTATAGTCCTAATAATCCATTGATCGTAGACATGATGACCCAGCGCACGCAAACCCAGTCGCTGCGACATTGATCTGGATGAAAAAATTTACAATTCTTGTGGCATACTTGTACAAACTTTTCACAATGGCCAACGTGCGGCGGCTCTTGCAGCGGCACTGACATTGCTGTACATAACTCTGTTTTTTTCAAAGTTCTTGCATGTGCAATTCTAATTTTTTTAATGGTTTTTATTTTTTATTTTTACTTTCTTTGAAGATCTGGGATTGTCTCACTTTGTTGTATCTCTCAGTTTCTCTGTTTTTTGTCTTGGGGTTGCTGTGATGGCCTTGTTGTGATAATGCTTTGTAGACGTCGGTCGAGGTGTAGGAGTGTGTGAGTGAGGGGTGTTTTTGGCTACGCTAGTGGAGCCAGTGGTGGTGGTGGTGTCCTCAGTGCTGGTGCTGCAATCAGTGGCTGGCTGGCTTCATCAATCATATTGCTTGAGATTAGCTGGAGCTCTTGTTAGCGACCTGTGGAGTAGTACATTATTGGTACGTGTATAGCTGGCTATGCAATACGAACGTAAGGAGTGAGGTGGGATGTGTCTTGAGTGCGTGCTCTTCTGCACATCGCCTGCTCCGGTCAGGCCTACTCTGCACTCTGCAGCCATTGAGTGCTACTACTCCGACGTATCCAAGCGGCAAGGCCTTCTTTTTGGTTTTCTGACTAATGGCTGTGTAGCATTCTTTGAAACTGGTTTGTAGTTTGCTAACTCCTTCCCTATTTTTGGTTGGAGGTGAAGGTGGCCCCTATGCAGCATCATGACTATTAATAATGAAATTAAGGCACAATCAACTTCTTTTTTGGTTGGAGTGGCCCCTATGCAGCATTATGGCTAATGAAATTAAGGAGAAGCTTGGCACAATCAACCTTTTTGACAATGCTTTTGGATTTGTCTCATTGTAGAATGATGGCATCAATTTTTAGCTTGATAAGAATTTAATGAAAGTGTAGGTTGCAATGCAAATTTTATTATTGAAACTTGATATTTTTTGAAAAAAATTCCCCTTTTTTTTCTATAGGCTTGAAGCTCACTTGTTTTTTTGAGGCAATTGGACCTTAAACTGCCCCAAAAAAAACCCTGCCAAGCGGTGTACCCTTTCTAGTGGAGGCCTAAGGTAGGACCATCCATTCTTGATCATTTAAACTCATGCAAGACAACACATTAGAGCAACAATGTGGTGCAAATTTTCCTTTGATGGTTTCATATGAAATATTGTGACAAAAAAAAAAAATTCAGAATTTTTCACACAAAATTGAGTTATATGCAAATTTTGAAGTGCATAAAGTGTTCTAAACACAGAGACAATTACAAGACTCTCCTAATCCCAATCATAGCCAAAATATTTCTTGCTCACTACTTTCTACTTTCTTTTTGGACACATGTCATGACCTCATTAGTCTTAATCTTGAAAAGGGGAAAAATATGCATTCCAAGGCTTGGAAATAAGCTGGTTAGAAATAGCACACCCTAGAAGTTGGGTTTGGATCCTTGGTTGGGAATAGGTGGTCCTACCTCAGCCTTACAAAACCCCAGTTTGTGTTTAGATCTGGAAAATACAGGTGACACAGTTTTGGGTTGTTTTGTTCAAAAACAACCGTGTTTGCAGCCCTAAAGGGGTGGTTTACACTATGTCCCATGTCCCAGTATTTTGAGAATCACTACTCTCAAACGTTGATTGGTGTAAGGTACGTAGCTCAAAATGCGTCCCCTTTTAGATAAGGCGTCCTATAGGTAGTTTAGGAATGGATATGAGGTGGTTCTTGGATGGACTCTTCTTAATCATGAAAGAAAATGTGTGTTTTACTGCAAGAGCCAATCACATTCCTTGATTTCATCTCATCTCTTTACAAGTTGCAAGGAAACGGTTTGTGGGAGGCCTAGAATCACAAATAGGTACCTAATACAAAAAACTTTGAATTTCATGGACAATTCAATAATGCTTCAAAAAATATGGAAAAAATTGTGTTATATTTGGCATCTAATTCTCTTCGTGCAAAAACTAAACAAAAAATCTTCTTGTCTAAAAAGCCCGTGAAAATATTTAGCCCTTAAAGTGCCACTTTTTGAGCTGCCCACCTTAGAGACAAAAATTGGGAATTGGCACTTCACACTACAACTCAAATCTCATGTCTTAATTGTTTACATGACAACAATTTTTGAAAGTTTTGACACCAAAGTAGGTGGGACTTCACTCAATATTTGGGTTGACCATTTTGCTAGACTCAACTTTTAACATAAGTCTTATCTATATTTTTGCATAAATTATTAATGACTTTCTTTAAACTTCTTTTTTCCCTTAATTACCCAACAAAGAATTGACGTTGCAATGGGATTTGTAGAGATGAGATTGCAAAATGGGACTTGGGACCTAAGGTGGCACCACCCATATCCGACCATGTCTGAAACCCAACCCCCTCTACCCAGAGTCTTCATTTCAGAAGTGAAATGAGAACTTTGGGTACATGGGGTCGGGTTTCTTAAATGGTCGGGCATGGCTGGTGCTACCTTAGAATAAACAGCCAGTAAGTGTACCATGCATTATAACCAAATCCAGTGTTTTATGATTGCATGTGGCATATCCTTATTTGCTCGGACCAGACGTATACCAAATATTAAAACAATACCGCGCCAAGTTTATTGTGGGCGTGGCATACCTCACGCTATACCAAGCTAGATCATGTTCTATTCCATGTTGGTAGCAAAGGGGGTTTTAGAACTCAATCAGCTAAATTTGTTAAACTTAGGAACACCCATTACCAACATTGTATTTAATGGCATCACTCTCTACATAAGGTAGTCATTCTAGAACTTAAATTTAGGTACGCCGTACACAGCTTATCATCTTGGTCAATAGCAATAAGCTATCCATGGTGTACTTAGATTTAAGTTCCTTGGGTAGAGTGTGACACCATTAAGTACAATGTTGGTAATGGGTGCTCCTACCTTGACCCAAAGAATATCCGGAAGATGGTTTCAAGGTTGATTTCTGGCTATTTTCTGTCACATAGCCCAGGCTTGCACCTTTTGTGCATCTAGAAAGGTGAGCAAAACTTTGTGGTGTTCTCATGAGAAAAATATAGTTTTGCAAAGACATCTTGAGACATTATTATTACTGTTACTTTTTTGTTGTCCCAAAGGTTTGAAACCCATTTAATTTTTGAGATTTGCAAAGGATGTGTTCACACTTGATGTTAAGATGGGTATTAGCAATATGAATATAGTCTAAAGATATGTCCAAAGGCATCTAATTTTCCTTTGTTAATACCACTCTTAACATCAAGTGTGAACATACCCATAGGCCTTGGGCAATTTGTAGATGTGATCTGGTGCAGAGTTTCATGTCCATCTAGGGCCTGGTTCAAACTAGCGACCAAACGAAACACTAAAAGTGGCACTCCGTGTGATCTTTCATCCTCCAAAGCACTTCCATGTCATCTAAGAGGGTTGGGGAAGAATGTTGCTACTTACAAAGTAAGGGTTTTCATCTACTAGACAGGTTTGGAGCCACCCTCATAGCAAGCCTCAAAACTTCATTGTCTTGTCCATTGACGCGGCTATATTGGTTGGTGATATGGCAAGTTTGCAGTATTGGACAAACCCTAAGTGTGAACACTTTAGTGGACAAAATTGATGTTTCAACCAATGAGGTTTGAGATAATTTTGTCTGGTAAGGTAGGAGGCTTGAATTTTGTTTGGTCATTTTGAATCGCTCAAGTAGAGCCTCCAAAAACAATGCACAGAGATTTTTAAATGGGTCACATTTTCTATATTCAAAAATTGTACTTGTGCATGCACAATTTCAGGAACTTAAGAGAGTGACATGAGATATTGTTCAGTGTGATTATTAGTCAAAATTGTGCTGAGATTTGTATTTTAGTAAAATATATATGCATATTATACTAAAATGAACAAACATGTGATTTCCATCATAATTTGAGTATGAGAATATGTAATGGATGCTTGCACGCTTTAATGGACTTCGTTGAGTTGTTTTAGTTTTTATAGTGGTTGCTTTTTGGACTCATGTGCTCCATTTACAAGCTGTTTTTGAATCATGAATGCTGCCACCTATGATCAAGAATGCACCTTTTGCTTTGACAAATTGTAGTTAATTCATACCAGCTCAAAAAATTCAACTTAAATGACCATAAAACCATTTCTTCTTTGACTTTCTACCAAAAACATTTTGATATTGCTAAAGCGACCTGATTTTTGCACAAAGACCACATTTCCTTAGGATATATTTACACTTGGTGTTACTTTTTCTTTGCTACTACGTAGTAGCAAAAAAAAATTAGATGCATTGGGACACACATGTAGAGTGCGTTCATATTGCTAATACCCCTCCTAACACCAAGTGTGAACGGTACCCAAAGATGGTCAGTTGTTCATGAGCCTCCTGCCTTAGCTAGTTTGAACCAGTGTTTTTGTTTGGGGCTATAAATCGCTAGAAAGCTACAAAAAATTTGAGGAGCCTAAAATTAGCACCAAAGCTAGGGAAAACATTGAGTGTAATTTGCCAGAATTTGTCAAAATCCACCAATGCAAGAATTGCTTTTGCCACTTTTTCCCACATGTCACACCACAATCATTTACTTTAAATGTCATTTGCACTAAAAATTTGGGGATTACGTTTGAACTTCACCAAAAATAAATGAAAGGAGCCAGATTTGCACTCAAAACAAAAAAAATTGGCGATTAGCACCAAACAAAAAATTCCAATTTAAACACTGGTCTGAACTGAGCCTGGGTTTGCAAAAGGGATTTTGCGCAATGGCGCCTCCACCAAGAGTGGCGTGACATGAATCATGATGCAGGTGACGGGAAGTGTCAAATACGGCCACATCTGACCGTGGAATTTGCCTTGCAAGGCCGGTAATCAGGGAATCCATGTGAGGCGAGTGGAATAAAGCCACAAAAAGTGCACCGGAGCACAAGCGTGAAGGCCACTTGCCATGCACAGGTGGCGCCCTTTCGAAAGACCGGAAGGATGAATGAATTGAAGGTTAACCCCTAAACGTCGGCACTGACGAAAAACGTCCGTTGCCTCCTCCAAAAAGAAACTATGTATCCCAGAAAAAGACAGATTTTGATTTGATTTTTTTTCGAAGTGATCATAAAAGCGTAGTGCATCATGGAAGGCAAAGATTTACCTCTTGAGATACATTCATTTTATTTTGTAATCCAAATTAAGATACATGGTATTAGCTCCCAAGCTGCCCTTCTTGCAATTTTCACGAGGGCACCGTGCACTGTTGACTTTTCCAACTTTTTAAAGCAATACTACTGGTGCCCATGTGCAAAAAACTGTAGAATGCTATAGGCAGGGCAAGCCACGGTGATCCATCTGTCCTTTAATGGTTAACAAAGAAGAGGTGGCGCCGGAGCAGGGTTGATGTAAAAATACCTCTAATGAGAGCATCTCCACCGGCCCAATGAAATTGGGACAAGGAAAGATTGGTTGAGCAGGGATAAGGTAACTGGCTCCAATCCCGACTATGTGTCTAATCCCGTGCAAATGTACACCTTAGGTAGATTTCAGGTTTAAAATTTAGGCGTGCCCTAGTTACTTGATAGCCTATCTTTTGTGTTACAGAAAATAAGCTATTTAGATCACACCTAGATTTTGGACATGAAATCTATATATGGTGTACATTTGCACGGGATTGGACACATGGTCGGGATTGGAGCCGGTTACCTTAGTTTCATGACTCTTGCCCGGCAAGGGTGCTGAGGTCCACCAGTCCTTAGGAAGAACAACATGCTAGCGAATTTGAGGGAGAGGGAAAATCTCGTATATTGCCTGGAGTTTGCCACGTTCGCAATATTGAGCACCTTGCACTTGTTTGATTTTACTCACACCCCACGACATTGTTTGGAATCTCAAAATAGGCAGCAAATGAGCAGAATGAGCAGAATTTCAACTTGCTCAACATACATGAAGTTGCGAGAGCTGAGCCACCCCATAGGTCTACTAAGCGTGGCCATTGAGAGTGTTTCTTCCAACGAGTCATTGGTGGGGATATGGAACAGGAGAAATAGCAACCAAATACGTTGTCTAAGTGTTTACACTCAGCCAATGGAAATGCTTTGAAGAGTTGATGTTTTTTGGAGCCCATTCTAAAAGTCATTGGTTTTTGAAATTCTACCCGTCACATGACTACTTGAGGAAAAACTTACTTCTCTAACATGCTACACTATTTATGGTATTTAGTGTTGGCAACACTAATTACAAACCGCAACATTAAATGTCTACAATCCTCTTAATGTTATCAATGCTAAAATGTCAACCTATATTTGTCAACTATTGTACGGAGCATGACATCAGCAACCATCAAACTCTTTGAAGTGGTCAACTTCCCTAGGCAATTTTTTTTCTTGACTTTTTACATTGACATGCCCCAAAATTCATATGGCACCTCCTAGATTTGGCACAATGGACATTGATCCCCTCATAAATAGCGTGATTCCTCTTGGATTTTTGTAAATTTGGTTTGTGAGCTAGTTCATTTAATCTAAACCAATTATTAATATTGAGGCAACAAGTGCTAGGGTGGCCAATTCTTTGCTTTCTTAGTGTAAAATACCAAATAGTTGTCAATTTTGAACAATGATAACTTTTTTTTGGTAAACAACAACTCCAATATCTTTTCATAACTTCTCCCCCAATATCTCATTGCTTATAGTTAGAATGGGTTTTGATTTATTGAGGGGTACTATAAATAGTTAATATGATTGTTACATCTTTCTTGTTTATGTTGTCTTGCACTATTATTCTGGGGAGTAATTTCTTTTTACAAGTTTATGCTTAGTACTACTATTTATTCATTTGCCTACAATAGATTAAAATTTTGAATTAAACTCTTGAGAGTTAATATTGAACTAATGTGTAAATACAAGTATAATGTCTTATAAAACAATTTTTTAAAATCATTGCAAACTGACATTGCATTCTTTTTTAAAATAGAAAACATTGATCATATTTGTTAAATTGGGAAAAAGAGTACATTCTGGGACTTTCACTTCCATGGATAGGTGGTTAAATGATTATTTAGGGGGCGCGTTGAAGCACCAAGGCACCTTTTTGAAGAGCATGGGTGGAACCATGGAGCCAATCAAGGAACTTGAGGCCACTTCAAAAATAGATGAAAACCTTTGAACGTGCCAAGACCGGTGGAGATGCTCTTAGGGCTAGGCCTTATATTTCATAATGGTAACTCAAAACAGCTGCCGTCTATATAGGAACTGACATGTATCCGGGGTACGATTTCCAAGTTGCAATCCAATTTGCCAATGGACATTGGATTTTGGCTAATCAACGAGTGATAAGGATTTTTGATTTTTAGCTTTTTATTTTTTCCTTTGGTCAATCAATATGCACCTTAGGGTGGCTTCACAGTATGGTCAAAGGTCAAGAGGCCATCGGTTTGCACCAATCAGACTGCACGAAATCGAGAGTTCGGCCGTTCAAGCCTTCACACTATAGGCCAAACTTCAAAGGCCGTCATCTTCCACCATTTGCTTACATGGCAGCACTTTATCATTCAAGATTGACGGCCTTTGGGCAAGAGTTTGAGTCCAGCAAAATGCTAGACCCAAACTATGGGTGAGAGGCCATCAATTTCAGCATTTATTGCTATCAATTTTAGCATTTATTGTTTATTTTTAGCAGATTTGCTTGGCCTCTCAGCAAAGTTTGGCCACTCAATTTGACAACCTCTCGACTTGGCCGGTCATAGTGTGAAGCCGCTCTTAGAATGCATGTAGGGAAGGATGGAAAAATATGGATGGAACCATCCCCAAGTCCATGCTCATCCATAAACCAGCTACTACTAATAAGAGCAGCCTCAATCAATGATTGTGCTATGTAGGCGCAAAAATTGTAAGATGGAGGTGGATAGTGAAATAAGGGATTTGATGGGAATTGTAACTAGCTCATTGATTGAGGTGCATGTCAATTGAGAGTCCTAAAGAAATGTTTTGCAATTTGTTGATGTGCAAATTAAGTGAAGCAAGAATTGTGATTAACAACAATGTGGCAACAAATGGACCCAACTCTTAGTACTTGTAGGGATATTGCACTGTTGTTTATCTAAGCTAGTAGCACAAATTCCTAATTTGGCAAGTTTACCATTAGGTCCCTCCACCCCAAATCTTGCACTTCAAGCACAAGAGCCCAAAATTCCAACACTAATTGTTTTATCTAGCGCTCACATACTGCACGGCCTTTGAGGTTGCTCTAACTTCCATTTAGACATTGGCAAACATAATGCTCTCCTTTGGGAGGTTTGGCAATCTCATTCATTTTTCCACCCAACTACTAAATTTGCCAAGAAATAAAAATAGATAGAAAGTGGTGCTTTAGTGAGTTGTTGAGTAGCCCAATGAATTTAGCTCTAAATTAGTTGATTGAGAGCATCTCCAACATTGCAATTCAAACTTAACACTTCAAAAGATTACATTTATTTTTGAAAAGCCCTCTACATTCTTATTCTCCACCCTTGCACTTCAAACAAGCTCTATGAACCATCAATCATTTCATTGGTAAAATATAGTGTCCTACATGATTGCATGTTTTATGACTGGGCGTCCTAAATGACTGTAAAATGACTATGATGTGACTAAAAAATGACTGACATTGAAATAGTTGTTATTTAGTCATTCTTTTGAACGGTTCATCTGAAACTCTCCACATAATTGTATTCTTCTAAATTCATAAGTACATTCTCATCGATAAGCGGATGAGGTTGTTGTTGTGTCTGACATCTTTTAGGTGGGTAGTGGTTTAGTTGTATGCCCAAAACATGAGTTTATAGTATTAAAAAGGTGTTACTAATCAACTACTAAAGAGTTACAACTTTCATTCTACATCATTTTCATGCAGAAACACATCTTTCACGGATTTCTCTCAAAATTTTGGGACTGCCCAGTAGCATTATTTTTAGCTCTTTCTTGTTTTCTTGAGACTATGTGAACGCACACTATTGCAGCAGTCATTTTTTAGTTGTTTAGCACGTTTTGTGGCACTACTAGTTTACTGCTAGGATATGACTTTTGTAATTAAATTGGTTTTGAGTAAGTAGGCTAATGAAGTTGTTAGGGGAATAAGCAGCGTAGGGTTGGATGTCGCTAGGTACTAGTTCTATACTTACTAATGTGCAACTAATCCATGACTAATAAATGACTTTCATGTGATTTTCATGCGCAACTAATTGAAGACTAATAAATGACTTCTACATAGTTCTACCTCTCTTGCTAAGTTAATATTGGTCTTTCTATCGCACTAATTTAATGATTAGGATTTGATCTTATTTCATGGGTCATGGGTGAGGAGCAAGGAATGTTTTAGGATTTGGGATTTAGGGGTTTAGGATTTAATGGGAATCAAAAAAAAGTGGTCATAGATAATATGTCACCACTTCAGTTAAATGACTAAAAAATGACTAAAAAATGACTAAAAATGACTACAAAATGACTACAAAATGACCACATAATGACTACAAAATGACTACATAATGACTACATAATGACTATAAGACAACTATGGAAGAACCCAATTATAGTCATGCATTTGTTGTCACTTAGAAGTTCATGGGGGGTTTTTTTTTTTCTACTATTATTATTAGAATATAACTTGAGCAAATTATTTTGGGATTTACGGTGGAATTTTCTTTTTGGGCTTATATATTGTGACTTTCAAAACAAGAAAGATCTTGCTCTACCTATTCCAATTCCAACCAACTATTCAAAAGGGGTGTAGTTTGGTTAGCTCATTAGATTGTGTGTTTAAGAATTTAGTTGTATTTTAGTTTTACAAGAGTTGTAGTTAGGTCACTATAATCTACTCCAAGCATATGCTAGTTGTACATTAGTTGTATTTGAGTCATACATTCAATACATTATTATTATTAATGTTATTGTTATTATTATTACCATCATTATTATGATTATTATCATAATAATTATCAATTTAAAATCTATAATTAAAGCTCTTTGAAAGCTTTAAAAATAATTTTACATAAATATATATATATATATATACATTATCACAATTTTGATTATTTTTAAAAATAGAAGTCAAACAAAATTTAAAAAAAAATCATTTAAAATTAAAAAAAATTAATACATTCAAATATTAGAAGTGAAAATTTTTAAATTTGCAAAAAAAATTGTTTTGAATGCTTTACAACAATTTTAGCATGTAAATAGTTTATTTTGATGCGAATTTATGTTTTAAACACATTGTTGATGTCAAATTTGCCAAAAAAAATTTTATCTAAGTTTTAATAGCAATCACCTCAAAAATCAAGTTGTAGTTTTTGAGTCAATTTGAACCCTTCATTGAGATTAGGGTTGGTAGTTTGTAAGGTGAAGATGCGGCCGCCACCTTTAAGTTTAGGGTTTAGCTCTGTGGACTTGATTTGTTGACTCCGTGCTCTTTAGAGAGTTTGTTGACTCTGTGCACTTGTCAAGGTTTGTTGGTTTGCGCTCTTTTTTGGTTTGCTTACTCCTCACTTTTCTTAGGTTTGCTTATTCCGCGCTTTTCTCAGGTTTGTTTGCTTTGTGCACTTCTCAAAGTTTGTTGACTCTGTGCACTTGTCAAGAGTTGTTGGCTCCGTGCACTTCTTTGGTTTTGTTGGTTTTATGTTCTTTGTGTATTTGCTTGCCTTGCGCACTTGTCAATGTTTGTTGGCTTTACGCGCTACAACATTGTAACTCATTTTTAGGTTGTGCTTTCATTGTGTATATGAAATTGCTGAAATTGCAAGTGTGTGCAAATGATGTTGACTAGGTTTAGAAAGCAATGTGTGGGATAGTTTGTGAGTGCTAAATGAATAGTGGATATACTTTGAGGTTTTGAAAACCTTGAATTGTATATCTAAATTTTACATAGAATCTGCACTGAATTGTGACTGAATAGCAACCGTGAATTGACCAGATCGTGATTGCATGGCGACTATTCATTAACTGCATTGCAACTGAACTGTGATTGTATTGTGAGTGTAATGGGACTTCATATGGAATGTATAATGATTATATTGTGACAGTAATATAACTTGACTACATTGTAATGTTGTTATGTCTAAATGATGTTTGTGGCTCTAGTTTGTGACTAGTTTTGTGACTCTAGTTTGTGACTAAATTTTGTGACTCTAGTTTGTGACTAAATTTTGTATGCTTGTGTGAGTGGTTGGTGATTGTATTTTGTTTGAGGAGTTACTGCATTGTGAACCTCAAATCTCATGTGATTATATGACGACTATGTCGTCATTTCAAGTTTGCTTCAACCACTCTATAGTGACTGGGTTGAGACTACTTTATAATAATTAAACCGTCAACATTGGAACTAAAAATGACGACTATGTGGTGACTAATATAGAACTATTTGCTACCATTACTAGTAAACCGCACTATTTCTACACAACAAGCAGTTCCCCAAACCCTAAACGCCCTTAACCAAACAGTAATCAACTTAAAAACAACTAAAATATGACTATGTAACAACTAATATATGACTAAGTGACAACTAGAATATGACTAAGTAGAATGTACAAACGACTAGAAAATAACTAACCGAGCACTACAAAATGAATGTAAGTGCTCGTTGGAGCACCGTGGCATTTTGATTCAAAACTAACAAACAACTAATATATGACTAATGAAAACTATGGGCTCACTTATCCGTTACTGATACATGACTAAATGAAAATTATGTGACCACTTACCTGTTATTGATATATGACTAAATGATAATTGTGTTGTCACTTATCCGTTACTAAATGTAGATTGGCGTTTTGATAACAAATGTGGATTTTACAAAGTAGTTACTAAGATCAAGACACATTGCCACATGATAGTTTGGTTATGTCAATGGAAATGTAATGGCACCATTGGGAATTGGGAAAATTTAAATGCCTTCAAGGAAAAAAGGGACAGCTGGGTTCAAGAAAGAGAGAACAATTCTTTCTTCTCAATAAAGACAAAGCTAGCATGACGTAAAGGATGAGATACTGTAATTTCCTAAATGATTAAATGACAAAGACTACTAAAAAACTAAAAAATGACTAAATCGTAACCAAATGAGACCAGTCATGATACAGTCATTCAACGGGAAATGACTCATTTTTTAGTCATTTTTAACAGTCATATAGGACGCTATTTTTTACCTGTGTTTGACCATTCATCACCACAGGGAATATATGATAAAATAAAACCTCACAAAACTAACAATGAATAGTGTTTTGAAGGGCCATTACTTGACATGCTAGGATGGAGTGCCATGAGAGTATTTTGAGGGGCCCAAAGCACTTACCATCCATGCTTGAAGTGTGTCAAATCCTTGCAAGGGCAAAACTAGAGATGCTCTAACAATGTTTGTTGGAAATATGAAGGGGGTCTTCTTTTGTCAGGTAACCAACTCTTTTAAGATTTGTTGACTTCACATCTAAAGTAGCATTGGTGCAAAAATGGAAATATCTTCTTTAAGCACTTAGGTTTGTTTAATCTTTAACTAATCATGGACTATATGCCATATTCAACTAATTTTGGATAATCAAAAGTACAAAATCCAAAAATAAAGAACTTTGTTGTAAGGTGTAAAGAAATTGAATATTTTGCTGATTTTTGGTCCAAGTAAATTGCATGAGAAGATCCCTTTATAAAGGGTAGAATTCTAGATTGAAGAGTTTATCTTTACATTAAATATTGCATTTAGGTTGCCTTAACAATTAAGTTGTCTTACCCTCATAATTTACCTCATGAATCATGACTTTGCTACTTAGAGGTGCATGCAACTTTTTGAATAATAGGATTTCACATGATTTGTGAGACATTGCAGGTTTGTATTTCAGCAACTTTATTTTTGTTGCTTGGCCCTTTAAAAATAATTAATGCAATGATTATTGATGAAAATTATTGTAGTATCAAGTATGTTTTTATCTAATGCAAAATGTCAAAAAATTAGTGTGGGGCAATTTGAACGCAATATTCAATGTAGATGTGTATAACATCATAAATTCTCAATCACCATGGCCATGTACAACCATGATTTGCTTTTGTAGTCTATAAGTAACTAAACATGATTGAGTGGAATTATATGCAAAACATTTTGATATCTCTCCAAAAACTTGCATGGTTCAAAGTTGTGTGAATTGTCTAGAGTTAGTTAAAAATAACATCTATGAACAAATTTTGGATTGGTTATGGTCATATTGATCAAGACATATTCTAACCTTAGCACATCTTTTTAGATTTAAACTTTCTAAGTGTGGATTGGTCCACTATCTAGTGATATCCTCATGCAATTTGTAAAAGACACAATCAAGAAAATTTCTAATAACACCATATTAGTTAAATTGGGAAAAACAGGGGTCCCATTTTGTACTCCACCCTAAACCCAAAAGTTACCTTAACCCTTAAAGGACTGCTCTACGTATTGTATAGTAAATACGCTGCCATATAATTGGCATTTGCTACCAATAAAAAGTTTTGATTTGAGATCTTGACTAGCTCACTAGAACCGCATTGATCTATATTCTAGCTTCTTTGTTGATCTCAAATGTAGTAAAGGTGTGGATGCATTCCAAATACAAGAAAATACAAAATACTATATTGGTCGTAAAAGGCTCTTTGGTCATTTAAGGGTTAAACAAAATTCGAAGGTATCAAATTCAGTTTGAGCCATTAAGATTTTTTCCCTCCCAAATTCCTCCTCTCAGGTGCAGGCATGTGTACCAAAAAAAATGCTAGAGCTCAAATTAAGATGATCACCTTAATCCTTCAGAAGTCTCAAAATGTATTGTTTATCCCAATTTAATTAATATGGTGTTTAACATTTATTTGCCTTGACTGTGGCATAGACTGTGTTTCTAAACTATGAATTGTCCATAATTAGTTAAATATTTTTTACTAATACTTTGATATAGTCAAGATTTTCTTAGAATTCATGATTAGTTGTCTATTGTCAAAATAACATGGATACCCATAACACTTTTGTGCTAACATTCTATACTTCAAAGAGGGTATGTGCATTTTTCCTCAAAAACCTACTATTTGTTCTATATGTATATATGTATATGTATACATATACATATACATATATATATATACATAAATAAATAAATAAATAAATAAAACTTTTGAGGAATAATTATAGAAAACAATTGAAATTATAAATTAAAAAAAACCATCCAAAGTTGGTATTTCACATTCAATTTTTTAGTCAAACATATCTTATAGAAGTTACAAATATCCAATGTGTTGTTCACCTTTGGAAAATATTAAGTCTTTTGTTTTAAATTTTGTGAATATTATTTGCTCATTGCATTGGTAAATCTGATCATATAGATATGATTGTCGTGGTATATAACTTTCCTTGAAAGGTATCACCAAATTATTCTTCTCCAATGTACTCAAGAATACATTTTTACTTTGTTGAGATTCTATATTAACTCAAATAAACTTTGTAACTAATTCATTGGGCTTCCAAAAGTTGCACAACAAGTTGTATTTGGCTTTATAAATATTTTGCAATATGAAGAATATTATAATTCTAATTGCATGCCATGGTGCCACAAAGCTTACTCAAGTACTTACTAGGACAATTCTTGAAATGGTTACATTAATTAAGTTAGTAATAGGAATAATGTTTGTGGCATGAATATAATCTAAAAGCGTACCTATATTTATATGTAAAGAGTTTTTATGTCAAGATCATAGAGCACTTGCATTCCTTTGAAGGAGTGTTTGGTTGATGAAAAAGAAATGTTGTTTTGGTTTGTTATGAAATCTAAGTCAATGCACTTGCAATTCTTTAAGATGAGAAGTCTCATTTGGATAGTATTGAGCTAGTAGATGATTCTCTTACAAGTTGTGAGAGAATAATCTCCTAGCTTAATCATATATGACAGTTAGAATGCCAAAAGGCTACAACAAATAAATATTCTACATACTTTTTAGTTTATCTTATAATTCAAGCTGTTAAATCCATAACAAAAAAATCAATAAATACTCCTATGCTATAGTCCCTCTCAAGTTTATACCTAGACCAAATAAAATAACATTGCATTTTTGGTCCTTGACATTGCTTCATATAGTCACATATAGCAATTGAGGATGCCATTGAATTTGAGTAGTTTCTAGTTCAATGTTGTTGCAAATCACCTTGGCTAACATCATTCTTAGTATTTAGTAAGAACATAAGTTTAGTCACATAATTTCACCCCTTCTCAATGAAGAAGGGTACAAAGATGTTTTTCTATTGCCGATTTTATAAACAATGCTAAAGTTGCAAAAAGAAACCATGAAGAGTTTATGACCATTTTCATTGGAATATTGCATCTTTGATAAGCTTGAGAATCAAAGGCAGTTCCTTCATTGCAACAACAGTTCTCCAACCCTTCTACAAATTGTGCCCCGCTAAATTGCACACACCAATGTATCTCCATATTCAACAAACTAGAAAGATTTCAATTTCCAAATATGAAAATAAACTCTACTACCATTTGGTGTTGAATTTCCATTATCATTACCATCATTGGACTATGGCCTCCAAGCTAGTTTTGTTCACCTTGTTTTACCCTTCAAAAAATTTGGTATTTTATAAAATAAAATTAGCATTTTGGAATCTTGTACCATTATTTCTTAATTCTTACTCAATCCCAATCAAGCATACCAAATTTTAAGTTTCAAAAAACCAAAATCCTATTTCTGGTAAATTGTTTACATAATATTCATGGTTTTGCATGATAAATGATTAAAAAAGAATTGGTAATGAGTATTTGAGATTTGATTGCATGGATGCATAGGAAACATCCACACAAACATATTTTCTTCTAACAAGAATCTCCAAAAAAAGTTATAATTCCTTCTATGTAGATTTTATTGATGAAGTGATTACAACCAAATCTTGCAAATTAGGTATTTCTTCATGGTAATCAATTTTTTTTTTGGACTTATACAATATAGTTGGGTTTGAGTCTTTGAGCATAATGATATGGTTA
The DNA here is from genome assembly GCA_963920765.1 of Ulota crispa. Classification (NCBI taxonomy): domain Eukaryota; kingdom Viridiplantae; phylum Streptophyta; class Bryopsida; order Orthotrichales; family Orthotrichaceae; genus Ulota; species Ulota crispa. The sequence continues at coordinate 29,693,962 of OY987242.1, forward strand.
TTTTGCCAAAAACTAGTTTAAAATACATAAATCTCTATTTTACAAGATTTGATCATGATCTCTCCAACGTTAAAATTTACAGAGAAGGAATTATATATTTTTTTGGAAATGCTTGTTGGAAGAAAAGATGTATGCGTGGATGTTTCCTATGTATCTATGCAATCAAATCTCAAAAACTCATTACCAATTCTTTTTTAATCATTTATCATGCAAAACCATGAATATTATGTAAAACAATTCACTAAAAATAGGATTTTGGTTTTTTGAAACTCAAAATTTGGTATGCTTGATTGGGATTGAGTAAGAATTAAGAAATAATGGTACAAGATTCCAAAATGCTAATTTTATTTTATAAAATACCAAATTTTTTGAAGGGTAAACAGGGTGAACAAAACTAGCTTGGAGGCCATAGTACATGAAACCAATTGCATTACTACTTGATATCACATTACATTACCATAGTTGTTTGCGTTTTTGCAATTCAATTAAATGATAGTTCAACCTACGAATTCACATATTTGTAAGAAATCACGCACAACGCTTGGCACAATGTTGCCTTGAGAATTTTTGTGACAATTTTTATTCACCTTGAATTTAAATTGCCAAGAGTTCCAAAAAGGTGGATGTTTTTCTAATTTATTGAATAAGTTTCAATTGTTGGATAGTGAGGAGTCAACTTGGCAAACTAGCATGGTAAGTCACAATTTGCACAAAGGACGGAGGATACATTAGAAGATATTTGAACCCAAAAGGGACTATGAGTTAGGCTATTTCCCAAGATGTGAACCAGCCATTGTTAGTTTAGAACATTTAATGATAAAAAATAAAATCACTAAATAAAAATGTAAATAAAATATTACAAAATCTATGTTAAATTTTATTTTTTTAATTTTTAAATGTTAAAAAGTTAAAATTTTAATATTAATATTTGACATGGTACAATGTCGACCGCTTCAGATTGCTATCAAACTACTATCAAACTTTTGTCAAACTACTCATATGACAAAATTCCCAAGTTCCCCACAATTTTGGATCTAACAACCCCTTTTTAGGTTCAAACCTCCCCTATTGATTGCATACCTTGAGGCACATTGAAATACCATTAGTGCCTTGTTAGGACCAATGTTTAGGGAGATTTTTGAGCTTTCCTACCTAATGTTTCGCATTTCTCATTTCCAACCAATTTTTCATGAGCTTGCAAGATTTTGCTTATACCTTTATTGTATTATAAAATTATTATATTTAAATTGACCAATTTTTTTTCTAAGTTTTCCAAGTTTAATGCATTTTTTTCATTTTTGGCAAGCAACTAACAATATATAAAATACAAGTTCTTGCACATCAGCTTGAACCAATAAAGTTATAGACAAACCAGAGTGTGGCATCAAAGCCTTGCTCTAAGGTTTCGATGCTAATTTTAGAGTTGTAGTTCTACGGGTCAAATACGGATTTGGTCTGATTGCAAGTACAATCCAAGCAAAAAAAGAAGTCGTGAAGAAGATTCAATCACAACCTATTTTGGACAATTATGGTATAAAAAACAAAATTCCAAATGCCATTTGAAGTTGTTTATGGCAAAAGATTCTTTATATAAGCCCAAGTATCTAAAAACACAAAGATGTGCTATAAAGTATGTGCAACCAAGGAACATGATATTGTGACGGTAGTGAAACAAAAGGCTCTATGATGATCACATTTCTCAACTTTCAACCTCCTATCATTGCACTAACTATTGAATCTAAAACCAAATATTTGAAAATTTATTCTTTGATTGTGAATTGATGATTTATGATTGTTACACAAGTTTCACTAGAAGAAAAACATGCCATAAACGACTGCCACAAATTGCCACGACTAGGTCACGATAACTACCTTACAACTACACAAACAATTACACAATACAAACAACTACACAACAACTGCACGACTAGATTTTAGTCATGCAGTTGTTCTATAGTTGTTTGTGCAGTTATTAGGCAGTTATCGTGACTTAATTGTGGCAATTTGTGATAGTCATTTATCTCTGTTTTTCTTCTCGTGTTTAGAATGTAAAAGTCTAGTCATGGTGGGTTTTTATGATTTTGTGTACTACAGATGTTGAGGTCATATACAAGAGTTCCTTCTTTTGATGTTGTTCATATTAGAAATGTTAAAATATGTGGATAACTAATTTTGTATCAAAAGCAAAGTACTTATATATTATTTCATGTGATCCATGTTTGCTCTCTGTGAGAACTCTAGTGGAAAGGTTTCCTAGCGCTGAGTTGTAACTTACCTGGTGAATTTTTCATGGGGAAATTTGATAGATACCCTCAAGTGAATTTTGCAATATTTGTGCAAATACCTAGTTTTTCATAAACCGCACAAGTATCCTTGACATTTCAAAGGAGCATTTCAAGGTAGTTTTGCAAGTATTGTTTTTAGTTCTTTTGTTCCATCTTTGTGTGCTCCTATGCTTTAACCCCTATATGCCTGAGGCACCAAATTCTGGTGGTTTTTACATTAGAATTTGGTGTATTAGGCATTTAGGGGTTAAACATTAAAGTTTTCATTGCATGGAACCTAACATTGTGTTTGTGAATCTTCTCATATTTTGGATTACTTAGGAATATGAGTGCATTTGGTGAGGTTGTTTTTTGTCTTCCAAGATGGACCATGTATCTATGATCACTTATAAAAAAAACTAGATGAAAATGACTTTCTTCCATCCTATGTTGTATTTTATTATTATCTATTGGACAAAACCCGTGTGCCTCAATGTTTGTGTTCCATTGGAATATGGATGTTTCCTACTTATCCATGCAATTAAATCTCAAAAATTTATCATCAATGCTTTCTAATCAATCACCATGTAAAACCATGAATGTTATGTAAAATAATTCACCTCACATGACTTTTGAATTTTTAGGAATTGGAATATGGTATGTTTGATTGAGACTGCATAAAAAATAATATTAATGATGCAAGTCAATAGAATGCCAATTATATTCTTTGTTATGCAAAGTTATTTGAATGGCGTAATACGGTTATGTATATTTTCTTTTTGGTAATGTACTGTACATGCATGCACATATGACTAGTGTTTCAAAGGTTTGAGGAGTTCTCATACTTTGAGTTCCTTCCCTTCTGGGCTTCAAATGACTTCTTCAATTGTTTGTCTTTATTATCCACCAAAATGTTCTTCATGATTGTTCAACTAGAGTTACAATCATAATTAGGACATCTTTATTAATGCCAAGAAAATTTCTGTCAACACTGACTTATTTTAAAGTTGCTTATTTGCCCACCCTTACAATTTACTATATTAACTTCCAACCTTTTGCACGTCTCCTATTATGAAAATAGCAAGAAACAAGGCATCATAATTCACTATGGCAACAGCAAAAAAACAGGTCAAAAAGCAATCTGACCTTTCAAAAGTTGCTTATTTGGAAGAGCAAAAAGAACTTGGAGATAGATCTCAGAATTAAATATGCGTTTGTTTATTCAAAATTTGCAGATGATGTTTTGTTCTTGAGCTGAAAGGGTTGCTTACAAAAAATAAAAACAGGCTTTCACAAGCTTGAACACAAACTACACACAATATTCTCATATTGCCATCCTTGCACAGAATGGAACTTACAAAATAGCACTAGATACACTAAGGAATTGTGACAATTTCATAGAATGAACTTACATCATTACTAAAAAACTAATTTGTTCTTCATCCAAAGTATAACAATAGTACATTTTGGCAACGTTCTTATTCAAAAACATTCAATAATCACTAGCAATTTCATACGGAAGCTAAGTTGAAAACACCTAAGGTGATTTTACAATTCGAGAAATGCAAACACAATTCAAATGTGTATTGTTGATCAAATATTTCGATTGCGAGGTAGTCCAAACATCTAAAAATGTGGATACATCATAAAGAGTAACTGCAAAGGACTATTTTGTAACCAATATGTAGCTGTAAAATGAAATATCAAAAGTACAAAATTTTCTTCAAATAAAGACTCTTGTCATTTTCAGAAGATTAGTTTTTCAATAAATCATAAAATAATACTGTAACATTAGTGGTTTTTCTACGATTTTTATTTTACCTCTTTCTTCAGGTTATATCTATAATGCCAATTTTAAAACTGAAGAATTTTAACTTTGAGATGAAACATGTTGCAATCTAGAAAGAGGATTTTTGAAAAATGCATAGCATGTAAAATTTAGGAAAGAAATTCAAAAACCTTATTAAAAAAAATCAATTTATGAAACTGCATGTCGTGAAAACGTAGTAATGAGTAGAACTAACTTCCTTTGAGGGTATAACAGAGACATCATGGTTTCAAAATTTGAAAAAAAACATGACGCCCAATGCAAATCTCTCGCCATCCAGGTGTTTAACCTAGAAAAAGCTTATGATTGCAGGTGCATAAGTTGCAACAAATTCGGATTAATCATTTACCATACCTCAGGTAAACTGAAAAATTTACACCATAATGTTTCATATGCAACATCTTCAAACCTATCAACCCTATTCATACATATAATATACCTATCCTTCTAACTCTCCGTCGTAACCACTGGGAAAGAAAAATCCCGTGCACGAGACATTGCAAAGATATCCTTAACCCTAATTTGTGATGCTCCACGAGGATCAACAACTCGAGTTCACTCCAAACCCTAAATCAAGCAACCCATACACACATAACATGATTCCTCCGTGATTCTCAATCCTCAGAAACACAAAAATGACGCGAAGAAAGAGGTAAAAACCATTTCGGGATGATAATCTCGAAAATCGAAATTGAGAGAAATTAGGGTTTTCGCCGCTCCTGCTGAGGAAGACACTAACCAAGCATGTGAAAGATACACAATAAAAAAGGCTCTTGCCAATGTTACCAGTCTCATCACCTTCAAAGCTTCCTTCGCAGTGGCCTGCATGCAAAAATGAAACTGCGCCTCGTCTACGTCGATTGTGCTCATTTCAAAGGTGTAGTCACTCCGTCATGTCATGTCATGCTTGGCGTTAATGTCCACGGCCTGCGCCTTCGAACGTCGACTTGGTCGAGAAGAGAAAGGGCGGTGTGCTGTGAGGAGGTTGATCATTTGTTGTCGAGCTGTTTCAAGCGATCTTCCACCGTGAGAGGACCCGTGGCGACCTTGCTGGCCTTGCGGTCAGCGGAGGCCATGAGGATGCCGGCCAGAGTGCCGAGAGCGCACACCATGAGCAAGCGCATGGAGCGCTTGTCAGCGGACGCGGACATGGTGAGCCACGAGCAGCAGCACCGGTGCAACACGAGGACTGAATGGACAGAGGACACAAAAGAGGTAGGTTTAGGGTTTAGGGTTTCAGCTTTTCAGTCCAAAAAACAAAACAAAACTTTGAAACCCCATGTCAGACCATCATCAACCCAAGACAGGGAATAGGACTGTATCTTCATTTCTCTTTGAGGGGCCAGTTGTGTGGGAGAATGACGTACCTGTAGGGTTCCAATGTAACTATGGCAACGCATAATCAAGAGACAGCCCCGTCAATATTGCTTCCTTGGACATCAAAAATGCTCATCTCTCAATGCCTTGAGATTTTCAATGCATTTGCTCTTGGAATGACACAGTGCTTGCAATAACTTGCAACATCTTGACAACAACTTGCAAGTACTTGCAAGGGTTTTTTGTTGTGCTTGAATCTATAGTGGGAATTGCATCAAGGTTGAGAAAATCCGTTTGATGATAGGAGTTGCAAAATTACATGGACAGGGAACAGCACATGAGCAACTAGTTCCTAGTCCCAAACCTTGTGTATGGGTTGATGATGCCCTTACAATTACACAAGTTTTTTTGGTGAAAAGGCAAGAGGCTTAACAAAAAGAAATCCAATCATCCACAAGATTCTCAAAATCCAACACTCTTGGTTGGTGTTTTGAAATAACCAAAGGAAAGAATCTTCACTAACGTGGTTGGTTATTCACCATTTTAACCCCTAAAGGACCATTGTCCCTTTGGGGGACAATTGGGATTTTGGGCATGTACCTATGGCTAAACTACTTTGGGTGATTTTCTGAAACTTTGATTGAAGATGGGGAATTATAAGATCTGCGTGGGAATCTAATTTTTCCTTCATTCTAACAATTATTGAAGAAATTATGCATGAATAACTAAAAAGCAAGGGAGAATTGGGCAGCAAAAAAAATTGCAACTTTTTTAAATAAAATTTTGAAATTGGTTCTTTAAATTTTTATGTATTTGGGAAGTTTTGAATCATTCAATTTTGATAGATGAGATGAAAGTTATGAGAAGTTTTAGTTTGCGAGTAGGTATGGGATTCCCAAACCTCCATTCCTTTTCCCCCTTGTAAAACTTGTTGCTTTACTTTTTTGAGCTCTTTGTGTATTTTTTTTTTTTACTTTTTTATGCAAGTTGTAGTAGACTAAGGTTTCTTGGTTTTTACTTTTTGGATTAAAGTAATTTGGGTTTATTAATTTTACATAAATCCTCCAATTTTGCCTAGTGTATATGCAAATTTCATGACCTTACGGCATTGCATGATTTTACAAAGTATGATCCACACCTCTGTTTCATTTGAAAATTCTCCAACACATACCTAACTTGGTCTTCTACATGGAAAAAATAAACCTCAACTTTGCGTAGAGCAATTTTTTTGATATAGGAGCCATCAAAGGCTTTTGGAATTTTTGGGCAGCATTGAAGAAAACATTTTTTTTCACTTCAAATGTGAGTATCTCACTCCTTTACAACTAGAATGAGCTAATTTTTTTAGCACAAGTACCTCCCATAGTCTAGGGCAAGATCTTATGGTTGGATTTCTGAAAGAAATTTTATTTCCTACATTTCGATTCATTCCCCCAAAAGTGACAGTTTTGAGTGATTTTCACAGAAAAAAAGGGCTTGGTCCTTTAGGGGTTAAACGATATGAGCCCAAATCCCTATCTAGAATAGATTTAGAGCCAAATGAATGTAGCTCATAAAAGAGCAAGTAAAAAAAAAAATAAAAAAAAAATGATGATTTATATGTATTTACTCTCTCTGATTACTTACATCTAGATTGCCTTACCTCTTAGTGTTTGCAGGGACGCTCACATTTGAAAATGGGGTAATGTGACAACTTGGAACTCAGAAAAAGGGATTATTAAGTTATAATCCAAATAAGCCAATTGTTTTTAGCAAATTTTTTTTGTTTTCTTAGCCAGAAACATAAGAAGTGTTGAAATAAAGGATTGGCGTAGTATAGAAATTCTGGAATAGATAAAAAGGAGAAGAAAGGAAAATTGAGTTCCTATCTTATTTGGATTAGAAGCTGGAATTTTCCCTTTGAAGTCCAAAATACACTACTTCAAATAAAGGGAAGGGTACTGGAGACAAGCCAGAGGCCAACTGGACAATAAGTAGTACCAACGGACCCTTAAACAGAAGTCAAGGATGTAATTAAAACTTCATGATTAGGTCCAACGGTTCTTAACGGCCGTAATCATGGAACCGGGTAATCAAGGGAAATTAGGTGAGGACGGACTTATCTTCTTATTCTTCTTCTCCTGATCTTATCTTCTCTTGTGCTCTCCGTGGTTATCTTCTTGATTGTTTGCATTAGTGTTGTTGTGCGTTAGCTAAGGAAGTCAGTATCTCGTAGTTCCAGTTCCATGTCTGTCATGAATGATGGTGAGGACAAAACGAGAGGAGGAGGTAGCGGCCATAGCACTTAGATCTATCTATCCAGGCATATCCAAAGATTCCGCAAAGAGACAGTTTCTGAAGGAGGATTTGATGAAGATGGGATGCCACGGTTTGATCAAGTTCCATAAAACCTGAGTGATGAGGAGATGGTGAGAGAACTATTGCATAAACCCTCTAGTGAGTGGCATGGAACTATGAGAGCTAGTCCAGAGAGCTGGACCAAGGAAGTGTGGATTGAGGTTTACGGTTTGGGCCAAGGAGATGAGGGACTAGCAAATCGATCCGCCAAGTTCTGCAAGGGGAAGTTTTCTGGTATTCCCCATCCGAAGAATGGCTACTCTATTGCTGATTGCAAGACTAGGAGAGAGAGACGCATGTTGGAGTTCCTGGTTCCTATTTTACTTCCGGAACGCCCAACTTGTCTTACGCTCACCTTTGCAAATACTATCTTTGGTTTGCTGTCAAGAGAGTAGAAGGTGAGTTGGAGGTAGTGATTAGAGATCTAGTAGACATACTGTTCCGGACACTAGGAAACATTAAGCCATCCGGAATTAGTCCTTTTCTTTTTCATCTCTATTCTTCCTTAGAACTTCTGAGGGATAGGAAACACATGGAGTACAAGAAGGCTGAAGTGATGCAACAGCACGATATTACTCTAGAATCGAAACTGAGACTGGAAGACAAAGTGGAGGAATGAGAAGGTGAGTCACTAGTAGCAGAGGTGACAAGGGAGATCCAAGGTAAGGGAAAGGAGCCCGCTAAGTGTGCAGAACCCTTTAAGGACTCCGATCATGTAGTTTTCGAGAACTGTAAGAGTGACTCCATCACCGGAATTATAAAGGAATTGGGAGTAGTCCAGCAAGTGATGCGTACCGTGCAGGAGCACAACCGGAAATTGTATAAATTGGTGGGAGCGGCTTTGCTGGAAGCTTTCTTTGCAAAAGTGAAGAGACTTTTTGAGTTCAAAACCTCACGGCAGGTTGAGGTGGACAGTTTGACTCAACAGGTGAAAGACCTGCAGGTCACACAGAAGGAAGAGATCAAGGGGGATAAAGCAGCTCGCAAAGCCAACATCAAGATTGCCCGACTCAGGCATTTTGTAGGTAATTTGGGAGATGCGGTGAACAAGGCCAAGCTTTATGACGCTGAGGTTTTGAAAGCCGGACCGCAAATGGGGGCCAGATTGGTAGGTGTTGTGGTTGAATATGGAGACAAGATGGAGGTGATGCTGTAGGAGATGAGGAGCATCTTGACTAGCCTTTGACCCCGACAGGAGATTGGAGAAGGTTCCGGGCAAGGTAAGGATGTTACACCCGCTTGGAAGTCTCATTCTTTCCGATCACCAAAGTCCACCACACCAAAGGAGAAGGAGGTAGTGCAGACTTCAACTTCTGCCCGGTTACCCAACTATATTGACTTGGGAACCGAAGAAGAGAAGCCTACACCCAAAATCCAAGGCTAGCATCAAAACCCCACGACACTGGTAGATCATGGTGCGACAAAGTTGGCCAGCCCGGTGAAGAGGAAGTCGACAGCAAAGCGGGTAAGAGAGTCGACCTCTTTGATCAAGATTGACCTTCTAGATGACTCTCCTTCAAAACCAACAGCAAGTGATAGGGAGACTTCAGACTCATCAGGTGAATCGGAAAGTTCGGATTCATCTGGTGACAATGAACCGGAAGCAATTTAGCTTGCCGAGCAAGGGACCAAGAAGAAGAGAGGACCAGCTCTTGGCAAGGATAAGTCAGAAAGCAGCAATCAGAAGCAGCCAATGTGGAAGGGGGCAACCAATGTACAGGAAGTGCCGGCATTTAGTTACAAGCTAGCCAATTGATTTTGAGAATTGCTGAATTGAATTCAAAAGTTTAGGAAAAAAGACGACCATTTAAGAGGAAAAACAAAGAATATTCTTTATTTTCTATAGGCTTAGCCAAGAGTATACTCTAGACAACCGGTTGGCCCAAGAGAATGTCAGATATTGGCCGATTAAGCTAAAATAACTTCCCGGATTGTGGGGGTGACCACAGCCCAGAAGAAGAAGAAAAGCACCTAGTACTACAATGGCAGTAAGAGGTTGTAGTAACTAGGTAAATAGAATAAAGTTTATTAACCTCAGAAACAAACGATAGTCACTTCTTGGTTAAATGAATGTAGACGCTTGGATCCAAGTTTATAAGATCTGAGATCTACTATTTACAGAACTTTGCAAAAAGTGAGGGGAACCATTGCTTTTTGGATAAGGAAATGACACTTGTCATTTGTTTGTCACTAGCTTTTCAAAAATGCCTTTTAGGAGTTCTTTTAGTGATTAGCTATAAGAGGCAGTTTTGAGATGGTTGCCTTGGGTGATTTTATGTTTTTGATTCTCCTAGTGCAAGCAAAGTTTTGAAATTGTACCTCAGAACTCTGAACTTATCACTTGGTGTGCTGTGTGTATGCAAACGTGAGTGTTAGAGAAGAGAGAGAGAGAAGTAACCCTTGGATCCTGTTTGATTCGTCTTCTGGAACAAATTAGAGGTGGTTGGAAAACTATGTGTACTAAACGGTAGTTCCTATTTGGGTTTATGATCTGGGAACTTTTGTAAGGAATAGCCACCCTTAGACTAGGTGTGATCCGGATAGAGATCGTGATGCATGCTGGTTGACGGCTGAAGAGGTTCCAATACCACCAAGAGTGATTGTGAACAAAGGAAGAGGGATCCTTGAGTTATCTAGTTACTATCTTAACAACAGGAACTAGGTCGGAAAGGGTCTGTTGTTGTAGTAGTTTGAGGTTGTAGGGGTTCCCTGTGTGACTAGTTAGTTTGGATCTACTTCCGGATTGGTTGTGAGGAAGTAATTGCACCTTTTTGTCCTTATGTTTTTGTTATGATACTTTGTTTAGTGATACTTCAGTCACTATAAATTCTCGAAGGGTAAGAACTCACGCTGCCTTCCTTAATCAAATTTTGGAATCCTCTGATATAGAGGCTAAACTTCTTTTACTCGTAATTTTATGTTGTAATCGGATCCAGAAGAGGCACAAGGCTTGGACACTCCTTCTTGAATTCTGGTTTGATTGTGGGAAAGGGGAAGATATAATTAGGAGTTTGATCAATTGATTATAAAACTTTTGATTCCTTTATCTTGTGTGTGTGTTTGTGAGTAATTGCGAATTACTAATAAGATTTTTTCATCCTATTACGGTTAATTTTGAGGATCTACAAACTAAATCTCTGTGGAACAAAAACGAGTCATCTTTTTGGTATTTTAAACTACTTTTAATGCCAACAGGAGGACAAGTACTTTCTTGTGCTACAATAGCCTCTTGCTATAAATCTTGTGTGGCACACGGTGTGGAAGTCCTGTAGCACCAGGTTGCAGGAAGGCATATTCACCACACCCTGCAAGGAGATGCTGAAGCAGGTGCTCCCAATCGTGAGCCAAACGGCTTGCATTTGGCTGCTTAGCCCTTGTCATGTTCCCTCCCATGAAGCATCATGCGTTGTGCATTTGGCTGGTATGTATCCTTAATCAACTCCGCTTTCAATGAAACCTCTTCTTTTTTGTTTCAATCCAATGCAATGCTCAAGAGGAGCACTCAGCACTTCATGTTTAGTTGTCTAGCCCTCTTCAGCCTAACCCTCTCAATATCAAGAGAGGCTCAACTTGCTTCCTCTTGCTTTTCACATTTGCATTATCTATTGTTCTATTTGTATCCTAACTTTGTGACTAGCTTATACAATATTCCTTCCCAATTCTAATGATGGAACTTTCTGTAACCTTGTTTACAATATGATCAATGAAATATGTCATCTTAATCTCGATACTCTTAGAGTTAATTACAAAACAATAATCACAGGAGGATTTGCAAATGATGAGCATCTTGATAGAATGCTTAGGAAGTCCACTCAGAACTTCATATTGAGCTGACTAGCCCTTTTCAACCTAACCCTCTCAGTACCAAGAGAGGCTCATCTTACTTTCTCTTGCTTTTATAGCACATTTGCATTCTCTTTTGTTCTATTTTTACTGATTCTAACAATGGAACTTTTTATAACCTCATTTACAACATGACCAATGAAATATGTCATCTTAAAACCATGGAATCTCAATCCCCTTAGGGTTAATTCAAAAATAGTAATCACAAAAGGATCTACAAGTGATGATCATCTTGGAATCCTTGCTCTTCTTTTGATGGACTTCCTGAGCAGCCCATCAGGATCATCTCTTGTCAAAAAATCACTTTTAGCTAGTTCTTTTCAGCCACAGTGTTTTTACCCTCTCAGGACTAAGAGGCTCAACTTACGATCTCTTGCTTTTCTAGCACATTTGCATCCTCTATTGTTCTACTCTTATCCAAACTTTGTGACCAACTGATGCAATGCTTCTTCTTGATCCTAACAATGGAAAACCTCGTTTGCAACATGATTAATGAAATAGGTCATCTTATATCCATGGATTCTTGATACTCTTAGGGTTAATTACAAAATAGTTACCACAAAAGGATCTACAAGTGATGATCATCTTAGAATCCTCGCTTTTGTTTTGAGTGGACTTCCTGAGTATTCCATCAAGACCACCTCTTCTCAAAAAATCATGTTTAGCTAGTCATTTGCAGCCAAAATGTTTTTAACCCTCTCAGTACCAAGAGAGACTCGTCTTACTTTCTCTTGCTTTTCTAGCACATTTGCATTCTCTTTTGTTCTCTTCTTATCCTAACTTTGTGACTAACTAATGCAATGCTCCTTCTTGATCCTAACGATGGAAGACCTTGTTTGCAACACAATCAATGAAATAGGTCATCTTAAATCCATGGTATCTCAATCCCCTTAGGGTTGATTCAAAAACAATAATCAGAACAATAATCACAAAAGGATCTACAAGTGATGAGCATCTTGGAATCCTTGTTTTTTTTAGAAGAGATGATCTTGACAGAATGCTCAAGAAGTCCACTCAAAACTTCATGTTTAGCTGACTAATCCTCTTTAGCCAAACCTTCTTAGTACCAAGAGAGGTTCAATTTACTTTCTCTTGCTTTTCTAGCACATTTGTATTCTCTTTTATTCTCTTCCTACCCTAACTATGTGACCAACTCATATAGTGTTCCTTACTGATTCTAACGATAGAAAACCTTGTTTGCAACATGATCAATGAAATATGTCATCTTAAAACCATGGAATCTCGATCCCCTTAGGATTAATTCAAAAGCAATAATTACACGAGAATCTACAAGTAATGATCATCTTGGAATTGTCGCTTTTGTTTTGAGTCGATTTTCTAAGCATTCCACTCAGAACCACCTCTTCTCAAAAATTCATGTTTAGCTAGTCATTTGGAGCCAAAGTGTTTTTAACCCTCTCAAGACCAAGAGGCTCAACTTACTTTCTCTTGCTTTATTAGCACTTACGCATTCTCTTTTGTTCTATCCTTGCTCTAACTTTGTGACCAACTCATACAATGTTCCTTACTGATTCTAACTATGGAACTTTCTGTGATGTCATTTGCAATATGATCAATGAAATAGATCATCTTAAAACCATGGAGTCTCGATCCCCTTAGGGTTAACTCAAAAATAGTAATCAGAACAGTAATCACAGAAGGATCTACAAGTGATGAGCATCTGGGAATCCTTCGCTTTTTTTTTTGAGAAGAGATGATCTTGATGCAATGCTCAGGAACATCACTTAGAACTTCATGTTTAGCTGACTAGCCCTCTTCAACCAAACCCTCTCAGGACGAAGAGGCTCAACTTACTTTCTCTTCCTTTTTCTAGCACATTTGCATTCTCTTTTGTTCTATTCTCACCCTAACTTTGTGACCAACTCTTGCAATGTTGTTCACTGATTCTAATGTTGGAACTTTTTGCAACCTCGTTTGCAATATGATCAATGAAATAGGTCACCTTAAAACCATGGAATCTCGATCCTCTTAGGGTTAATTCAAAAGCAGTATTCACAAAAGGATCTACAAGTGATGAGCATCTTGGAATCCTCATGCTTTATTTGAGAATTGATGATTTTGATTCTGCAGGCACAGGTGACCATGGGTTTGATCGACGTCTGCGGTTAGGTGGTCCGTTATTAGAGAAGAACATTGCGACCATGGTGCTGGAAAGGTGACTATCTGGTAACTCAGCCTCTTTGATAGATTCATCTTGCTGTATTTGTAAAGACTATATATTGTATATAGAGTTGGTTTGATCTTGAGAATGTGGTCATATGCAAATACCGTTACCTATCCCGTGCTCAAGTCATCACCTCAAAGGTACATATTTAAGCATTCAGTGTATAAGTCGAAAGCCTATCTCACGCAGGTGCTCCTATTCGAAGTAAAAAGGATTGATCAAACTCTTATGAAAGAAGCTGAAAATGACCCAAGCACATGTTAAGCGGGTTGTGCGCTCTTTCAGTATTTAAGAATAAAGGGATTAGTAGCATTTTTAAATGATACTTACAGTTTACCCGCCATAATAAAGCTAAACTAGGAAGAATATAAACAGGCAATTAAATATGAGCAAAGATCTAGAAGTAACTCAAAAGTCATTTGAGGACGTTGAAAAAAGTGTGCTAAACAAATAATCCATTAAAAAAAGCGATTGTGAAAAAGAACGCTGTTGCTATAAAAAGGAAGCCTGTTGTTGAAAAAGAGCAGTCTGAAATGTATTTAGATTTTCCTCCTAGTAAAGTCGAGACTCCACAACTATAGCCAACTAAAACAAGTATAATTATTCAATCAGCAGGTTTATTAGAAGCTCTAATACCAAATCGTGAGTTATTACAGTCACTTATCAAGCTAGAGCATGTGCAAAAACAGGTTTCATGCTGCAACACTAGGTTTCCGGAGAAAGAATTCGCCATTGGGCACCATAATGTGACGCTACTGTTTTGGTTTGAATGTTTGTTGTGATGTAGAGGCAGAGTAGTTTAGAGTTGGCAGTTTTTAAGCCGTTGTGGAAATGGTGATTGCAGTCCTTTTTATGGAAAACGGAGGCCGCCTTTACAACGGGGAGCGAGGTTGCTGTGTGTGAGTGACCTGTTGTTGTTAGGAAGGACAACCATTGAAGAAGCACGGTCTCTTCTGTATTGGTTGGATGTAGCCAAAGGGTTCAAGAAGCTGGGAATCTGCGGGCTTAGCATGGGTATGTGGACTTTTTTACATTTTGCAGTGCACTTGTTTGGTCTAGTCATACTTCTGAGCACTTGATACCTTTGCAGTAGAGGCTCTTATCAATTTATTTGTGAGGTTTTTCTGCTGCCTTTTTCAGGGATGGTTGAATGTTGCGATTTTCAGGGATGACTGAATGTTGGTTTTTCCATGGGGTGTTGTGCTTGTGCAGGGGGCGTTCATGCTGCCATGGTGAGGTCATTGCACAGAACACCCGTGGCCATTTTGCCTTTTTTGACTCCCCATTCGGCAGCAGTGGCGTTTTGTGAGGGCATCCTGCAGCATGGCACTGCCTGGGATGTGCTCATGCGTGGTGAGCTGCTTTCTGGGTCCATGACTCGCGAGCAAGTGGTCGAGCGCATGCGGACGGTCTTGTCACTCACGGATGTCACTCAGTTTCCTGTTCCACAAAACCCTAAATCTGTCATCTTTGTGGCTGCCACGGTATTACTACTGCTGCTGTCCATGCTTTGTGAATTTTCTGCCATTTGTTTTTGCACTCTAACCTTCGTATTATTACACTCCATAACAGGAGTTTTCACGATGCGTTAGTAGCAGATTCCAGTCTTTTGACGGTTGCTTTCCCAATTGGTCCACATTTGTGAGCTCTCTTTCTGGCACTTGATTGTGCAAAGCTTGGAGACTGCTAGTGTCTTGCCTTTGAGGTAGCAAACACCAAAAACGGAATCTGCTAGTAAACCATTGAGTGTCACTAAAAAGCCATTCGATCCCTTTTTCTTCTTCTTTTGGATGGTTTTTGTACAAAGTCAGAGGGACAATATCAGATGGATTGTTTCTTTGAGGTTTTTTGTTTCTTTTATTTATTCTTATTCGTATTTGTATGAATGATCAAGTAATCAGCGCACCTGAGTCACTAAAACTATGTTGTTTCTTTTTTGTTTGGTTGGTCAGGATGATGGATACGTGCCGGACCATTCTGTGCTGAAGTTGCAGAAAGCATGGCCAGGGTCAGAAGTACGGTGGGTACGAGGTGGCCATGTTTCCTCTTTCATATTACACAATAAGACGTTTCAAAAGGCTATTCAAGATGGGCTGGATCGGTTGCCTTCGAGCTAGCAATCTGTAATCTCTAGGCAACCAGAGGTTATACATTAGTCATTCTTTGCTGCAGACTTGTCCTTGTGTTGTTGGACTATACTATTCATTCACAAATGATCCAATATCCTCATATTGAGGATCTCGTTTCATGCTAGAAATAGCTCATCATGGTAGAAATGTACTGAGGATTAGATGAAGAACTCTTGAAACATTACAAGGGCCTAATTTATTGAAAAGGTACTTATCCTTTCTTCACAGTACCAAGTACTTTGCTCATAATTATACTAGGCTCGTGAAATTTGAACATAGCCTCTTCATGCATATTGATCTCTGAACCCTTTGAAAGCTTTGTACTGTAGACAGACCCATACCCGACCGTTTAACCCCCGAAGGGCCCTTGGGTTCTGGAGATTCGGTACCAAATACGGTGTCCTGATGGAGATATCTCCATCATGTAGATACTCGTTATATGTTTATGTTTGTGTTGATTTCAATAAATCAACAGTTGAGGCAAAAGGGGTGGTCGTGGTGAGGATCACGGTTTGGTGACAGCGCAGCGGCCATAGATTCCAGTGCGCTGCGCCGTCTTGTCACATGCACAGCTCAGGGGAGTAGGTAGCGGGTTGGCTGGGCCAATTTCCTGCCTCACTAGCTGCCAAGCCGTGAGCCGCCATCACCGCTTGACGAGCCCGATGGGATTCAAACCCGGACCGGCGGGCGACCAGAGACGACCGCTTCTCCAGCCAACCAAGTCCACGACTTGGCGACTGAAGACAAGCGTTTGACGCTATTATATGCTTGCAAGGGCACGTGGCCACTTTACGATGGCATTTATTTTGTAATTTAATCATTTTCATATGTTTATCTAGATGTTTTGGAAGGCTCATATATTTTGCCTTTGTTTGAATAAAAATACTAAGGGTTTAGAAGTCAATAGGAAAGGTGTGAAAGGAGAAAGGGTTTGGTATCTATGGTGGGGTTAGGATAGGAAGGGCATGGGCTGATGTGCCCCACCTCCCTACCTTAGATAGGGTCGAAATTGTGGAGAAAAGATCCCTTAGTTGTTGGAAGTTAGTGTATGAGTGTTAGTGGGAAGAAGGGGAAAAATCCCGAAACTTTGATGTGAGATTTTTTTCTGTGTATACGTGATTTTGAATTGAAATTTGAGGAGGTTGTTCTTTGTATGATTACCTTTCTAAAATGAGTTTGCAAGCTTGATTTGAAGTTGTGATGCAAAAGTTATGAGTGTTTGAAATTTGGAGTCAAAAAGCCAAACTATGAAGAAAGGCTGAGACTTCGACAAGCCATAACTTATGATCTGTATATCATTTTGCAACAAGATTTGGAGAGGGTGTTATCTTAGTCTTGGCTTTCTAGAAAATCCTTAAATTTGAGATTTGAAGCTTGGACAAGAAAGTTATGGAGGTGTGAAGGTTTGGAGGTGGCTGCCCTTTTCTTAGGAAAGGGCTGAGACTTTGAAGAGCTACAACTTTTGGACAGTATGAAATTTCCTTCTCAAATTTTTAGAAGTGGCACTTTGTTGTCATAGCTTTCCGAATTGTCTTTAATCATTTCATTTGGAGTTTTATTGAAGAAGTTATAGTGGGTAGAAGTTGGGGGTTTGGGTGCTCTCTAAAAAATTGAGACCCACATTTTGATTGACTAGAACTTTTGGACAGAGTTTTATTTTGAAGTGAAAAATTTACGGGTTGTAGCCTATGATATCATCTTTCTAAATTGATATCACGTTTTTATGGGTGATGTATAGAACAAAAGTTATAGAGGTTTTTAGAGGCAGTGTTTAGGTTGTAAAGAGGAAGAAGAGCCTCTACTTTGAACTCGCATAACTTTTGGACAGTATCTTAGATTGAGTTGAAATTTAGAGGGATGTTAGAGGGTTAGGAGAGCTTTTCAAATTGCTATTACACTTAGCATTTGAATCTTTGAGCCATCTGTGGCATTAGATAGAAGGTTGCTGCCTTTTCTAAGACTTGTTATTTGTGATTTTCCCCATTGTTTTTATTAAAACATGAAGATTTGAAAACTTGAAGACATGAAGACTTGAAGATCTGAAGATATGAAGATTTCAAGAGGAATGTTTTGGGTTTATTTTTTATGTATGTGTGGGATGTGGCTTTGTTATTTCTAGCCGGTTTTGGAGGCTCGTTTGTCAATTCATTTCCATTCTGTTTTGTAAACCTTGTTGCGGGCAGTTTGGGTTAAACCAAACTTAACCCCATTTATTATCGTGGTGACGAAGTGAGATTGATCACCCACATGGTCGAGACTTGCTCTGTTCTCATGATCTGGAGTTTTGGCCAGCAGATCGTGAATTTGATTTTAGGATCCCGTCATACGGACGGCAGCTCGTGTCTGCTGTCCTGATCTACCCGTCCCGTATCCAGTGGGCTCTTATCCCTACCTTGACCCTTATACCCTTAGAGTCAGCCACAGGATAGGCCAACGGAAGACTGAAGACTGAAGATTTGAAAAGAAGATCAAGATTGACAACGTTTTCAGTCGGCAACGCACGATCGCAGCAAGACACCCTGCGTGTTCCCAAGGCACGCTCCTCTCAACCCAACAACGGTGGCAACCAACATGCAGAAGTTTGAATTAGTTGGAAATTAAGTGTTACAACCATACATATTGAGGGGTTGTATGATGGTGAGTGCATAATTTTTTTTGAAAAGCCTTTGTAGCAGCTCAAATATTTTTGTACATACGATCATACATATGGCCACAAAGGGCTTTCAGGCCGTTCAAGGGTTAAGGGATTGGGGTACCTCAAGGTCTTGGAAAATTCAGGAAAAAAAATTGTAGGGTTAGCCTTTCAACAAGGTATCATGTCAAACTTGACGTGCCCTCACCTGACAAGAGTATTTTCCGATGGATAGAAGCTCAATGATCAATATTAGATATCACATCTTTGAATTTTGGTGTTTAAATGCCAGAGAAAAAAAAAAAAACCTTGGAAAAATAATTGTAGAATATTTTATCTTAAAGGGCAAAGTTGTAGCTTATAGGGTCCCTAAAAGCAGCTCTAAATTACCCTTGAAATTGCTTGGATGTGTTCCTATACATGTATTTGAGTATCCCAATCCCAACTCCCCAAAACAACTTAGCAACTAACACGTGACAAAATTTGCTTGTGCAAGCAATGTTCACTAAGGAAGCAACAACCATAACCGTCACTATACCCATAACCATCACCTCTTAAATCTTGGAAAACTTATGGATGTGAATAGATGTAATCACAAGGATGTACAACATGCAAACATGAAACCTTAATGTTGGTATTTGGTGCAATTATAGTCGACTCATTAAAAATTCACAACTTATTCTCAGTATCCAAATCATACATTCAAAGGTGCAAACTCATCATTTTTCTCTTGCTAATGGGTTCCTAAAATTTGCTAGATGTTTATTAATAATCATTGTGTTCAAAACCCTTAATTTGATAATTATGGGTACCGCTACCTTACTCCACTTTGGGTTCAAGAGTGGATGGTGAACATCTCAAAAATCAAAAGTATGGTGCGGAATTGAGTGCTGCTTGGGAACGGGTATGTCTACCTCACTCTCCAAGTTACCACAATAATTCACTGACCACGTGAAAAATATGAACTAAGGAGGGAGAGTTTTGAAGATTGTCCTTAATTCATGAATGAAAGACATTAATTCTATCACTGTGCCCGTAGCACATGTCACTCTTCGTTCTTCAAGTGTTATGATCCTTGATTATTTATAAAAAGAATTCATTCTTCCCAGTACCATTCTGTATTGTAGAGTACCAGTTAGTATTGATAGGTAGAACTTGTTTTGACATTCCAAAGAAGTTTGTATAACAAAAAATGTAAAAGGTCATTTTAATCTCATATTTTTGGTATATGATTCTCATGCAATCTCAATTGACCATACCAAATCTTGGTTACTAAAAACAAAAATCCTATTTTTGGTAAGTTGTTTTGTGTCAAAATCACGGTTTCACAAGAAAGTTGATTAAAACACATTGGTGATGAATTTTTGAGATTTGATTGCATGGATGGGTAGGGGACATCCATATACACATCTTTCCATTTAACAAACATCTTCAAAAAGTTTAAAATTTTGTCAATAGAGGTTCAAATGCTCAAGTGATCATGACCAAATTTAGTAAGATAGATAATTATTCATGGTGATTGAATTGTGCTATTTGACTCATATATTATGATTAAATCTATACCTTTGAACATGATGATATGTTTATTTTGCCAAAAGCTAATTAAAAAATGGAGATATTTATCTTACTAAATTTGGTAATGATCACTTGAGCATTTGAACCTCTATTGACAGAATTTTAAATTTTTTGAAAATGTTTGTTAAAAGGAAAGATGTGCGTATGGATGTCTCCTACCCATCCATGCAATCAAATCTCAAAAATTCATCACCAATGTGTTTTAATCAACTTTCTTGTGAAACCGTGATTTTGACACAAAACAACTTACCAAAAATAGGATTTTTGTTTTTAGTAACCAAGATTTGGTATGGTTAATTAGGATTGCATGAGAATCATATACCAAAAATATGAGATTAAAATGACCTTTTACATTTTTTGTTATACAAACTTCTTTGGAATGCCAAAACAGGTTCTACCTATCAATACTAACTGGTACTGGTACTGTACAGTAGTAGTCTCGGCACTGCATTTCCTTTTCCAGATTGGATAGGAGAATCTATAATTCGCTTCCTACAGTGGTTCCAGATTGGATGGCGCTGCATAACTAGCTAGCCCTTTTGACCAAAAATTATCTAAATCTTTGGTAGGCACCCAGATTGCAGGGTGCTTCCCACTGGTAGTAAAGAAAGAATGTTATGCCCATCATGGGCCATTTCTAGGCTTGACGCTCTCAAGTCACAAGCTCAGAAACTTGTGGTTTACAAACGATTTTCAATAGTTACCAAGGAAGATCACGGAAGTCAACTGCCTAACTCACTACTTTGTCGATCGAATTGCGTACTCAGCAACAAGTTTTGCAAATAAAGAGTTCTTGTTCTCCAGCAATACCACTGGTATTTCGTACTCTGCTATCCGTCCTGGAAGTGCAGAAAAGCCAACGAGAACAATCAGACTGGTAATGTAAACTCCAACAAGCATAAACACAAAAACAAACAAAAACCACGAATGCGGTGTTGGACAAATTTACTCAAGGCAAAAATCAAAATTCCACTTTGGAAGCTAAATAGTTGGTTATAGACACTTTCAATACCCATGAACATTGGTTTCGAATGTAGAGTAAAATTTCTTCTTTCAATATGAAATAAGCCATTCTTAACTATTTGGGCACTTGTGATATATATTTAGACCATTTATAGAATCAGCGTTATTCTGAGGTTTGGCCATCATCCTCCCGTATTGAAAATTACTTTGCACAAGCATCGGTGCATAGTGTTGTAATGGTGACTCCTCTTATCTGTAACCGGTTTATAAGAAACTCAAAACGCTGTGTCAGAGCAAAGGCACTTACCGTCACTAAGGACCAGCACTTTGTCGCTGTCAACAACAGTGGGGATTCGATGGGCGATGGTGACGACGGTGCAGTCCTTAAACTCTGTCCGCAGAGTGCGTTGAATGACGACGTCAGTGGCGCTGTCCACGGACGCAGTTGCCTCGTCCAAGACAAGGATACACGTCCTCTTGAGCAACGCCCGCCCCAAGCAAACCAGCTGCCTTTGGCCGACACTCCAGTTGTCAGCATTCTCTCCAACTGAGCCACCCAAGTACACCACCACCACCAAGCAGCTCAGCAATAAGCTCCGAGAAAGGCAAAATTAACTCATGTGCACCCCACCAGTGCACTAAATACATAGATATCCCTCTTCAAAAATTGAATCTTGACAAAGCCTGTGTACCCTAAAACAATTTGAGAGAAAAACAACCATCTTTTAAGAAATAAAGAGAAGTTATAGGAGTTGGCAAGTACGTTTCTTACGAACATGGTACTGCCATTAGAATGTGGGATTTCTTTATGTGAGTCTAAAATTATATTTGCAAATAATCTTACAAACATGTAGAACTTACCTAGTATTTGATTATTTTGTTGACGGGTGGTTAGCATTGTCAGCTGTGAGATGTTGTATTAGTATTTTTAGTTTACGGTGTTGTTCCGGGGTTGTGGATTTATCAAACATCAAATGAAGCAAACATTTTCACTGGCTTAGACCACCAGTTGGTAATACAATTACAAACACTAATCGTCTCTTGGATTATTTCAAAATTAAATTCTGTTTGTTGACGAAGGTTGTATATATCTCATATTCAATTCACCGTGTTGGTTAAACTGTAACAAAGTTGTTCAGCGAGGAGATTTTTATAGCTTACTCAGAAGGAACAAGGGCTTATATTACGCGACTGTACTAGAGTCCAGAATAATAAAGCACATTTTGTTGGTTTCTGTTGCTTTTTGTCGAACGTGAATAAAGGTGGGTGGGGGAAAGTGGCAAATGAATCAAACAAAGAAAAATGATACATACCTACGGCATCAAGCTTTCCATCCTTGCCACGGACAACATCTCCCAGTTGACACTTATCCAGTGCCTATGAAAAGCACAAAGAAGTCAGAAATGCAAGACTCGTACAATAGACGACATCATCACCGAAACATCCATAATCCTCGAGCCAAAACTTGACTGTAAGAATCTGAAGCACGAAGATCAAGTTCATTAACTTATTTCACGACATAAAAACCGCAGAGAGCACAACCAAATTAACAGAATGGTCTCAGAAGGAAAAGTGCCGATACTCACCTCCCAAACTTCCATGTCTGCGTGCTCGTGAAGAGGGTCGAGGTTTGAACGCACTGTGCCTTCAAATAAAGTCGGGTCCTGAGGGATGATGCTCAAGCGTGTCCGCAAATCTTGCAAACCAATTGTTGTAATATCCAAACCATCGATGATGATTTTGCCCCCTGCCGGCTCCACCATCCGAAATAAAGCTTGAATAAGAGTCGTCTGTATCCACAACTCTTGATTCTTAGATAAAGAGTGTTTAAACTCCAAAAGATACACGAAAGAAATGACTCCACTGGCAAAAATCCTGACCTGAATCTTATAAGTTTCTAACTAACGGTGGGGGAATTTTATCAGAATGCAAGCAGCTTATTTACACGTTATGATTCACAGTACCTTGCCACTACCGGTTCGACCGACAACTCCAATTTTTTTTCCCCCTTGAAACGTGCACGTGATTCCACGTAGCACCAGTGGCGAGTGTGCGCTATAGCGGATCTGCAAAAACAATACTCGTCAAGATAAGAAAATCAAAGCCGTCATGTCAAAATAATCTATTCGAAATAGATGTCTGACAAAGAAACAAGTGCACCAATTTTACTGAACAAACCTGCAAGTGCTGAAGTTCAATGGTTCCTTTGCTAGGCCAGGATGGTGAGGGCCGGTTCTCCGCGATCACCAGAGCAGCTTCACTCTCAATCCGAGTGTACTGCTGAATACGTTCAACAGAGATAATCTTCGTCTCTACATTGCAAAGGTTCCATACGCCCCATGCGATGAGTATGTTCAAGTTCAAGCCATACGTCACGGCTAGCCCTGATATACCTACACAACATCACGAAGGCGAAGGTCGCAAATGGGTTGATGACATAGATGTCTCGCAACAATAACTAGAAAAACGATAAGGAAAATGGTAGTAAATTTTCAACGATGCCTCGGTTTGAGTGGTCAATACTTACTCGGGTCAAGGCCATTGTCTGGAAGTGATAGCACAATCAACAAACAGAAAGAAAAGGCGATCGAGCAGAGCAGTTCCATTCGGAAGATAAGCCATTCTATCAATCCGAATTGAATAAGGACAGGCCGGGCGTAATTGTCACAGAGCTGTATATTTGTCTCAATGAAACGCTGGTTTTGGCCAAAGCCACGAATCGTGGCTGCACCAGCGATGGATTCACCGTAGTGATTCATTATTGGTGATTTCTCAACACCCATCACCCTGGCAACTTCTCTGGCTGATGTCATATAGTAGCGCTGCACGCGTACGAGTTGAATATTAATATGTGTCTACATATCCCACTTTGTCCCAACATATATGTGTTACAGGTCAAACGAGTAAATGCAAAAAATTATCGAAGGGAAGACTTACTTGAATCCATACGACCATCATGAAAACGGGAATGAAGAAAAGAAAGACTTTCCAACTGATTGCCGACATCACTGCTACTACTCCGAGAAGTTGGATGGTGACCGTCAATAAAGAGCTCAAAAAATATTGTATCTCCAAGTCCAACATACTCTGATCTGCGGATACCTAGTTTCATTACGAAGCAAAGGTTGTTAACTACACAGATGTGAAGATCAAATACCCAAGCGACATGTATCTTCGGGACCTAACATATATGATTTAAGCACCAGTTCTATGAATATGCAAAAAAAGGTATTATTGAGGGTTACATGAGCTTGAGAATTTCACATACTCGATTCAGAATACGTCCGGTAGGCGTTGAATCAAAGAAAGACATTGGAGCTCGAAAGATGCACCGAACCATGTCGAGGAAAAATTTCTGAGCGGTGAAGAGCCCGGATAATGAGACTAAAAAAGAGCGCACTACCACAAACACGGAACTCGCAAATGATAATCCAGTGTAGACGAGTATCAGCTTGGTACTGCTCGCCTTCCCTTGCTCTC
The DNA here is from genome assembly GCA_963920765.1 of Ulota crispa. Taxonomy (NCBI): domain Eukaryota; kingdom Viridiplantae; phylum Streptophyta; class Bryopsida; order Orthotrichales; family Orthotrichaceae; genus Ulota; species Ulota crispa. The sequence continues at coordinate 29,718,515 of OY987242.1, forward strand.
CTTCTCGGCCTGGTGCAGCCCAAGCCATCCAGTAATTGCTTCCGAGTTGAAGGAGCTGAAAACACGCAGTGATATGAGTCATCGAGGTCAATGATTTCAAGATCTAATATCACTTTTATTTCTGAATACTTCCAAAAGAAAGAGAACACAATTTTTCGTTGTACCAATAAGTAAATCCTAAAGCTTACCATAAAACTCAGTTGGCACAGTACAATTACAACAACAAGGGCGCCCTTGTATACCGAGGTTGCATAAGTCCAGTACACACTAAAGCTTACGCTACCTCTCTCCCGCTCTTCCTCTTCAATGAGTTGGCGCTTCATTGCGACATTATTGTCCTCTTCCTTCGTACTCGTTTGCTTGCGCATGACAACTGAATCGGACCTTCGAAGACTAATCGATTTCTGCAACTCAGTGCCCATGCGATATGCTTCTGAATTGCCACTTGCCTCTTCTGCTGGTACACCCTCATCTGCTAAGACGCACGAAGAATATCACAGTCAAGGAGATATTTCCAAAATTTCTTTATTACAGAAAGAACTCACAGTACTTCAAACAACGATGAATAGAGGTTAGCAATCTTAGCAGGTTTCGCATAATTGCAAAGACTCCGAATGTACATACTCGATTACATATCATAATGGAGACAATGAAAATGGAGAACACACCTTCTGAACGCTTATGAATATCCATTCCGTCGATTGCTTCGTTATGAGCATTTACCAAGCTTCGGAAATTAGTACCCGCCTGGAGCAAGTCGTCATATTTACCAGCTTGTACAATAGCGCCCTTGTCAAGCACCTGCTCCAGAACCAGTCACTCAGATAATCTTCCAACGTCAAAGTTATTCGTCATCTCTACGTTAGTAGTAAAACGAAGGAGTATTAGTTTAATTATTTATCGGGGGAAATTTTACCTGCACTCTTTGAAAAAACAGTAATGCAATTGCAAAACGTATCGACTATGAAAGTGACGTACCAAGATAAGATCTGCTGCAGGTAGAAATTCAATCTGATGTGTCACGTAAACCACTGTCTTGGATGCCAACATTCCCATTATACATTCCTGTATAAGAAATGCCTTCCGTTAAAACTGGAATTCTCGTTTCCAAAAACCTGTCCGTAGAGAAGCAAACAGCACATCCAATCAAAGAGAACACTGCAGCGGTTTAGACAAAAGACCAACCTGGAAAAGCTGAGCGCCAGTGTGAGCATCGACAGCACTAAAAGGATCATCCAAAAGAAAAATGTCGGAGTCTTGGTAAAGAGCTCGGGCAAGCTGAATTCGTTGTTTCTGACCACCACTCATGTTGATACCACGTTCTCCGATTTCAGTCTGATCTCCAAACGCCCACAGCTCCAAGTCCTTTCTCAATGAACAAGCATTTAGGATCGCCTCGTACCGGTTTCGATCCATGGGTTTGCCAAAAAGTATGTTGTCCTCAACTTTGCCAGTCTGGATCCATGCAGACTGTGCAACATAGGCAGTTGTGCCGCATACTTTGACCTGAAACAAAGACAAAAGCCTTAAATTTTCATGCTTGCAAAAGCGGTGGGAAACGAGGTCCTTTCCAATCGTGACCAAATTTAAGAAAATACATATTCTTCTGCAAAGATGCGGTCAACCCTGACCACCAGTAGTTGAATGGGGACTTACTGTGCCAGCTAGTTTGGGAATTTCGCCAAGAACAGATGCAAGAAGGCTAGTTTTTCCGGATCCCACAGTCCCACACACAGCAACACGAGATCCTCGTTTAACTTGCAAGTTGATTCCTGTTAAGGACCGGAGTTCAGTGTCTGATGCGTGCCAACTGAATTCACCGCTTTCAATTTCAATAGCCATACCTCCACTCTCTGCAGGTGGTACGTGAGTCACCGCATCAGTGGGTAGCTCTTCCTCTTGCAAAAACGCCCATATGCGATCCAGTGATACCTGTAACAAGACGTTAAAATCACATCAGAGCGCAAGGATAATAAAAGGGTATGATGCATACGCTCTGTTTTTTTCTGATTTAAAACGTATCATGTCAACTGCCAAAGCTAAATGACATGCTTCGAAACATCCTCTCAAACTTTAAGAAACCGATCCTGTCTACAGCGACGACGATGAGGAAATTGAAAGCAACTACATCTCCAGTCACTGACAGCAAACTCACGGTCATGAAACAAAGACTGTGAGATTAGTAGTCGAGTTACTGTACCCTGGTCTGGGCGTAAAAGGATACCAGCTCTGGGAACGAGCTTAGTGCTTCCTGTAGTACTCGAAAAGTGGCTATGGCTGACAAAATCCTGCCAGCCGTCAAAGGAATTCCAAACAGCACACACGTTCCAAAAGTGGCCACCGATATCAAAATAGGAGCTACCCAGAAAATATAGATTCCAAGCGCCCTTGCAATGGAATCCTTGAACAGCCAATTGTATTCCCCTTGCCGCAACTCCTCGATTTTCAGGAGAAACCTCTGCTCCCACGACTGTAATTTCAGAACACGCATGTTACGCAGGCATTCCGACAAGGCCTTCATGCGCTTGTCTTTTGCTTCCATCACGCCGTCCTGGTACTTCTCTTGCAACTTCTCCAATGGAGTATTCAGCAAAAGAATGAAAGCAGCAGCCACCAAACCCGCCACCCACGCCATCCCTACAACTCGGTATAAGATTATAAGAGCAAGTGCCACTTCCAGAGGCAAAATCCATACTTGATGAAGATACCATCCGAAATCAGAGATTCGCTGTACGTCAACCGACATATAGTTGATGATTTCGCCGCTGGAGTGACTCTGGCGCGCAGTGTTGGAAAGCTGCAAAGCCTTCCGATATACAACGACTGTCAGGGCTGCCTTGACCCGCAAACAGGCGAATTGGATTCCGTAATACCATTGCCTTTGCGTCGCGTTCTCAATCACTTTTCCGATTGAAAATATCAGTACCAGAGTCAAGCCTTCGTGTTCAAACCTCCGCCTCCCGCTCAGATACTCAACGAAGTCGTTGATCAGAAATGGGCCGATGTAACTGGTCAAGACGTTGACGAATGCAAACACGGCGTTCACTACCACGATGGGCCAAAACGATTTCCACAATGTCAAGGAAATGGATGGCGTTTCGTCCGGCTCTTCCTGTTTCAGAGCATCCCAGCTGGACCTGAATGCCTGGTACATAGCCTCCGTGCTGTCTTCAGTGGGCAAAGGAGGCATGTCTTCCAGCTCCAAGGCTTTCCTCCTGCCCACGCTAAGAATATGGTCCAACCAACTTAACGTAACCAAGCTGAAAAACCCTGCATTCTGATATAATCCGGCATGCTCGTGATCCCCTGCACTTCCATTGCCTGCTCCATTTAACAGAGGCTCCTCAATTTGTTCAACCTCGATGCCTGTTCTGCCCCGGAGACCGGCATACGCTACAAACAGGGCTGCCGGGTAAAGAAGGACCTCAACGATGATACTCCAGAGATGTGCCCTCTTAAACAGGACTGAAGAGAGGAATGTAAGCGTGGAGAGAAGGAAAGCGGAAATCCACCACACTCGTAAGAGGGGAGAGAAGAACAGCTGCCGCTGTTTCCTGGCTTCCTCCGTGCCCAAACATATAGCACCCCATGCCAGGCTCTGAGCACCTGCTGCCATAACGATGTCCAAGGGAAAAATAGACCACCCGTTCCCGTACCCGTCCGCCACCCAATACAAAAGCACTCCAAGATTGACACAGCAAAGATAGACGCAGCAACTTTGTATCGCCCTGAAGTACATGCGAACTCCATGTCTAATAGCCTGGCGGTGTGGCTTTCGACCTACTCTTTGATGTATATGAACAATGATGTAGAGCGACAGGAAGAAGAGGTGCAGGATAGAAACAAGCGCCCGTTGCGGGCAAGGCTTCAGAAGATACAAGGGGAGCCAAGACCAACTGTCGGGAAGTACGTGAAGGAATCGGCTACAGCATGGTGACGGTGACGTGGTATCGCCAGAGTTACAAAAAGTGGCCCACACTTGCGGTACTGCAAAGCATAGAGCAAACTTTCACATAATCGAACAATGTCCAGCACTGATTCGTTTGACTAGTAAGTAAAACAAGCACACACAAAAGGTAATTAAATAAACGAAAAAGAAAAACGCTGACCTCGCAAACCTAACCTATTCTTCCAAAAATAGCGCCAAACAACAGAAAACAACAGGCACGGCTTTCAGACGAAGTCGAAAACTGCGAGCTTCTATTCCTACTTTCAAAGCACTAAACCCTGCCTATCAACGTCATTCCAGACTTCTAATTGCCAATAACTTGTCATTATTTTCAAAGTGCACAATATGAGAAATGAGATGTTCGTGCTCTTTTCAGCCCTAAAAAACCATGAAATTCCAAACAATGTAATCACATCAACCGACACACACTAACAAAATTCGCATTCACAAAATAAAATTAAAAGAATCACAAAATTCTCGACTCATTCTACTCTAATAACGACGCTTTCCTCATTAATAAAAATGTCGCATAACAATACAGTTACACGTATGTAAACACGTAACACTTTCTAAAACTGTTCTCAAGACCGATACAAGAAATCTCACTGAAAAGCTCAATCTCAACAATACGAAACCATCCGACATATTAACAAAACATCCGAAAATAGAAATATTCCACGCAATGTTAAGTTAAACCCTGATGCTTCCAACACAACGCTTATAAATCCTCAAACGCACAAAAGAAGACGAGGAGCACTTACATGACCGCAATTTGGACGAATCCATGGGAGCTCGATTCTGTTCCCGCCCGCATGCAATGTGAGGAGCTGGAACTACGGAAAAGGTAGCAAATCGAGCTCCAACGGTTATTGTGTTCCACCGCTTATCGCTTATTTCATAGCTTCTTCAAGCTGCGGAGAAAAACAAATCGGATCCAAACGGAAACAGAGGCTGAAATTGCGAGCGGAGTCGCAATGCTTGCGGAGGAAGCCACGGCCAAAAGCAATCGGCCAATCCTGCAACATACTTGACAAGAATATGCAGAAATGCTGGCAAAACAGGCCAGAATCGCCAGCAGGCAGGCCCTGCACGTCCCCTTCGGCGGTCTGCCGCAGAAGGCTGGGAGCCCTGCGGCGCGGGTTTCCCGGTCTGGGATCGGGGGTGGGCCTGGTGACCCGTGTCCGCCTACGGGAGTCAGCGGGTTGTTTCATCAGAGGTTGAAGGTGGCAGGTTTACCTTTTTGGATACTCACTTGGATTTGAATCCAGCCAAAGCTCTGTAAATTACTATTTCTAAAATGAGAGCATCTTCTGCCACCCGCTTTTTAGTAAGGGCATGTCAAATGCCAAATGAGTTTTCAATGGTACAGTAGTGGGTGTCAAACCTTTGATTTTTTAAGGGTTTGGGATAACTGTATCAAGAAATTTACTCAAAGTTACCGGGTGGTGCTTATACCACAATCTACAAAATTAGCATCCTTGCAAAGTTTCACAAAATATTTGATAATTTTTTAATAAGTCCTCATAATGTATGTATGGGATAATGTCACAGATATTGATGTGTGATATTATAAAGGGACATATGTGATATTACAAAGGTCACTGTGATTATATCCATAAAATCACAAAGAATGGAGGTGTGATGTTAAAGAGGTTAGGGTGTGATATTAAAGAAGTTAATGTTATTACTAATCATACTACTAAAATCTCAATTACCTTTGTAATATCACACCCTACCTCTTTAATATCACACCCTACCCTCTTTAGTATCGCGTAAACTAGAATTTAGGAATTAGTGGTGAAAGGAGGTTAATTAGGGTGCTAGAAGATGGCTACAAGATCACTTGATAACTTTTACAAAGAGAGGCCATAACTAGTTTGAGTTGTCACCCACCTCTAGAGGTGGGTGATAAAGTTATCACACCTGATAACTTGTAAAAGTGGTTGAGTTATAGGGTGAACCCTGCCAAAGTTATCGGGTGGGAAACACCAAAAAACAGCCAAGTTTGACACCCACTAGTGACAAAACATTTTGTAAAGTGGCTACCATGGCTTGAAGCTCTCATGTATTCTAAGGTAGACATACCCAATCTCGCTTAGGAACCTAATGTTGCTCAAATGTACGCAAGCTGTACATTTTAAATCTAAAATCTAGGCCAGCCATAGAAGATATGCTATCTATGACTGGCCTAGATTTTAGATTTAAAATGTACATCTCGCGTACATTTGAGCAACATTAGGTTCCTAAGCAGGATTGGGTATGTCTACCTTAGAAGGGTTTAAGGCCGGCACTTGCGTCAGAAAGTGATGCGATGGTGCACCTAGCTGGGGAGTGATGTTGTGACAATCTACAGTTTCCACATCCATGGACACTAGGAAAAATATGGGGCTTCAATAAGGCCTTTATAAACGATTCTAAGCCTCCATATTTTTTGTTCCCAATGTGGGGAATTAGCCCTTGCTGATGGCCAGAAAAAATTAATTAAAAAAATGTATTTCTGGTACATCCCAATCTAGATTTGGATACTTACTTGATTTTTTAGAAGTTTAGGAGACATTTTAGGAGCTTATATCAGTCTCCTACTTTGTCAATCTACATGCATTTTTGAGAGAGAGAATATCTTTTTAATCCAATTTTTTGGTATAGCAAGAGCTTTTAGTCCTCTAAACACACGTTTGTTTCTTTTTCTTTTTTTTTTTTTCCAATTCAAGGTGTCAAGTATGTAACTTGTATCATACAAAGGCAAGCAAAGATTTGGCAGGCATCTCTATGTTTTATGTACTCTTTCTTTCCAAAAAACTTTAAAAAAAACATTTTTTTGGTTTCTATGTGATGGCAGGTATATTGCTAGTTTTGCTACCTTAGTATAAGTTTTCTTTAGAGGACTACCAGACTGCTAGAGTATAGTCAGGCCTCTATTTTACACTAATGCGGCTTCAAGCCCTAAAAAAGCAACTTCACAATGTTGAAATCCATGCATCCAAAACAAAAAAAACAAAACAAAAAAACAAAAATTTGATTTTTACAAACACGTTTTAGCGTGTATTGTCTAGTTCAAGGGTCAATTCAAAGACCAGTATTTACCAAAGAGAAAACAAAAAAAAGAAACTGCAACCTCTAGGAACTTTTATCAATTTCTAATGCATAGTTTAGAAATCAAACAAATAGATAGGAGATGCGTAGTATGACACTTGAAGTTGCCAATTTCACCAAGAAGTATTGGGCCTCACTTGTGCGTGTCCCAAAGACGAAACAAATCAATGGTAAGTCAAAGAGGTTGCACCAGGTGTTAGAAGTCCAGTTACGCGTGCTATAGCTTTTGCAAGGTAAAAAAGAAACAAAACATCCATACTAGAAGTAAAACATCTCAAAGAAGAAAGAACCTGTGAAGCATTAGTCTGTGTAGAAGCCATGTTGAGATAATTGTCCAAAAAACTTCCTCTAACATATATCCAAGTTGTGGTATTTTCTAGGAATTATGAGCTCCACTGAACATGTGGGTATACTACCAGAGCGTTTCAAGCTTTGCTATTGTGAAAGCAGAGTTGTAGTATTGCAAAATTGCTAAGTCCTTGGTTTAGAGCTTGACGAGCAGGACTGGGAAGATGATTGGAGGTTAATCTGATTAATTAAGGGTCTGTCTAACTATTTAGTCCCTCTAAATTCTGAATTTAAGGAAAAGACAGTGCATGTAGACGTGTTTAATATTAAGTGGTATACGCAGAGTTGTCTAATCCTTGGAATTAGGTACCCAGATCAAGTGTGATCTTTGGTCCTACTAAGAACTCAGTAATTTTGAGAAATAATCTTAATGATTGGCTAGAATTTTCCAGAGCTTACCATTGCATGTGTTTAAATCATCCTCAGCTTTGGCAGCAGCTGCGTACACCACCAGTTGCCTTCGATGCGCTTCTGACAATTGGAACTGATTTCCATCCAGACTATGCAGCAATGAATTGTGCTGGAATTTGGTTTCAAACACCAAGTTGTGTATGATTGACGTGTAACAAGTTTTGCACAATGGACATTTGAGCAGCTAAGCTTCAGTTTTGGAGTTGCTAACGTCATCTCCAACCATTGCAAGATGCAGTGGTAACAGAATCGTTGGAAGCATTGGCCGAGGAACGCTTCTCCTGTTATGGATTCCAAGCAAATCGCACAATAGTCTCCGCCTCGAGTTTGTGGAGCAACGGTTGCAGCTATCACCGCATCGCAAGTGTGGCAAGCAAAATTCGAGTGAAAGAGTCAAAATCACTAGCAAGTTTCAAGGTGTTTGGAAATCCTAATTCTAATTCACTGTCGTTTTCTTTGACATAGAGCTTTTTCCCGAAGAGGTTCAAAGTTCTGCTTGGGACTGGGGAGGAGGGCTTTTGTATCAACAAAAGCTATCCCAAGGAAGTTTAGTAGGTGTTTTACTTTAAAAGCAAAAGTAAGCTACTTTGAGATAGAAAATAACAAAGGAAAAAGCATTACTTGAAATACTTTTACTTAACTACATAAATACTTATTATTGTACTAGTTTATTCACCCATTGTACCAACAAGTTGATCATTGGACCCCCTATTCTTGTGCCCCCTATCCCCATGCCCCTTACATTTACTGTATTCTATTTATATTTTAGTTGAACTTGTAATCTACTCTATTTCAAGTGGAACTATAGATGAACTTTGCAGAATTGTCCTCCTCACCTAGGGAACCGTTGAGTGCGACCGCCTGATATTCAATTATTTTATAGATGAGGTACAAGTCTTTTGCCTGTCATATCCATGGGATTATACCCCCCATGGTCCCCATGCCCCCATGATCCCATTCTCTCATAACCATATGCCCTCCATGACCCTATGACAATATGCCCTCATGATCATATGCCTCCATGACCATATGCCCCCATGATTGTATGCCCCCCCATGCCCCCCATGCCCCTCAAGATAAGCTATTTTGTGAGCATAAAATAGTGAGCCATGAGTGTAGAGCAAGAATTTTTTAGCATAATTTTTTTCTTCCATTAAAATTTTGTGAAATTTAATACAATAATTCAAACTTTACTAATTTTTTTTTCTTTACTTTTTGACTGATCTCATTTTCAAAATTTCTATAAGCATCTGACTTCCTATCATCGTGGAAATTCAAGATCTTATGACCAAGTAAATATTTGCAAATAGAAAATTCATGGTTTAGTCTAATGAATTGTTATATTCACGGTTAAAGAAGAACATACACACATTCAATCCTTGTCATGAAGGAATTAAGTATCATAGAGTACATAAGGTACATAATCATGCACAAAATAATAACTAAAGAATTAAATAATGCATAAACAGGACACAGTTTAATGGAAAAACAACATAGTTTATAAATATGAGCCATGCTGCACTAACAAAAAGGGACGGGCTCTAATAGAGAAGAGTATACCACACTAGAGCACTAACTCAAATACCAATATAGAGACACTAGAAGAAAAAGGCCAATAAACGACTGCTATTGACAACTGTGATAGCACAAGAAAATACTTATCCTCTTGTTGGCATTAAAAACAACTTAAAACACCAAGTAGATGACTTGTGTTTGTTCCACAAAGATTTAGTTTGTAGATCTTTAAAGTTGTCCGGAACAAGATGAAGAAACCTTGTAGGTAATTTGCAAATAAACACAAAACACACACACAAGGAGAAAAGGTAACCAGAAGATCCTTAGTCAATCGACAGGATTTCTAACTATCCTTCCTTTCTTCACTAATGTTCCGGACTCCAGGAAGGAGTGGCCGATCCCTGTACCTCTTTTGGATCCGGACGTTAAACACACAATAGTAAAAGAAGTTTAGCCTCTATATCAGAGGGGTCCGTAATTGGAGATTAAAGAAGGCCACACGAAATCCTACCCCTCAACAGTTTATAGTGAGTGAAGTATCACTAAACAAAACAACAACAAAAAACACAAAAACAACAAGGTGTAGTTACTTTTTCACAGCCAATCCGGATGTAGATCAAAACCAACAGGTCACTCAAGAAACCCCTACAACCCCAACATGTTACAATGACAAACCCTTCTTGACAAAATTCCTACTCCTACAGTGGTAACTAGATAATTAAAGGATCTCTGCTCTTTTGCTCACAATCACTCTTGGTGGTAGTAGAACCTCTCAACCGTCAGCTAGCATGCGTTGGAATCGCTATCCGGACGCACCCAACCTAAGACTAGCTATCCCTTACAAGAGTACGCGGATTGTAAACCCAAACAGAAACTGCCCTTTAGTACACACAGTGTTCTAACCACCTCCCTACTGGCTCTAGGAACCGAATCAGACAGAATCTAAGGTTACTGCTCTCTCCTCTCCCTCCAATGCACACATTCCCATACACAACACCCCAAGTAATCGATTCAAAGCATTGAGATAGAAAAGCTTGGCTTTCATTAGGAGAATCAAAGATACAAAATGAACCAAGGCACTAATCACAATCATGCCTCTAATAGCTAATCCTAGGGAAACTAAAAAGTTCCTCTCTGAAAAGCTGTGGTCTTGGGAATGACAAGTGTCATTCCCTTTACTAAAAAGTAGTGGTTCCCCCTTAGCCAAAAAATCCCAAGAAAAGTGGATCTGAGATCCTATAATCCTGGATCCGTGTACTACATGCACTATACCAGAAAGTAACTACAGTTTTACTCCTAGTGCTTGCTTCCCTTATTCTATATACTCTAGTTACTTCAGTTATTACTACTACTGAATAACTAGGTTTTCTTCTTTTTTTGAGCCGTAGTCACCCCCTTCCACGCTTGCAGTCTCTGGCTTCCGCTTGCATCTTTACCCTTGGCAGGAACCATATCTTTCTTCTTCCGAGTACTCTGAGCCACAATCCTGACTACTTCCAGATCAGAATCATTGGATGAATCCAAACTCGCCGAATGTTCCGAGGACTTTGAAGTCTCTCCATCACTTGCTATTGCCTTGGAAGAAGAGTCATTGGGAATATCAATCTTGATCAGAGACACCTCGCTCTTGTCCGGAGAAAACGACTCCCTTGCACGTTTGGCCGTAATCTTTTGCTTCATCGGACTAGGAACCCAGGTCAAGGCCTAATCTTCCGATGTAGTGGGATCCTAACCTTGATCTTGAGACCTAGGTGCTGATTTCTCCTCTTCAGCACCCATGTCAATCTTGTTGGAAAGACGACCACTTGTCGAGGTCGTCACTTCTTCCTTCTCCTTTGGTGTGGTTGGCTTTGGTGATTGCATAATAGGAGACTTCCGGGTGGGCGTAGCATCCTTGATTTGCCCAGATCCTTTACCCGTACCCTGGCGGGTTTTAATACTTGCCAAGATACTCCTCATCTCTAGCAGCATCACCTCCATCGTCATTCCATACTCCACCACCACTGAAACCACCTTGGCCCCAACTTGTGACCCTTCCTTCAATACTTCCGCGTCATAGAGCTTCACTTTGTTCACCACGTCGTCCAGGTTCTCGACAAAATGAGTGAGCTTAGAGATCTCCATGTTGGCTTCTCGAGCCACCTTGTCTCCTTCACTTTCCTCCTTCAACTTGCCCTACAGATCTTTCCCTTGCTAGGACAACTTGTCCACCTCCAATTGCTTTGAGGTTTTGAGTTTAATTAAACTCTTCACCTCGGCAATCATTTCTTCCTATGAAGCCCCTCCCAAGAGCTAATGCATGTTCCGGTTATGCTCCTAGTGGAAGCGTATCAATTGCTGGACCTCTCCCAGCTCCTTCAAAATTCCGGGGATAAGGTCTGGCTTAAACCTCTCCCAGACTTCTGATTCAGAAACCCCAGAAGGTTCAGCGAGTTCTTTCCCCTTAACTCGGACTTCTCGGGTCACCTTGATGTCTGGTGCCTCCTCATTCGAGTACTCCTCATCTTCTTTCTCTTTCAATTCTGGTTCTAGGGTGATATTGTTTACCCTCATTACCTCCACTTTCTTCCATTTGATGTGCTCTCTAGTTCTCAACAGGTCATGGTGAGAATAGAGATGGACGAGAAAAGGGGAAAGTCCAGAGGGCTTGGTGTTCCCTAACCCCTTGAATAACCTATCCACAAGTTTCCCGATCACTAACCCCCAGTTCACCGGAAACTCTCTTGACAGTGCACTGAAGATGGTGTTGGCGAATGTGAAGGTGAGGTAAATAAGACGCTCCAGAAGTAGGATTGGAACTAGGAACTCTAATACTCTCCTATCCCTCCGGGCTTTACAATCCGAGACAGAGTGACCGTTGTGAGGGTGAGGTACGCTACAGAATTTCTCCTCAGCGTATCTGTTAGTCCAATTAGCTAATCTGCTCCCCTTCCGGCTAAACTCGTAAACCTCATTCTACTTCTTGGGAGTCCAACTGTCCGAGTTAGCTCTCACGGTGCAGAGCCACTCGCTAGAGGGTTTCTTCAGCAACTCCCTCACAATCTCCTCATCCCTCAAATTCTAGGGTACCTTGATCAACCCTAGACACCCCATCTTCTTTAAATCCTCCTCCGAGTTTGCTCTCTCTTTAGGGTCCTGAGGTATGCCTGGATGAATTGATTAAAGAGCTATCGCTTGTCCAGTCCTCCCCATTGTTCCTGACAATCCTGACAATCCTAACACAAGAACTAGGAAGAACTACAACTTGGACTATCACGAAGCCAATCTCACACAAGCTCTCAGGAAGGAAAGGAAGAGCAAGAAGCGCGTAGGAGAAAGAAAGAGGGAAGAGAATAAGTGAGGGGCAGGGATATGGCCGTTCTTGCCTAACCCCACATAATTATTGCCTAAACTAATGATTAGGGCTGTTAAAAAGGCCGTTGCACCTAATCATTAGATATTAAGATTGTTTTTAGAATCCCGCCTAAGTTTTTGATAGGGGTAATTAGTGCCCAGTGTACATCTTAATCACCTTCGGCACTATTCACACTACTCAGACTTGTCAACTTCGGATTCTGGTCCTAATTTTTGGTTGATATTTTGATTAAAACCAGAACCAAATGGTTCTTTCACTAGTAAAAAATTCAGCACAAAATCAACAGAATTTCAACCAAAACTGTTGATATTTTCTAAAAATTTGGTCAGGTTGATTTGGATACTTTTCTGTTGATTTTCTGTTGATTACTTACAGTTTTCTATTAACTTGTTGTTGATTTCTATTATGTATTTTATGTTGTTCAATTCTATTTCTTTTCATTTTTAAATTTTTTTTCATAGAATTTGTTATTATTTTACGAAAATGTGAACTTTTTAGGGGGATGGGCAGCTACCCAAAATTTTGGGCAGCTGCCCGAACTCCTGGACAGCTGCGGCTAGCGGGGTTTGAACCCTCTACCTCTCCTCTCACACTCCACAACCTTAGCACATTCTCAAGACCACTAGAAAATGTGCAAATGCACATGCATACATTAGTATCTTGATTCTATTTGTACATTAAATGTTCATGTCTTTAGTAATCCAGTAGACTTTGGAGGCTATTTCCGCCCATTAAAGGACTTTTTTTCAAAAAAATCAAAACTAAGAAAAGTTGGTAAATGTACTTTACTTTCACCTCCAACAATTTTTTTTGGATTTCAATCTTTTTATCAAAAGTTATGAGCTAAAATCAGAGAAGGTGTTTAGAAAATTTTAGATAAATTGTTTATTTCCACCCTTTTGATTTTGTTTGTAACTTTTTTTTGGAATACACAAATCTCATAAGGATTGCTGCAAGCAAAGCTTGGATTCATTAATAAATATTATTTAGTGTTAGTATTTTTGTAAAAAGAACCTTATTTTGTTAAAATAGCCTCTATAGTTTGATAGCTTCAAATAACATGAAGTTGTGAAAAGTTACAGAATTAAAACCTTGCAATTATAAAATCCATATTCTATTGACTTTTGAATAGTTTTGGATATTTTTTAAGGGCATTAATATGTGAACCACACCCTTTGAACCACTGTACCACACCCTTGGAGTAAATTTTAGATTTCTACCATCAAAAATTTGAGTTTGAGAATTTTGAATTCAAATTTGGACTTAGAGACCATGGTATTGTCTAGGACCATAAAAAAAGTTGCAATTCAACAACACCCAATGAAAAAGCTTATCTTTTTTTACAAACAAAAGTAAAAGTAACACTTTCCTCCCTAGCTAAACTTTTTCATTGGGTGTTGTTGAATTGCAACTTTTTTTATGGTTCTAGACAATACCATGGTCTCTAAGTCCAAATTTGAATTCAAAATTTTCAAATTCAGCTTTTCAATGGTAGAAATCTAAAATTTACCTCGTGGTGTGGTATAGTAATTGGAAGGGTGTGGTACACATATCAATTCCCATCTTTTAAAACTTATAAAAATATTTTATAAGATTATTATTTTTTAATTCATTTGGTTAGTAATAGAAGGAAAAGTACTAAAAATACCCTTTAAGTCTTTCAAAATATCAAGTTTACGCCGAAAATATGTGAAACATAAAAAATAGTCCTTATTTTTTGTAAGAATATCAATTATACTCCTATTATTTTGGAAAATTAATAAAAAACTCTTCTATTTTGAAATGTTAAATATATCTTTGTGTTATTTGAAATGTAAAAATCACCTTTGGTTTCTTGTAAGAATTTGCATTAAACTATACACTTGGATATCATGTAACAGAAAGATATTTTTGGTACTTTTAATCCTTAAGGGACATTTATGATTTCTTCAAAGAATTGAAGAGCATCTTTTATATTCGTTTGTAAAGAAATTTTGGTATTTAAAACAACAAAATGTTGTACTTTTTATATAAAATTTTGTTGAATTAGTGAAGTTGTGTCCAAAAGTATCTAGATCAACAAAAAACTGTTGAGTTTTTTGTTATTATGGTCATGTTTTTACTTGACTTTAAAGGCTGCTAATTTTAAATCTTACCAAATTATGAAAAGTAAAGAAAATAAAACCAGTCAATGTACACTCAAACTTCTAAAAGATTCTTTTTTTTTGAAAACTTCTTTTATTTTTTAAAACTTCAAAAAGATTTAATGAGGTCCAAAAAGATTTTAGAAAGACTTCAAAAACAAACCTAAACTATTGTGATAGTTTTTTTGTTAAAAATATTTTAAAGTATTTTGATGAATTACAAAATGATTCCTAAAGGACTCTAATTCAGTCTAAGAGATTCTATTTCTATAAGTATTTTGAAGTACTTTAACAAATTCCATAAAGATTTTAAAAAGATTCTCAAAGATTCCAAAAAGGTTCTTGAAAATTCTTAGAGATTTTCAAAGATTATTTGAATTTCAAAAAAGATTCTCAAAAGATTCCCAAAGATTCTCAACGATTCTCAATTGTTCTCAAACATTCCAGGAAGATTCCAAGATTATTCATAAAGATTTTCAAAAATTCTCAAAAAAATTCAAAATTTTTAGAACATTTCCAAAGATTCTCAAATATTCCAAATTATTCTCAAAAATTCTCAAGAATTCTCAAATATTCCTAAAAGGTTTCCAAAGATTCCAAGAAGATTTTCAAAAATTCCAAGAAGATTCTCAAAGATTCTCAAAGATTCTCAATTGTTTTCAAACATTCTCAAAGATTTTCAAAGATTCTCAATTGTTCTCAAACATTCTCAAAGATTCCAAAAAAGCTTGAAAAGATTTCCAAAGATTCTCAAAGATTTCTAAAATCTTGAAAAGATTCTTAAATATTCTTAAAATTCCTAAAATGATTCTCAATGATTCCCAAAAGATTCTTGAAGATTCTTAAAGATTTACAAAAAATTCTCAAAAGATCCTCAAAAGATTCCAAAATTTCTGTTGATTTAGATAATGGTGTCCAAATCAACTGAACGTATTTAGTTTTTTACATAATTTTGTTAAATTAGTCATTTAGCATGGGCAGGTGCCCAAATCAACAAGAAACTGTTGGTTTTCTGTTGTTTTGGACGGAGTTTTCTAGTAGTGTTGCGTCACGAGCTTGCTACTCCCACATAGTACTCTTGATATTTAATTGTGTAGACCCACAACACTATAGATCTATAGTGGGAAGTTTATTGTTTGCTACAACAGCTCGTCCTTACATTTCTTACTTTGTCAATGTGATTAGTCGCTACATGGAAAAACACAAATTTGGAGAGTCTTGTATCCTATGGAGTAGCAAACTCTAGCCTACTGTATCTTTTTTTACTAATGAGGTTGAATACCGAGTGCTACACAATGCTGCAAATGACGTTATTTATCTACAAAGTCTTTTAAACAAACTCGGGCAAACTACTCACGACCCAACGACCATTTTTAGCAACAACACATCATGCATTCGTCTTGTAAGCAATCTAGTGCTTCACAACAAAATAAAGCACATTGAAATTCAAGACCACTTCATACAAAAGAAAGTCTAGAATAAGGATGTATTTGTGAAATTTGTGCCATCATGCCAATAAGATGCAAGTTTGCTCACAAAACCACTAACCCTAACTGCCTTCACAATCAACAGGCACAATATAGGACTGCAACCCTTGCCAACCAAATGAAGACTCTATATACAACCTCTCGCAAACCTAAGCTTTATTGAACTTGGACTATGCCACCCTTTAATCCATAAGGCTTTCATTGTAATCTTATATTTGATGTGGGGAGAATTAATTTTTGACTTCCTATCATGATTATTCCACCATGCACATGGATCGGCAAAACACTTTAACCAATCCTGCTCATCCAAAGATGTATGCTCTACTACCTGCGTTGCGACAGTTCAATTCCTACTCGCACTCTTCAACTCTTCCTCCGCCAACGCTTTACGCCTACGACTATTGTGCACGCGACCTGACCCCAACAACCACCACAACGCCTTATCAAACAACAACGCACAAACACGCCATAGCAATAGCATACAAAGAAAAACAATCACCACTCCAAACTCCACCTGCAAGCAAGAGACGCAACTCTAAGATTTTGCCTTTTTAACAATCTACAGTGGAAATATTACAAGCAAGTTTCCCGACACTCATCAATGACAAAGAATCAATACGTGCTTCAAATTCAAATCAAGTCTCCTCCAGCAACAAAATCCCTTACGCCATCAGTGACTACGCTAACGCTCTCAACCACGTTTGCTCCTTCAGCACAAACAAAGCCAAAAAAGTGATTTTTGAGCAAGGGAGGGTGTTGAATATAGCCACTCCATCCAAAGTTACACGTAGCCCTTAGTCCGTAGAAGTTTATCATTTGCTTTAGGTTATCATTCATCCACTTCATCCAATTGTACGTATAAACTTACAAGCACATGCTTGAGCTAGTCATTTGAGCAACACGAGCAGCCTTTGCTGCATCTTTTTTGGATCAAACTTCTTTCATTGATTTGTGTCTATAACTTTTGCCTTTACATGTTCTTTTTTAAATATCAAGTGAAGAAGCTCAAATTGCCTAAACAGAAAATAACATTGACTGAAGACTATTGCAATTTAAAACTTTACACACTTGGGCTCTACTAGTTTGATTAGCCTCAAAATCTACTAAGGCAAAAGCACCCATACCTAATAAATTAAGAGATTTTGCAATCAACTACAAAGAGTTTTAGGCAACAAATAATTTTCCCATGTAGGAAGATAAGAAATATTGACTTTGCAAAAATTTCTTAATTCTAGTTGCAAAACTAAAAATATTGTGAATTTTGGAAGTCAAAAAGTATTTTAGGCCCATGGCCATTGTTAAGACACATGTATTTTTGCTCAATAAAGAGACCACTTCATGCTCATTATGACACTAGAAGCAAAGGACATGTGTCATGACTTTATTGTGAACACAATGCTACTATATTTAAAAATCATAATCACAAGAAGAAAGAATTGTCCCAAACAACTAGGTTACAACAACTGCAAATGTCCTAAAAGACTATACAATGACTCAAATTACAGTTGATTAGGACATTTGCAGTCGTCGTGAACTAGTTGTCTATTGCAAGTTTTCTTGTAGTGAATGTGAATCCAACAATGCATCCTCTAAAAACAACCATTTGCTTTTATAGTAATGAAGTCTAAAAGAACTTATTTCTGCTCATGTGGAACTCCATTTGCAAGCTTGGAGTGTTTAGCACAAAAAACTAGAAGGGACTAATGTGCTCATACAATTGTGCACCATTTCCAAAATAAACTTAAATCACATGCTAATAATAGTGATTTTAAATAATTAGTGTTATAAATTAGTAACTCATGATAATAGCTTAGTGTTTCCAATAATTTCACATTGACCTCCTTTAAATTAGCACTAAGCTAAAATTAAGCTCATCAAGGTTCCTGAACTCCAACTAATGGCTTCTATTGTATGTTTTGAAAAATTGAAATCAAATCACACTTGTGGACTTTTCTCTGTAAAGAATTTTCATAAGAACAAATCCTTCAATTTATATATTTGTCTCAAACATAAAGGATTGCATGTGCTTGCTTTTGTATATTGCATACCTTTGCATGAACTAGAGCAACAATCACACATATTAATTTAGAACCTTTTAGATCTACTAGTTGATTTTGAAGTTTGGTAGATTTAAGTGAGTTTTTAAAACAATGACCAAAATTTTGAGGATAAAAATATTTTGTCATAAAAATATGTAAAAAATTCAATAAAAAATGAAATTTTTACAAAACAAAGCCTTATTTTTAATCGCCATTATGCATATGCATTTTGCATTTGATATGTAGAAAAAAAAACACACTACTTTTATTTTTCTTTACATTTACACTTTTTAAAACTCCATCATGTAGGTGTTTATTGGTTGTATGTTTAGCTCTCCTTATCTCATTTATCTCTTCTATAATTCTTTCAAAAGAATTTATGATAGACTAATTTATAAAAAGATCAAATTTAATTTGGTAATATCCACTATTTTCTACAGTTTCATGTTTTTCAATTTTTAAAATTTAACATATACTAATCTAGCTTTGAGTTTGGTGTGATAGCCATAATCTTGTAGCCAAAAAATTTCATCTATTTTTGATACTTCATAATTTAGTTCTATAAATTGTAAAATGGAAGCGTTTGTGTGATAATAAGCAAAGAATTGATTAGTGTTCTAAAAAACATATTCATAAATGTTAAAGTCATGTATGATTAAAACATATATAACTTGATTATTGTTTTCAATGCTAAAACTCCAAAATATTTAAAATATTTAATTTTAAAATATAAATATCTTGCCTTTAGTAAACCATATGACGAATTTTATGTTTGGATCACATTTATCACAATATGATGTTATCCAATAATTTTTTGTAACACCTATATGAGAAAACAATGTATCAACAATTATTTTAGACTTTCATGGAATTGTTGTAAGATGTAAATTTTTGAACTCTTGTATCCAAGAAGTAAATGCAAATTTTAAAAATTTGTAAACATTAGTAGCAAATAACTCTCCAAGTTTATGAATTTCTTCTAAAGCTAGTTTTACAATGTTGTTTGGTCAACTTAATTATGCATATTTGTAAGTATTGATTATAAATAAATAGGTGTATTAAATAGATATGAATTTTTCAAAGCCATTTTAATAAAATAAAATAATTAATATATTCTAGTTTGGAATTAAAACAATCTAATTACAAAGTTTTGGCTTAAAACTATTTTTTTGATGTTACATAAATTCAGATGTAATTGTTTAGGTGGAATGTACTTACATACCAAGATTGTCAAGATAACTATTTAGCCTCCAACCAATCTTGACCATGTCTCTACTAGTTTTCTCTTGACCTCATTCAAGAAATTCTTCATGTTCATAAATAATTTCTAAAAGGTTGTAGTATTTTTGGCATTTATAATTCGGAAATAATATATCTATGTATATGCCTAGTAATTTGTTGTTTTCCATGAGCACGTGTGTTTGAGATAATTCAATTACTTTCAATGGATCAAATTTAGGATGTATATTTCTTAATTTTTAACATTGAACAAATTTAGTCACACATTTAGAAATTCTTATACCTAGTGCTTTTAATTTTTGTATTTTTTCATAAATACTACTAGTTGGTAAATCTATTTAGCTAAGCTAAATGAATAATGGTGACTCCACTTAGCATAGATTGAGATTTGTACAAAAAATTAAACAAAAATCTATTTAGCATCCATGTAGCATCTATTAAGTATAGGTTTATATTTGTATTTTAAAAAATCCATTTGTAACTTTTGCACTTTTACCTTTTTCCAAATGTACACTCTACTCTATTTACAATTTTTCTTTAATTGATTAATTTTGTGCTCTACTCTATTTTTAGGTGAAAATCAAACTAGAAATGGATTCATCAAACCGTCGCACATGCACACACATCATATTTTTGTATCCATTTAGCATCTGTTTTAGTATAGGTTGAGATTTATATAAAAAAATCCATTCATAAATTTTGCACTTTTACTTTTATCCAAACTTGTACTCTATTCTACAGTGATAAACAAAACTTAGTACTCTTTTAGAAATTGAACTTCAACATACTATTGCAAACAATGTACATAATATTTTTTAGAGCTATAAGTTGTATTAAACAGCAAATAGAGTTGTGTACATGTACACAAACTATAAACCAAATTAAAAACTACATATTTTACGACCTATAATCAATATTAGTTCTATGCAAGTACTCAGTGTTGTTTAACCTACTTCTTTGAACTATAATATTTAGTCCAATAGCCTCTAGCAGCCAACATAACATCGACTCTTTGCGGCATGCTTTTGTACAATGCCAAGTAATCCTCCTGGCTAAACCCATAAAAAATTATACACACGCTTGCACAATTTTTCAATTCCTCTTAGAAGTAGAAAACTTATTCAACCATCATTTCAAAAAGCTCAAAAATGCTCTATGGGATTCAAGTTAGGTGATCAAGAGTAAGCCATTAGAAAAGTTCAAATAATTGTGATTTAAGTCATCATTGCACCAACTTGTTTGAGTGTTTTAGATCATTATCCTATTGAAACACTAAGTTGGTTGGATCTATACTATAATGCCAGATTGTAAACCACAAAAAAAATTCTAAAATAAATTGATTTGGGCTTATGCTGATGCATAGTACCTTCAATTCTATAACATGCTTCTGCTCCAAATGCTGTCATACAACCCCAAATTTTGACATGCCTGTCACCATGTTTTGTTGTTTGACAAACATGTTGCAGTCAAACATATTCTTCATCTTTAATCCAACACCATGATCTACCATCTAAATTAAACATGTTTATCTTTCTCTCATCATTGAAAATAAATCATTTTTAATCATGAATTGTTGAGTTTGCATACCTTTGAGCAAACCTCAATTGTGCCAAAGTATGTCTTTGTGCCAAAAAAATTCTTTTGCTAAATAGGTGCAGCAAAACCTTCTTCATTCAAAGCGCGCTTCACAATAATGTCAGACACAATTTGACCTATCTCATTTTGAAATTCCATTGCTGCCTTTGATGCAATTTCAAGATGACCTTCAGTGAGCAAAGTCACAAAGTTGCCTCTGTTGTGCATTAAGATGCTTTGGATGCCCTCTTCTTTGTTTCTCCACCTCTCTAACAATCTCTTTTTGTAATTGAGCCACCCACAATTGACTCATACCAACTGAAATTGCTACTTTTCTTATTGACTTGCCACTCCTAAGTTGAGACATTGCAACGTTCTTCTTCATCTCATTTATAGGAGCCATACTCAAATAACAAAGAATCTTAAGAATCCCCACAAAAAGTAGAGACGTCTAGTTGCAACACCTCAAAAACCTTTTTGAAACAAGCACAGGCAGATAGAGAAACAAATATTGAAGTGCGGCAGAAGGCCGTAAACAAAATTGAGTACTTGAATCTTAGCCGCTTTAGATTCTCTATTTAGTAGAGCTTTATCATCTTTTCACTTTTTGTGTTCACACACATGATTGAAACAAATTCTTTACACTTTTTGAACTAACTCTTTGACAATTCATATTTTTAATCATCAAAAAATACTAATTGAAGTTTGCAACTCTATTTGAATACTCAATTTTCTTCCTCACTATATGTTTATATATATATATATATATATATTGTTTGGTCAAACTTGCACTATACTCTATTTTTCAGTGGGAATTGAACTAAAAATGGATTCAACAAACCAACACACACTCACATAGTTTTTTTATTTAAAGTATATTAACATCTCTAGACATACTTTGTTCTTTTTCATAAAATTTTAAAGCAATTTCAAGTTGATGCTTATGTTATTTTTCCCTCTTCATGAGCCTTCCATACATTGATGTTCTAAATGAAAATTTACTTTACAAAGAGAGCAAATGCATGTATTTGAAGACACTGTATTAAATTCATAAGTTGTAAATTTTTAATAATTTCTAAGCAAGAAAATGACTTGAATAGAAAACATATAAAACTAAGTTTCAAAAATTATGAATGGATAAAAGAAGAATGCTTGTGTACCGAATTTACATGAACTTAAAGTTGATTTTTGTAATTAAAGTAAAAGACAAAGTAAACAAACTTAACCCCTCAAGGCGCATGCACTTTCTTGAGTATCTCAAAAAAAATTCTTGGATGA
This sequence comes from Ulota crispa, assembly GCA_963920765.1. Classification (NCBI taxonomy): domain Eukaryota; kingdom Viridiplantae; phylum Streptophyta; class Bryopsida; order Orthotrichales; family Orthotrichaceae; genus Ulota; species Ulota crispa. The sequence continues at coordinate 29,740,927 of OY987242.1, forward strand.
ACAAAATGCCAACATTTTGATAAGTTGCATCAATTTTTTTCAAATTGTAACCATATAAATTCAAACTAGATATGTTAGAGATCACATAGGAAAAGAAAACACAACAATATCACTTATGGATTGAAAGATTATAACTTTTGATCAAGAGAGTGTTAAAATTATGAAAGTGATTTGAAGTCTTTCAATCCTCTTTTCACATTTAAAATTTAAAATTGAAGATACTAAAAAAAATATGAATATGTAAAGTACAATATGTGTAACTGTGATAGCACAAGAAAGTACTTATCCTCTAGTTGGCATTAAAAGTAACTTGCAACACCAAGAAGATGACTCATTTTTGTTCCACAGGAACTTAGTTTGTAGATCCTAAAGATAACCAAAACAAGATGAAGAAATCCGGTTTATAATTTGCAAGTAAACACAACACATAGACAAACATACACACTTGGGAGAGTAACCAGAAGTTATTGTATTGGTAGATTTGATTCTCTGATTGTACCCTCCTATTCATACCAACAATCCGGACTTCCGGAAGAAGTATCCAATCCTAGTATCTATTCTGGATCCGGTTATGACATAAATTACAGAACAAAAGTTTAGCCTCTATATCAGAGGGTTACGCAATTTTGATTAAGGAAGGCAGCGTAGGTTCCTACTCTTCAAAAGTTTAAAAGTGACTGAAGTATCACTAAACAAAACAACAATAAAGAACACAAAAACAAAAGGGTGTAATTACTTCCTCACAGCCAATCCGGAAGTAATTCCAAACTGACAAGTCATGCAGGAAACCCTCACAACCCCAAAGTACTACAACAACAGACTCTCTCCTACTCGGTTCCCGTTGCTAAGATGGTAACCAGATAATTAATGGATTCCTATTTTATTGCTCATGATCACTCTTGATTATAGTGGAACCTCTCAAGCCATCAATTAACAGGCATCAAAATCGCTATCCAGATCGCCCTAGTCTAAGGGCGGTTATTCCTCACAAAAGTATCCGGATCATAAACCCCAAAACAAATATTGTCCTCTAGTACACACAGTTTTCCAACCACTTTGAATTGCTTCTAGACACCGAGTTAAATAGGATCCAAGGGTTACTCCTATCCCTCTTCCCTAACACTTGCATTCTCATGCACAAGACACCAAGTGATCAATTTAGAGTTCTGAGATAAGAAACGTTGCTTGCATTTAGGAGAATTAGAAATATAAAATTGTCCAAGGCAACAAGGTTCAAGGCTGCTTCTAATAGCTAATCATGAAGAATATCCTAAAAGGTACTCTTTTGGTTTGCTACTAAACAGGAAATGACACGTTTCATTCCCTAATCCAAAAAGTGGTGGTTCTCCTCTGTCTTGCAAAGTTCACGAGATAACAAATCTTAGATCCTAAAATTCTGGATCTGGATGTCTAGGTTCATCTCATCAAGAAGTAGCCAATTCTAATTTCCTGAAGTAAAGAAACTTTATTTTATTTATCCTAGTACTACTATTCATACTACCACAGCATTACTAGGCGTCCTTCCTTTCCTTTGAAGCAATGGCCACCCCTTTCAGGGTCAATTGCTTTTTGCCAACTAGCGCTCAAGTGCCCTTTGTTGTCTTCCTTTTGTGCTAACAAGATTTCTTCCCTCTTTGTGACTACCCGTTCAAGATTGGAATCTCCAGATTCTTCTCGCAACTCTTCGGAATCACTCTTGCTTTCTGTGCTGGAAGCGGATGGCTTGTTATCTAGGTTGATTGGGACTGGTGAAGTCAACTCCCTTCATAGCTTTTCTGTGGTCTTTCTCTTCACCGGGCTTGGTGCTTTTGAGGGGCCTCCGCTATCAGGTGTCACCCAGGATTGGCTTCTGGTCCTAGATCCGGGCGTTGACTCTTCTAGCCTGAAGTCCACCTTACAGAGTAGCCAAGTAGAACTTGGGGTTCTAACCTCCCTAGTTTTATCTTGTTCCAAGGGACAAGGTGACGGGGGTAGAGGAGTTCTCTTGACAGGGGTAGCTCCTTTAGCTCTTCCAGATCCTTCTCCTCTTTTTGCTCTTACTTGGAGGCCATTCAGAATGTCCTTCATCTGCTGCAAGACCAACTCCATTCTCTTCGCATACTCCTCTAAGACCCCGACCAGCTTTGACACCAGCTGCAATCCTTCTTTTAGGATTTCCGCATCAAACAATTTGAACACTACATTCATTAAATTGGGAAAAACGGACATTTTGGGAATTTCGGCCTTTTTTTGTTAGGTGTGCACTTGACTATTTTCCAATGAGATAAGATGTATATCTTCCAAAAATATGCTCTTTGTTACCCAAGAAGCCAAGAATCTTCTAGAAATACACTCTTTATGAACCAAAAAGCTAAAAATCATCCAAAAATACGTTCTTTATTACCAAAAAGTCAAGAACAAGACCTATTTGTTCCACAAAATAACAATATTTCTGAAATTTTGGACACAAAGTTCATTAACTACGTGTAAGTTGACCACCTTAAACATTTAAGTTGACCTCCTTAAACGTTTCAATTGACTTGAGAGGTTTTAGGTGAAATACAATTTGGGAATTTTTTTTTCCCAATTTAATGAATATCGTGTTTTTGGCTTTATTTACCATGTCACCCGGAATTATCACAAAGTTCCAAAGATTGGTAATGTCACGGAATGCCTTGTCGGCCAGCTTAGTCTCCTCTGCGTCCTGCTTTAATTGGGCCCGTAGGTCAATCACCTGTCCAGACAGCCTCCCAATTTCCACCTCGCTTGTCATCTTGATTTGGCGGAGAGTCTTCACTTTATCAAATATTTCATAAAGGTGAAAGACGTCTACCAGCGCACATAACTTACCAAGTATTTCCTGGTCAGACATAACCCTCAACTAAATCACCTCCAATTGAATCATAACCTCAGTGAAAGGTCGGGTCACCCTGGACGTCTTCACGTCCGGTTTGTTTGGTGCTCCGGTCTCCTCAATCGGCTCCTTACCTTTCCTTGTGGCTTCCCCCTTCTTCTCCTGATCGGAGACCTCCTTCTTCTTCTCTTCCTTCTTCTCTTCCTTCACTTCCTCCTTGGATTCTTCTTCCAGTTCTGCCTCTGGAATAAGGCAATGCTTTAGTATTACTAGGGCTGACCTATAGGCTACCCTCTTGTTCTTGGCTAGTAAGCCCAGTGAGTAATATAGGTGGTATAGAAAGGGGCTAAGCCTGGAGGCTTTAGTATTTCCTAACGTTCTGATCATTTTCAAAACTTGATCTCAGATCACTACACCCCAACTCACTAGTCTATCCCCCAATAATGATCCGTAGATGGTATTGGCGAGGGTAATTGTCAAATATGCAGGTCGTTCCGGAAGTAGAATGGGGATCAAAAACTCAAGTAATCTCCTCTTGCGGGGAATCTTACATTCTGCCACCGAATAACCATTCTTTGAGTGAGGTCCAGTATCAAATTTACCTATATAGAACTCGTCGGTTCGGGATGCCAACTCCTCTCCGACGGAATCGAAATGGTAAATCGCACACCAATCCTCCTTTGTCCACAAACCCGGTCGAGCTCGCTTTGTGCAGTCCCATTGGCTCTACGGCTCCTTCAACACTTCCCGGACCATATCCTCGTCCTTCAAACTCCATGGCATCTCCAACAATCCTTGACAGCCCATCTGTTGCAAATCATCTTCCAACATTTGCCGCTTACTGGGCTCCTTAGATATGCCCAAGGTCACAAACCGGAGGGTTATATGCGGTGATTCTTTCCCCATCGTTCCGCTGGTGCTCCAATCCGAAAGCTACAAAAAACTAGTACAATCCCACAACTAATCTCTGACAACACTCAAACTTGCTCAGTCGCTATCCGGAGGTAATAAAAGGAAAGTGAGGGCAAGAAGGTAAGTGAGGGACATCTTTGCCCTTCCCTCCTAATTCCAATTCCAATGGTTGGTCAAATTGTTGCAACTGTTGGGATGTGATGATTAGAAGTTTAAACGCCTTATCCCTAAACATTGTTAGGGATGTGACTGAAATCATTCGGGTACCGGGCCAATCCTGATACCAAGGCCGGTATTGTTTCTATGAACTCTTGGACTGCTTCGATACCATCGCCGCCTTTGAAAATACTTGAGTCTAGATTCAGAGATGAATTCCGGACTCCTATCCGGATTAAAGGGCGACCCATAATGTCCCTGCTTAACCGGTTTTACTAGTCCCGGATTACTATGATATTCCAAACCTTTGTTTCAGCTATTCTCCCATTCATGGTTAAGAAAACAAGAAGTTTTGGACTGGAAAGGAGTGGTTTATTTGGAATTTTCAAAAATATGTCTATTTAGTAAATTCTGGATTGTCACAGTAACCCTAACCAATTTACGGCTTCTTAAAATCTACTTTACAATTTTTTAATTTAAGTTTCTAATGTGATTAATTCTCCAAGTTATAGTGTACTTTAGGCTCATTTCTAAGAGCTCTCAACACTAGAAAGTGAAAATTTGCAATGGACACTCCTGCACAAAATCTTAAATAGAAAAATCATAATTAGTCATTCTCACAATCAGACTTTTGATACTAAAACAAGACTTCAATAAGAACTTTAAAAAAAAAATATTATGATTAATCATGAAGAAAGTTTAGGCATCCCATATTACAAACAAGGAGGGACAATTTTGGTTCCCTTGGGCCTTGAGGGGTTAAGGCAACCATCACTCTAATCCTATTTTTGTTACTTTATTTTTAATTCTATTACTTTACTCTATTTGTTTCTTATTTTATTTTCAAACTTACTAAAATTAATCCATAAAGAACCAAATTGTATTTTTTGGCATGTGCTCAATTCTACACAAATAAGGACATCCTTCCATGTGAAGGGGTGGAGGTGGGGGTGGAGCTCCTTGATAATCGGTCACATGGGGTTCCAAAGAAAATCAAACTCCCATCTAACTAATCAAACAAGATTTCAAAAAAACAAAAACTCCCATTTGACTGATTATCGATGTGCTATAGTGAGCAACACCAGCCATCCCTTCACATAGAAGGACGCCCTCAGAGATCAAGATTATCAGAAATGTAAAGTTCTGAGCTTGAGTCTTCCCTACAATTCTTAGTATGCAACACGTGACTAACCCCACAGTGGGGTTGCTTCTTTATTTCACTGTATCCTCTCATTGATGCAGACAATCATAGCACATAGTTTTAGCCAAACATCTTAATCCTTTAAGGACCACACCCATTTTCACAAAATCCACTAAAAATAGGGGCTCTAAGCTTAGATGTGCAATTGACTCAAATATGGACCCATTTTTAGTAATCCAATTGAATGAATGGGAGTACACCTTGTTTATTGTAAAGCACCAAAATTTTAGCTAGATCTGCCGTTGGAGGTGAAACATTATAATGATTGAGTGAGCCGTATGCGGAAAATCTATAGTGTTTCATGCTTGTGTGGTTTTGAATGTTAACGCTTCATGCAAGCTTTGATTGAAAAGAGCCTTACATTTCTAGAAAGTACGGTTTTCCACCTTTCCAACAAGACTAGTTTCACACAAAATAGACAAAATATCAATCACAAGGTGTAGCTAAGTGGACAAAAAGGGTCAAAAAACCCACTTTCTTTGCTACCCTAAAACGGTTCTACAAGAAATTTGATAATTATTCTGGAAAATCCAATTGGTGAAGACAATCAAGAATTGGTCTTAAATGTAGGATGACAAATTTTAAAGCCAAAATGACAACAACATTTCAGTAGATCTTCAAATACTACAATTATACTACTACTGTATATGAAAACAATACAAGTGTATTTCTTAAGCAATTTGAATTTTTTTAGAATTGTGCAATTGAATTTGACATTCTTCTTGCATACATGATGTATTGTATTGTTGCTTTGATCCATCTTTGACAAAAATTGGATGCGTATTTTGAGACAATGTGTTATAAACACCATTATTTGTCAACTCGCATACCCAATTGCATTGTTATTTTTTTAAATGGATGCAAAATTCTTGTGATCACAAGCATTCTTCAAGACTAGATTCCATATTATTGAGCGATTTGAACCTACAAGCCAAAAACCACTCCCACCGACCAAAATATGGTCGCGTGGTCCTTAAAGGGTTAACCCCCAAAGGACCAAGCCCATTTTTTTGTGAAAATCACTAAAAATTGCCACTATTGGGAGAATGAGCACAAAGGTAGGAAAAAAAGCTTTTTTGAAAATTCATCTGTAGGATCTTGCCCTAGGCTATGGGAGGTACTCGTGGAAAAAAAATCAGCTCATTTTAATTATAGAATGAGATATTGACATCCAAAATGCAAAAAAAAGTTTTTTTCACTGCTGCCCAAAAATTGCAAAAGCCTTTGATTGCTTCAATATCAAAAATGTTGCTCTACGCAAAGTTGAGGTTTATTTTTTCCATGTTGAAAACTGTGGGAGAATTTTCAAATGGATTGGATGTGTGGATCATACTTTGTAGAATATGGCAACATTGTAAGGCCATGAAATTTGCATATATACTAGGCAAGATTGGAGGATTTATGTAAAACTGAGAAACATGAGTTACTTTGATCCAAATGGTAAAAACCAAGGAATCCTAGTCTACTACAACTTGGAAAATAAAGTCAAAAAAAAATTAAAGCACCAAATTTAACAAGGGGCAAAAGGAATGGAGATTTGGGAGTTCCATACTTGCCCGCAAACTAAAACTTCTCAACCATCAATTAGAATTGAATGATTCAAATCTTTCCACATATATAAAAATTTAAAGAATAAATTTTGGATTATTATTATTTTTTAAATGTAATTTTTAAAGAAGATTTTTGGGCTGCCCGGATTGCACGCCCTCCCCCATCTTTTAGAAATTCATGCATAACTTCTTCAATAAATGTCAGAATGAAGAAAAAATTAGATGTGCATGTACATCTTTGAATTCCCCACCAACTTCAAAAATTTCAAAAGTTTATAAAATCTAATTTAGTTATAAGTACATGCATGAGGTCCATTTGTCCCCAAGGGGACAGTTGGTGATTTAGGGGTTAAGCACAATGGTGTTTCTTGAGCCACAAGCAAAGTGCATACCTTATTGTTGGTAGTGGACTTTACTGTCACTTAAAAGTGTAATTTACATCATTTGAAGCTTTGACAATTTCGAAAGTCTGTTTATTGATTGCTTTGCTCACGTTTACTGGTTGATTGTGTTTCCATGATTTCGAGATTTGTTTAGTTTGGAAGAGAAAAGCTCATCGTACAGTAGTAGATGTCAAATAACAGGGAAGCAGCAATGCTGCACTCTAGTTAACCCTTTTAACCCCTGAACGGCCCAAAAGCCCTTTGTCGTTGTATGTACGGTTGTATGTACAGATGTATTTGAGCTGTTTGAGGGTTTTTCAAAAAAAATTATGCACCTACCATTATACAACCCTTCAATATGTATGGTTGTAACACTTAATTTTCAAGTGATTCAAATTTCTAAATATTGGCCGCAACCGTATTTGGTACCGTATCTCCAGAGCCCAAGGGCCCTTCAAGGGATAAGGACCACGCGACCATATTTTGGTCGGTGGGAGTGGTTTTTGGCTTGTAGGTTCAAATCGCTCAATAATATGGAATCTAGTCTTGAAGAATGCTTGTGATCACAAGAATTTTGCATCCATTTAAAAAAATAACAATGCAATTGGGTATGCGAGTTGACAAATAATGGTGTTTATAACACATTGTCTCAAAATACGCATCCAATTTTTGTCAAAGATGGATCAAAGCAACAATACAATACATCATGTATGCAAGAAGAATGTCAAATTCAATTGCACAATTCTAAAAAAATTCAAATTGCTTAAGAAATACACTTGTATTGTTTTCATATACAGTAGTAGTATAATTGTAGTATTTGAAGATCTACTGAAATGTTGTTGTCATTTTGGCTTTAAAATTTGTCATCCTACATTTAAGACCAATTCTTGATTGTCTTCACCAATTGGATTTTCCAGAATAATTATCAAATTTCTTGTAGAACCGTTTTAGGGTAGCAAAGAAAGTGGGTTTTTTGACCCTTTTTGTCCACTTAGCTACACCTTGTGATTGATATTTTGTCTATTTTGTGTGAAACTAGTCTTGTTGGAAAGGTGGAAAACCGTACTTTCTAGAAATGTAAGGCTCTTTTCAATCAAAGCTTGCATGAAGCGTTAACATTCAAAACCACACAAGCATGAAACACTATAGATTTTCCGCATACGGCTCACTCAATCATTATAATGTTTCACCTCCAACGGCAGATCTAGCTAAAATTTTGGTGCTTTACAATAAACAAGGTGTACTTCCCATTCGTACAGTTGGATTATTGAAAATGGGTCTATATTTGAGTCAATTGCACATCTAAGCTTAGAGCCCCTGTTTTTAGTGGATTTTGTGAAAATGGATGTGGTTGTTAAAGAGTGACAATAAAATTCACAACCAACAATTAGGTATGCACTTTGCTTGTGGCTCAAGAAACACCACTATGCTTGAATTATAAGGTAGTATGCTCTAATTGTGACCCACTCATAGCGCCCCATAGGATATGAAGTGATCCTTGAATGGACCCAAAGAAAAGGTGTATTCTATTGCAAGAGCCAATTGTACTCCTTAATTTCACCCATCTCCTGGGAGACCTAGAATCACAAATAAGTGTCTACTATAGAAAACTTTGAAAACTCATCAACAATTCAATAATGCTTCAAAAAATTTGGAAACGTTTGTGTTACATTTAACACCCATTTCTCTTTGTCTCAAAATTAAACAAAAAAAATTCCTGTCTCGAAAGCCCATGAAAAAGCAGACCAGCCCTTACAGTGACGGTTCTGGAGCATACTACCTTATCAGCAGAGCATTCTCCTCTTAGAACGAAAGGCTCCCATAAAGCCTTCTTATGGCGATATCTCCACCAGACGGAAATCTTAACACTGGGGTATTTAGACTAGCACAACTACTCATTTAAAATGATTTTGCACACACCAAGAAAACGTCAGAACCAAGATACCTTTGGGAAAAACGTTCAGATATTAAAAACACATCGTAAAATCCTGAGACTTTATCAATCTTGAAAGACAGAAAAACAACGTTGGTGCAGTGGATTTGAAAGTCCTCTTATTTTTCTGACAAGGAGAATTGCCAGCTAACTTCATCACATGATGATCGGCAAAAAGATCAACCCTACCAACCGAATTACTACTTACACCTTGTAACCTGTCAATGTACCACCCCGGCCAACAATCTCACCAACACAGAACCACGCGTAGCACTCTCCTGCAAACAATGCGGCAATGCTAAATTCTTCCAACTTCATATCAGTTCTATTCCTCAACTTCTGCTTGACGAAGTCCAACTCCTTCCAAAAAGCCTCGTACCTCCCGGGTAAACTACAGCAATCACAGAAAACCAGTCATACTGTCAATTACACTGCCGCCAAACCAGGTAACCATCACATACTTCTAAAGATATTGCTTAGTAACGCGTGATTTTGATCTCGTAACATGCATACAATACTAGCTGTAATACCGATTACCTCAATAAGAGATACATCCATGCATCCCTAAAAGAAGATGATCAAGCTAGATTTACCGCTAGACTAACTGGTCGGTATTCTGGAACCTCGTAATTCGCATAATCACGTGTTTCCTACACTAAATCTTGTCTTTAAATATCACATTATCGAGCGAGAGGGAAGGGAAGGAAGGAGTATATCTACAATTACGTCGGAGGTGCAGGCCAGGTCAACAAGGAATAGATCACGGCTTCAGTGCACAGAATAGGAAGCGTAAAGATTCGGTATCCAAACGAAAAGGAATCTATTCACGATCCGAGAAAAAGAAAGAACCAAAGATGAAGTGTAGAGAAGGCAGAGCGATAATAGCGAGACGAGGGGATCTAAAACCCTAGAAGCAGTACAAAAAGAGGGCGGACCTGGCGAGGCGCGTGTAGAAAAGCTGTTTGGAGAGCTCCTGGCACTTCTGGACGGTCGGGGGGTCCACGACGTGGTGCTTGTTTTCCTCCATGAGCTGCTTGTAGAAAGCCGAGCCGCGCTTGGTGGCGATGTCCGTCGCCACGGCAGCTTTGCTCTGCAGCTGGCGCATGAGAGACGCCATATCTCGAACACTCCACACAACGAAGAGGAAAGAGTGACGGACGGGAAGCTCCGACGAAACCCTAAGATGCCCGCAGAGCTGAACCAGCTCTGGCAAATTCAACAACAGCGGCTCTGCGATGGTCGAGTGCAACAAAACCACAAGCGCTCTCGTTCCCACACAATTGGGCCAACCAAGACGAGAGAGACACTGCTGGACTATTGACGCCCGTCGAGACCCGCCTTGTCGCAGGTGCATGTCAGCGGTGGTACTGATACCCTTATGGACCCGTCGAGATCCGCCTCGTCGCATATGCATGTCACCACTATTGTTGGTACCCGTGGGGACCCGTCGAGAGCCTGTCGTCCCCGTGTTTTTGCTCTCCGGGATAACCCAAATTCCCCTGGAATAGGGTTGGAATCAGGTGAATGCATTTTCAGTATACTTTCGAATGATTATTAGTTTTGAAACCAATACTACATTTGCGAAGTCTTCGAGAAGTGAATTGAATTGACAAGGAGACATTCTATTATTGCATCTCAATAGGAGTTTTTTTTAGTTAAACCCTAAAATATTTTATGTATGTTTCACAAAGAAAACACTCAAAATAGGTTGTTTTGATAGCAAATGCAAACAAAAACGCTTTAAAATAGAATTTTGATGTCATCTACTGTAGGATTTAGTAGTACACTACTTCATTATAATATGGTAAAATTTTGAAAGATGTTTATTGCATCAATTGTGAGATTACAATGTTTGAAGTGAGAAATGTTTTTTTGGAGATTTAAATTCTAGGTAGCTCTAATTTGTGAAGGCTATTCCACTAGCAATTTTAACTTTTTTGCTTGAACTCTTTTGGATTGATGCTTGTGATATAGCTAGCCATATACTTAACAAACTTCATTACATTTTGAATTAGAGAACACATACTAAACAACTAGAATAATAAATTAGCTTCAAAAAAATATCATTCAAAGCCATTTTTTCAACAATTTTTAGCTTCCACATATAATGATTTTTTCAAAATAAAAATAGTAGTACTTTAGATTTTAGTTAATAGCTTTACATGAGGGAAAAAAGAAAAAAGGAAATTGGCCAAAAATTGTGGTTTTGACAAGCTTGATCAACACAAGGCCACTTCTTACAAAGGGGAAGTAAAGGGCAGTAAGTAGAAAAAATTGCCTTCATCAAATGAGGTTGAGTTAGAATTGACAAAGAAGATTCTCTACCCCTCATCCTTTAAGCAAGATCCCAAAATTTTAGCGGTAGTATAAAAAAATTTGCACATGCTACTTGACAAATAAGCATAAGTACCTATTCCATTATAACTTTTTTTCTACAAATGAAAATGGTTTGAAAATTGTTGCATTGGAAAATTACTCCTTAGACTCACAATCTTGATCTCTAAAATTTTCTTGGGAATGTTTCTAATTCTATAAGTACTAGCTTGCCCAAAATTGCTATGTTGCCAAAAAACATAGTTTGGTCTTTTAGGAGTTATTCTCATTTCAAATCAATCTAAATACAAAATTGTTTTTTTGTACTTTTTGTGCCATTTGTGATTTTCACGTTCTTTTAACCCCTACAAGACCAACTGTCCCCTCAAGGGGTAGTTGGGATTTTGGGCATGTACTTACAGTGACGAACAAAATCGAGTATTCAAATAGAGAACTCAAGTTTAACTAGAATTATGTGGCACTTAATAACATGAATTGTTAAAGTGAATGATAGAAGTGTGAGAACAACTTGTTCCACTCATGTGTGTGAAAACAAAAGGTGGAAAAGTGATAAAGTGCTTTGGAACCAAGAGTTTGAACCACTTACAGTTTTAGTACTCAGTATTGTTTGAAGACGTCCGTTGCACTTCAAAATTTGTTTCCATGAGTGTTTGCACTTGTTCTAGAGAGGTTGTTGGTGTGTTGCAATTCTATATCTGTGGACTTTGTGGGGATAGTGAGGGTTTTCTATTATTTGAGTATGGCTCCTGTAATTGAGATGAAGAGAACTGTTGCTTTGTCTCAACTTTGGAGCGGTCTATCAATACGGAAAGTAGTTGTTTCAATTGGTATGAGTCAATTGTGGGTGGCTCGATTGCAAAAGGAGATTGCTAGAGAGGTGGAGAAACAAAAAGGAAGGCGTCCAAAGCATCTTTATGCGAGAGAGAAGCGACGTTGCGCAACCCTACTCATTGAAGGTCGTCTTGGAATTGCGTTAAAGACAACAAAACAATTTCAAAGCGAGACAAGTAAAATTGTGTCTGACATTATTGTAAGGCGCGCTTTGAGAGGTGAAGGTTTGGCTGCACGTGTGCAACAGAAGAAACCCTTTTTGGCTCGAAGACACGTTTTGGCACGTTTGAGGTTTACTCAAAGGTATGCAAACTGGACAATTCATGATTGCAAACGTGTTATCTTTAGCGATGAGACAAAGATAAATAGGTTTAGTTCAGATGGTAGGTCTTGGTGTTGGATTAGTAATGGAGAGCATGTTCAACTGCAGCATCTTTGTCAAACAGTGAAACACGGTGGCGGGCATATCATGATTTGGGATTGTATGACAGCATTTGGACCTGGAGCTTGGTATAGTATTGAAGGTAGTATGGATCAGCATAAGTACAAATTTATTTTAGAAAACTTTTTGTGGTCTACAATTTGGCATTATAGTATGGATCCAAGCAACTTAGTGTTTCAGCAGGATAATTATCCAAAATACACAAGCAAGTTGGTGCAGGAATGGCTTAAATCATAACCATTTGAGCTTCTCCAATGGCTTGCTTAATCTCCAGACTTGAATCTCATAGAGCATTTGTAGGCTCTTTTGAAACGGCAATTGAATGAGTTTTCTACGCCTCTAAGAGGAATTGAAGAATTGTGGAAGCGTGTGTGTACAGTTTTCTCAAGATTTAGTTAGGAGGATTGCTTGACATTGTATGAAAGCATGCCGCAAAGAATTGTTGTTGTATTAGTTGCTAAAGGCTATTGGATGGATTATTGAAGTTTAAGAAATAAGTTGAACAATATTGAGTACTTGTATATAGTTGTAGATTATAGGTTGTAAGAAATTATACACTTTTTAATTTGACTTATGGTTTTGCATACATGTTCACAACTCTATTTGCTTATGAATGCAATTTATAGCTCTAAAAAATGTTGTGTGGATTGTTTGTAATTGTATTTTGAAGTTCACTTCTTGAAAATAGTACTGAGTTTTGTTTGTCACTATATGGTTAAACTACTTTGTATGATTTTTTGAAACTTTTATGGAAGATGGGGAACTCAAAGACCTATGTGGGCATCTAATTTTTTCTTTATTCCAACATGTATTGAAGAAGTTATGCATGAGTTTTTGAAAAATGGGAGAGGGCGGGGAGCCCAAAATTCTTTTTGATAATTGCATTTTTTTAAAACAAAAATCTGAAATTAGTTCATTAGATTTATATATATGTGGGAAGCTTTGAATCATTCAATTTTGATTGATGAGTGAGAGGTTTTAGTTTGTGGGTAGATATGGGACTCCCAAACCTCCATTCCTTGATTCTAACTAAAGTTCCAACTTCCTTGCTCTCTAGTTTTGGTGCTTGTTACTATGCCCAACCTTTGCTTGCTTCCTCCATTGTTTATCACTGTAATTATCAACAAAAGTTACTATAGCCTTGGTAAATATTGAAATAGTGTGACATGTGAAGAAATTAGTATGGAGCAATTTGAATGCAGTATTTATTATACACCAAATTGTGCATTTAGGTCGCTTTAACAATTAGGTTGCCTTACCATGGAAAGTTACCTCATCACTCATGGTTTGGCAACTTGGAGACGCATGAGACCATTTAGATAGTAAGATTTTACATAATTTACCACGTGGATATTGCTAATTTATTATCTTGTAGCTGTGTTGTTGTTCCTAAGGCCTTTACAAGTTTCTTATTGCAATAATTATTGTTGAAAACTACTGTAGCAACAATAAATATTTAAATGATGTGAAATGTCAAGAAATAAGTATGGGGCAACCTAAATGCACTATTTGGTGTACACCAAATAGTGCATTTAGGTTGCCTCAACAATTAGGTTGCCTTACCTTGGAAAGTTACCTCATGACCCAACACTTGCTGACTTGGAAATGCATGCAACTCTATATATATTAGAATTTCACTTGGTTTACAACTTGGATGTTGTTAGTTTGTGTTTCTATAGCTTTGTAATTGTTGTCAAATATTTTAAAAATTATTTATCATAATAATCATTGATAAAAGCTAATGTAATAACAATAAGTATTTAAATAGTGTGAAATGTCAAAAAATTAGTATGAGGCAACCCAAATGCACTATTTGTTGTAGTTTTTTTTTCCATATTGGCTGAAATTTTGCTCCTCATGGCTTCTTGCCTTTAAGGTAGGAGCATCCATAAGCGTCAATCTAAGAGTTTGAACATGATGAGTATTAATACATAGCTAGCAAATAATAGGATCCTATTAGGAACAGAAAAGTAATGAGCTTGCAATTTTGAATGTACTATTTGGAGTACTATGAGAATAAGTTGTGAATTTTTAAAGAGCAAACTGCCATTGTACCCATAACCACCATCAAGATTTCATGTTCACATGTTGTACATCCTTGTCATTACATCTATCTATTTCCAAAAAAAATCCAAGATTTCAGAGTTGACGGTTATGGGAATAGCATTGCTTATGGGTGCTCCTACCTTAGGGCATCCCCAATCCAATCAAGATTTCAGCTCCCCAAAGTTTGTCAGACCGTGTGTGATTCTGCCTCAGATGCAGAGCAGGGGCATTTTCCCAATGTAGTAGCCCCAATGCACATAAGCTTTGACACTCACTAAACATGAGTTTTTAATAATTTATGTTTTTTTTAAGTGCTTGTGTGTGGCTGATTTATGTCAAAAGTATATGAAATTCCCTGAAATTGCGTCAAAGTAAAAATTGGAGTGGTATGCAAGACTCTCCAAATAGTGAAAATTTGCAAGGGAGGGGCTTTTATGTGGGGAGCCCTAAAAAATGCAATATGATTTACCTGCTGCAATGAAACCCATATTTTTGCTCAAGTCCGGTTTAAAACACTGCACAAGCTTTTGCCTGCCTCTCTTACGGCTGCATTGGGGATGCCCTTAATGTAAATTGGGCCTAGGTTATACAGTTATAGGCAAAGCAAACGTAGTTCACCGGCCCTGCGAAATGAAGGGCCCGGGAGTGGGACCCAATCGCAAACCCTCGACTCTACACATCCACGGGCGCGAACGAAAAGACTTCTCTTTTTTCTGCTTTGCAGCGCTCCCTCGAAGCAGCAGCGGAGCTCTGGTGAGCTCGCAGCGCAACCATGGGTACATCGCCTCATCTATGTCGCCGTCCTTCACTGCTTCTTGCACCTTTCTTCTGATTAGCACTCTCAAAACCAGCAACTGACTCAGTTGTTGCATGTTTGGGCTTCGCGCGCAGGTATCTCTCGGGATTCCACTCACAAGAGACGTGCAACTGGAGGCAAGAAGAAGTCATGGCGCAAGAAGCGCAAGTAAGCCTTTTGTTTTCCTGTTTTCTTTACACCTTTCAATGCGTCAACCATTCTCTTTCTCAGCTTAACTCGTCTCCGGATGCAACGCGCTTGTAGTTGTGCTTCAGGGTTTCTATTTAGGGTTTTGACGAGTGGCTGTAGTCACTGTGTTAGTGCTCCTTTTTTTTATTCCTATCTTTGCATCAGTCCTATTCTTTAGTCGTTCTCTTTCTTAGCTTACCTGCTTTCAGTTTGTATTAGGGTTTCTGTTTAGGGCTTGTTGACGAGCAGATTGGTTATTTTGCAAGGAAGAGGTTTGTTTTAGGTTAATGTTCCTCTGAATGTGTCAAGTTTTTCTTTTCAGGATGCAATCCCCTTAGGGTATGTCACACTCGGTGTTAGGAGGGGTATCAGCAAAGAAAAATTAGATGCATTTGGACACCCTTTGGACTGCATTGATATTGTTAATATCCCTCCTAACACCAAGTGTGAACATACCCTTAGGGTTGTATTAGGTTTTGCTTTAGGACTTTTTGACTAGCATTGTGGTTATTTGTTTTGTATATACTGTAGTAAGGTAGAAGCACCTAAATCTAACCGCATTTGTTTACGGACACCTAGAAATTACGGACACCTAGAAATTACGGACACCTAGAAACGAACCAGTATCTGATCCAGCAGACACCCACAGACAAGCAGGATAGGCAAGCAGGATACTTAAGCTGTCACCGTAATTGAGCATAGGAACACAAATTGTGTACAAATTGTGTAGGTGACAATTTAGGATTGCATGTTACATGGTCTTTGTGTTGTTGTTTTTTCATTTCAATATGACCATTTTAATGAGGGTCTAGTGTCCACAATAGGTGGGTCTAGGGAATTACCTTCAACAATTGGTAGTTTATTCATACGATCTCAGAAAATTCCAAAAACAAACAGCACTCTTTGCTGGTTCCGTAACCCTTCTACAATCTCAGAATCTCGATGCACACTCCTACTGAATTGATTTAACAAGAGTGTCACATTTAGGTGCTCCTACCTTAGTTTTGGGAGGGTTCTGACCGTGTTGAATATAGGTACGAGTTGGGAAGGCAGGGTGCTATGACCAAGTTGTCTAGCAACAAGACTGTCAGACGTATCCGTGTGCGTGGTGGAAACTCTAAGTTCCGGGCACTGCGTCTGGACACTGGCAATTTCTCCTGGGGTTCTGAGGCTGTGACTCGCAAGACCAGAATTCTGGATGTGGTTTACAATGCTTCCAACAACGAGTTGGTTCGTACGCAGACCTTGGTGAAGAATGCCATCATCCAGGTTGATGCCGCTCCTTTTCGTACCTGGTACAGCCAACACTTCGGCGTTGAAATTGGCAAGAAGAAGAAGGTAGTCAAGAAGGACGCCGATGTGAGTATTGCATCTAACCTGACTGCTTGTTTCTTCTCCACATATCAAAATTTGTTACCTACTCTGGGTGCATGATTTGGGGGAATGCTATTTCATGAGCGAGAGCCGTGAGTACTGAACCGGGATTTTTTTGTCAAAATAATAAAATTCACCTGTGGTGCATGACATTTAAAACCAACAACTACCCATTTCAAGCGGTTAGCCTAAGGCTTTGTCAAAAAAAAATGTTATCAAAAATTCGAGTCCACCAAGATGAAGCTTACGGTTTATCCCGCTTGGTGGTGGAATTATATGTGTTGTGCCTTAGTATTTCTTGTTTGGCCAATAGTTGTTGGTTATAAGTGTCATGCACTATATAACTGTGTATATAGGACTCCATAATTATGCATTTTTAACTCCATAATTATGCATTTTTAACTATCATCTCTTGAAAACTAGTTGCTCTTTTAGTTGTTTCACTGATTTTGAGTTGAGAATCCGTTCCTGCTCATAAAATCTTGAATCCCCACTCACTGCTCACCATTTTACTCTCACCAAATAGCGTCGTCCGCATGATTTGATTTGAACGATTTGAACTAGAAAGTTCACTTTCGAAGTCCACAGCGAAGTATTGGAACTTTTAAAACATAATTTTACCGAATCTAGATGTTACGCATGATTTTTTTTCTTCTCTTGGTATACTTTTCTACATTTTTTGAATCTTTCTCAGTGATACATTTCAATTTTGATATGCAAGTGACCACTTTTGGTCATTTGCGCATTCAAGCGGTAATCAGGACACTCATTGAGATAGTATTTATAGAAGTGATTGAATCCCTGCATGTTTTACTGATTTTTTTTTCTAATTTTTTTCAGTGTGATTTGTTTTAGAGTGCAACGAAGTTGTCTTTGATTTATTTCTTTGGTTCACCATTAGGATTCTGAAGCTCCCGAGGAGGTGAAGAAGAGCAAGCGCGTGCAGAAGAAGATAGCTAAGAGGTTGGCGGTTCAGAAGCTTGATTCTCACTTGGAGGATCAGTTTGCCAGCGGCAGGCTGCTCGCCTGCATTGCTTCTCGACCTGGCCAATGCGGCCGCTCCGATGGGTATGTATACTCAAATCCTTTTTTAATGAATTTCTTTTATGTTTAGATTATTACTATTCTACGTTATTTGCACATTGTGCTGCGATTCTCGACTTTCTTCCGGTCAAGGAAAAAATAAATTGTCCGGCCCTCTGAGTTGTTCAGACACCGAGGAGACTCCAAACCAGAGGCATTGGTGCCTGTTCTTGGGTGATTTATCTTGTTCGTTTGGGCTGCAATTTACAATTCACCTTTCAGTATTTTGAGACCATAACCTTATCAGGTTCTACTTGCCTGGTACATTGGACAGAATAAGTCGAAAAAAGTTTCTCATACACTTTTTTTTGGGATTATTGCAGGTATATCTTGGAGGGCAAGGAGCTGGAATTCTACCAGAGGAAGATTCAAAAGAAGAAAGGCAAAGGTGCTGCTGCTTAGGCTCAGATACTTCTCATAATCAGTTGGTAGGATTCCAATGGTTTCTCGATCGTTAGCAAAATTTTGCTGTGTGGGTTTATTCGAGCTTCTGTGATTCCGGTTTACCTGTATTGGAATGTTACAACCAGCTACAATTTCATTATTTTAGGATCCGTTGGTAGTGGCGTCCTTGATTGTTTTCTGAGGTGAAACGAAAGGTTTTCCAGTGTTTATTCAATGAATGTTATGAACCTCTATTGTGTGGGGTTTTATTGTTTATTTGTTACGTAAGGGCTTGCTACCTTTTTGCGATTAATGTTCGTGAAGGGGTCGTAGTGTCGATTCTACATCCATGAATCGTGATCTGGGTCATACAAGGCTTACTCACTTGAAGTGTGGTCATTTGTTGTGCGAGACTGTAAGCTGTACTCAGACCGCTTCTAGATATTTTCTTTTTGAGGTCGGTGTTAATGAACTGTGGTCATCTTCCATCGAAATCTTTAGGGTTGTAAGGTAGTGTGTTCTAATTGCGTTCATGCTCTAATTGTTTTGGCTCTAGGAATGAGAGACATTTTAGATTAAATATCTATGACTGTCATTGATTAGTTTGGTGGGACTAGCTATAAAGCTAGTTCCACCGAACTCATGAATGACAGTCATAGATATTTTATCTAAAATGTCTTTTGTTCCTAGAGTCGAATGAACACACTACCTTACAGGCTGTAATTGTGTTTTCTGGACTTCACTTGTCAACATATCCAATGTGACAGTTATATGCAGATCTAGCGTTTAATTTTATAGCGTTTAATTTTATTCTAGGCGATGAATGAATTTGATCATGTCTCATCTTTACACCCACCTTTTTCAATCCATTTGATTATATGTTTTTCCTTCGTGTTTGTCCGGTCCGGTTCAGATTTTTAACCCCTGAAGGGCCCTTGGGTTCTAGAGATATGGTATTAAATACGGTCGCAACCAATATTCAGAAGTTTGAATCAGCTGGAAATTAAGTGTTATAACCATATATATTGAAGGGTTGTATGATGGTGGGTGCATAATTTTTTTGGAAAGCCCTCATAGCAGCTCAAATATGGTTGTATATATGGCCGTACGTATGGCTACAGATGGCCGATGGGCCGTTCCGGGGTTAAATTCCACCTTGCACAGCCAAAGAGTACATGCATGTCTGCTATCAAAGTGTTAAGTGTCATAAATCAAAATACAATTTCTCATTTATGAACTCAATAATCAACAACTTTAAAAATCTAAGACCACAAAGAACACTGTAAGTAGATATTTATATTTAAGCCCATGGAAATTTATCTAGGTCGACGATAATCAGTAATAGTCACCAAAAAGTGTAGCTTAAAAAGAATTTCAATTTTCGATTTTAAACATTACTTATAAATGTATAGAATGCAACGATGAATCCTATACGCAGATACGATCGAGCATATTTTGAGCTAAAAATAAAAAATGACACTCTTGGTTGTTGTTACGAAGATACTCGAGGAACTCTGAACAAGTACATTTTTTGTGATATTTGGCAAAAAGAATTGTTAAGAACCATTGCAACTTAATACTTGGATGAACCCATTTTTGTCATTCAACAAGACAGTGATTCTAAGCATGATTCTTGACTAGAAATAAGATGTCAAAGTGATTCAGTGGCCAATCATCAAACGCTCAAAAATCCATGAAACATGTTGGTGTCTCACTTCTTAAAGAAATCAATCATGGTTGATTGACACAAGAAAGCGGCCTCCAAGCATTCACAAATGACAGAAGTGAACTTCCTCATGGCCTTTAAAACAATGAGTTTGCTTGCGTGGGAGCTTGTGTGACAATATTCACTTATGACATTTTTTGGGATCCTCAAGTTAACGTTAACCTGTGAATGTCTCAAAAGCCCTCTGCGGCCGTATGTATGACCGTATGTATAGATGTATTTGAGTTGCTTTGAGGGCTTTTTCAAATTTTTTTATGCACCCTTCATCATATAACTCTTCTATATGTATGGTTGTAACATTTAATTTCCAACTGATTCAAACTTCTGAATATTGGTTGCAACCATATTTGGTACCGTAGCTCTAGAGCCCAAGGGCCCTTCACGGGTAAACATCCAATGATAATAAGGCTTTTTTGCAATGAAGATTAATTTAGCTCCTCCACTCCATTGCACTATTGAATAAATTGGAGATTAGATACACAAAGTTGTTTTTCTATGTGTAAAATGAGTGCTTTTTGCATCTTAAATCAATAGCAAAATTGAAAATATTGAAAATGCATTGTTTTGTAAAATAATCCTTATACAATCACTTGCCCTTTGCCTTTCTCTTAAGTAACAAATTTCTTTGCTTTGACGTGCTCCTTCCACCTTTAATCCTAGAGGGAAAAACAAAAGATTGTTCCAACATCCAATAAAAAACAAATTCCACACCGATTCCTTCCATTCTTCAATGGATTCTTCTAGCCATTTGTCAAACACCTTGCATGCTTGGTTCTCCACGTTTGTCTCCGTGAGCTCCATTTGCCTTTTTTTACATTGATTTACAACAATTTCCAATGTGAAATAAATTTAAATTTATCAAAAGCAACTCTCCATTGGGTGCTTGTAAATGTTCTCATGATTGTAACACATATGGTTTCACAACCGTGTTTGTGATGGTGCTTGTGGGGGCTCTTCTACAAGGTGCTTTAATAGGAAGTAAAAGGATAGAAATGACCAAAGAAATGGTTGGATTTTGAAAGTGAAAGATCCCAAATTAGAGGAACAAGTATGCCTTGTTAGCATTTTGCACTATCTCATGTGCTTTTTGCATCTCTTTTTACTATTTATCTTATCCAGCTTCCTCTCCTTTTTGCTTTCATTTTCACCCTCCCTTTCCCTACCTTTTCCTCTCCCTTTCCCTCTCTAATAGAGAATTTCAAATTTATGTTGTGAATAAAGAATTTCAAATTCCCTATGAGCAATAGGCACTTAATGCTATATAATAGAGATATTTAACAAAACCAAAAGTGCCTAACTTGAGGAAAAAATCAAAAGACTTTCATCCTCCTTTTATTTATTTATTTATTTATATATATACAACTCTAAATTGATATGGTTGGGACCCCAAGAATTAGATTAGTTTAAGTAAGTTATTAGTTAATTTTGTGGAAGTGTCAATGAAGTGACCTTGAGATTAGTGCCAGGA
This sequence comes from Ulota crispa, assembly GCA_963920765.1. Lineage (NCBI taxonomy): Eukaryota > Viridiplantae > Streptophyta > Bryopsida > Orthotrichales > Orthotrichaceae > Ulota > Ulota crispa. Next base: position 29,762,568 of record OY987242.1, read on the forward strand.
TAGCACCAAGGAACATTATTACTATTGAATTAGTTGCTTTGGTTAATGACTGACGTAAGGCATGACATTGAGATTTGTGTTATGTATTAGGTTATAGAGGATATTAGTTTAGAGGATATTGGTTAAGAGGAGTTCTACTATATAATAATAACCATTTTTTCATAAAATTGGATTCAATTCATTGGAAAATTTGAAGATTGACAAATATCCAATGACTTGCATAGAGTTGAGCATGTCAAGTGGGTAATGTATAGTTACCCTAAAGGACCATTGTCTATTTGGCGGACAAATGGGATTTTGGGCATGTACCTATGGCTAAACTACTTTGCGTGATTTTTTGAAACTTTTATTGAAGGTGAGGAATTCAAAGATCTGCATGGGAATGTAATTTTTTCTTCATTCCCCTAGTAGAAAACTCCTTCCAAAACAACAGAAAATCAACAGTTTCTTGTTGATTTGGGCACTTGGCCACGCTAATTGACTAATTTAACAGAATTCTGCAAAAAACTAAATACGTTCTATTGATTTGGACACCATTATCTAAATCAACAGAAATTTTGGAATCTTTTGAGGATCTTTTGGGAATTTATTTGTGAATTGTTAAGAATCTTCAAGAATCTTCAAGAATCTTTTAGGAATCATTGAGAATGTTTTCAAGATTTTTAAGAATATTTAAGAATCTTTTCAAGATTGTAGAATCTTTGAGAATCTTCTTGGAATCTTTGAGGATCTTTTGGAAATCTTTGGAAATCTTTTCAAGTTTTTTTGGAATCTATGACAATGTTTGAGAACAATTGAGAATCTTTGAGAATCTTTGAGAATCTTTTAGGAATCTTTGAGAATGTTTCATAATCTTTGGAAATCTTTTCAAATTTTTTTGGAATCTTTGAGAATGTTTGAGAAAAATTGAGAATCTTTGAGAATCTTTTAGGAATCTTTGAGAATCTTTGGAAATCCTTGGGAATCTTTTCAAATTTTTTTGGAATCTTTGAGAATCTTCTTGGAATCTTTGGAAATTTTTGAGAATCTTCTTGAAATCTTTGAAAATCTTCTTGGAATCTTTGGAAATCTTTTAGGAATATTTGAGAATTCTTGAGAATTTTTGAGAATAATTTGGAATATTTGAGAATCTTTGGAAATGTTCTAAAAATTTTGAATTTTTTTGAGAATTTTTGAAAATCTTTATGAATAATCTTGGAATCTTCCTGGAATGTTTGAGAACAATTGAGAATCGTTGAGAATCTTTGGGAATCTTTTGAGAATCTTTTTTGAAATTCAAATAATCTTTGAAAATCTCTAAGAATTTTCAAGAACCTTTTTGGAATCTTTGAGAATCTTTTTAAAATCTTTATGGAATTTGTTAAAGTACTTCAAAATACTTATAGAAATAGAATCTCTTAGACTGAATTAGAGTCCTTTAGGAATCATTTTGTAATTCATCAAAATACTTTAAAATATTTTTAACAAAAAAACTATCACAATAGTTTAGGTTTGTTTTTGAAGTCTTTCTAAAATCTTTTTGGACCTCATTAAATCTTTTTGAAGTTTTAAAAAATAAAAGAAGTTTTCAAAAAAAAAGAATCTTTTAGAAGTTTGAGTGTACATTGACTGGTTTTATTTTCTTTACTTTTCATAATTTGGTAAGATTTAAAATTAGCAGCCTTTAAAGTCAAGTAAAAACATGACCATAATAACAAAAAACTCAACAGTTTTTTGTTGATCTAGATACTTTTGGACACAACTTCACTAATTCAACAAAATTTTATATAAAAAGTACAACATTTTGTTGTTTTAAATACCAAAATTTCTTTACAAACGAATATAAAAGATGCTCTTCAATTCTTTGAAGAAATCATAAATGTCCCTTAAGGATTAAAAGTACCAAAAATATCTTTCTGTTACATGATATCCAAGTGTATAGTTTAATGCAAATTCTTACAAGAAACCAAAGGTGATTTTTACATTTCAAATAACACAAAGATATATTTAACATTTCAAAATAGAAGAGTTTTTTATTAATTTTCCAAAATAATAGGAGTATAATTGATATTCTTACAAAAAATAAGGACTATTTTTTATGTTTCACATATTTTCGGCGTAAACTTGATATTTTGAAAGACTTAAAGGGTATTTTTAGTACTTTTCCTTCTATTACTAACCAAATGAATTAAAAAATAATAATCTTATAAAATATTTTTATAAGTTTTAAAAGATGGGAATTGATATGTGTACCACACCCTTCCAATTACTATACCACACCACGAGGTAAATTTTAGATTTCTACCATTGAAAAGCTGAATTTGAAAATTTTGAATTCAAATTTGGACTTAGAGACCATGGTATTGTCTAGAACCATAAAAAAAGTTGCAATTCAACAACACCCAATGAAAAAGTTTAGCTAGGGAGGAAAGTGTTACTTTTACTTTTGTTTGTAAAAAAAGATAAGCTTTTTCATTGGGTGTTGTTGAATTGCAACTTTTTTTATGGTCCTAGACAATACCATGGTCTCTAAGTCCAAATTTGAATTCAAAATTCTCAAACTCAAATTTTTGATGGTAGAAATCTAAAATTTACCCCGGGGGTGTAGTACAATGGTTCAAAGGGTGTGGTTCACATATTAATGCCCTTAAAAAATATCCAAAACTATTCAAAAGTCAATAGAATATGGATTTTATAATTGCAAGGTTTTAATTCTGTAACTTTTCACAACTTCATGTTATTTGAAGCTATCAAACTATGGAGGTTATTTTAACAAAATAAGGTTCTTTTTACAAAAATAACTAGCGCTAAATAATAATGATAAATGAATCCAACCTTTGCCTGCAACAATCCTTATGATATTTGCAAATTCCAATAAAAAATTATGAACAAAATCAAAATGATGGAAATAAACAATTTATCTAAAATTTCTAAACACCTTCTCTGATTTTAGCTCATAACTTTTGATAAAAAGATTGAAATCCAAAAAAAGTTGATGGAGGTGAAAGTAAAATACATTTACCAACTTTTCTTAGTTTTGATTTTTTTGAAAAAAAGTCCTTTAATGGGCGGAAATAGCCTCCAAAGTCTACTGGATTATTAAAGACATGAACATTTAATATACAGATAGAATCAAGATATATTAATGTGTGCATGTGTATTTACAAATTTTCTAGTGGTTTTTGAGAATGTGATAGAGTTGTGGAATGTGAGGATAGAGGTGGGGGGTTCAAACCCCACTGTCGGCAGTTGCTCGTGGGCTCGGGCAGCTGCCCAATAGTTGAGGCAGTTGCCTGGGGGCTCAGGCAGCTGCCGGGCGGTTTGGACAGCTGCCCGGCTCCTAAAATGTTCACTTTGTCATAAAATAAAATAAAGTTCTATGAAAAAAAAATTTAAAATTGAAAAGAAATAGAATTGAATAACATAAAATATGTGAAAAGTAACAGAAATCAACAAAAAATTAATAGAAAACTATAAATAATCAACAAATAATCAACGGAATATCAACAGAAAAGTATCCAAATCAACTTGACCAAATCCACAAAAAAAATCAACAGTTTTTGGTTGAAATTCTGTTGATTTTGTGCTGAATTTTCTACTAGTGTTCTGACATTTATTGAAGAAGTTATGCATGAAAATCTAGGAAATGTTGCTCCTTGGGCAGCCAAAATTTTCTTGTAAAATTTCATTTTTTTCAAATAAAAATCTAAAGTAGGTTCTTTAGACTTATATAGATGTGGGGAGCTTTGAATTATTCAATTTTGTTAGATAAGATGCAAGTTATGAGGAGTTTTTGTTTGCAAGCAGTTCTAGATTCTCTACTCTAAAATAAACTTTGAAGTCCTTTATTTTACTCAATTTTCATTATTTTGGAAAAAAAACTAAACCAAAGGATGTATATTGTTTGTCACAACATTCTAACCGTTGGGATTTGCGTTTTTCATTTTAATAATTAAATTCTTAACAATTTAGTGTTTTGTCTCATTCTCTATTTCTTTTTACTTATTATTTTTGCCAATGTGTTGTATAGTTCCAATTGATTTGAAAATTCTCCCACACATACCTAAGTTGGTCTCCTACATGGGAAAAATAACCCTCAACTTTGTGTAGAGTAATTTTTTTGATGTAAGAGTGGTCAAAGCCTTCTGAAATTTTTGGGTAGCAGCAATTTTTTTTTCTTTCCGCAATTCAGATGTAAATATCTCACTTGTTTTTGTGTGGATTGAGCTGAATTTTTTACCACATGTACCTCTTGTAGTCTACTGTAAGATCTTACGGCTGAATTCTTGAATTTTGTTTTTCTTACCATTGTACTTGCTTCCCCAAAGTGGCAGTTTTCTAAGTTTTTCGCAGAAAAAATGGCTTGGTCTTTTAGGGGTTAGACGTTTGGTGGAGTTGGCAATTTATGATTTATGATAAAAATCAACAAGAATATTTTTAGATAGCTTACCAAATTTAGTATCATCTCCTTGACTCTTGATTTATGATTTTATTATTTTTTTAATTTCTTGATATGTCAACTTTCACTACAAAGAAACCATGGTCAAATCTACAAAAAGTTAACAAAGATTGTGACCTAATCTACAATATAATGTAGATTAGGTCACAATCTTTGTCAACTTTTTGTAAATTGACCATGATTTCCCTGTAATTTTTTTTTCGTTGTCAATCTCAACTCAATCTTTTGTAGTTGAAAATGTCTTCAACTTTTATATGGTGAAAGGCTATACCATGCTCAATTCCTTCTAAAACCACAACAAAAATCAATTACTTAGGCTTGTAAGGCAGAGGGCTCTAAAATGGTGCACTTCTAGGAATGGCTGACATGTTCCTCTCGCATGTCTACTACTGTCATTGATGAGTTAGGTGGGACTAGCTTTATAGCTAGTCCTACCTAACTCATCAATGACAGTAGTAGATATGTGAGAAGAACATGTCAGCCATTCCTAAAAGTGCACCATTGTAGAGCCCTCTGCCTTAACCCCTAAACGTCGGCACGGACAAAAAACGTTCGTTGCCTCCGAAAAAAAACTCTGTATCCCAGACAAAGACCAATTTTGATCTGATTTTTTTTCAAAAGTGATCATAAAAGCGTAGTGCATCATGGAAGGCAAAAAAAATTCCTCTTGAGATACGTTCATTTTATTTTATAACCCAAATTGTGATACATGGTGTTAGCTCCCGAGTTGCCCTTCTTACAATTTTCATGAGGACACCATGCAGTATTGACTTCTCCAACTTTTTGAAGCAATACTACTGATGCCCATGTGCAAAACACTATAGAATGCTACAGGCAGGGCAAGCCACGGTGATCCATCCGTCCTTCAGGGTTAACCGACTATCTTACATGAATTCTATATGAAGAAAATTTCAGTTTGACGAAAAAAAAACCGTCAAGAAAAAACCAAATTTTTTGGAGGTCAAAGGAGCGCTGAAGGACAACCGTTCCGCTCCGGTGAAACGAGGAAAATTACCGGAAGAATTTCAGACTATCCTATATTGCCATGTCACGATGCCACATCAGCAAGCGACATACCACCTACCAACCCCAAGCTTCCACGTCACTACATAGAGATACAGGCAGGACTGAGCCTCATCCTTTTTCTATCTTCCCCGTTCGGCAAGCTCACTCACTTGCGTGCCGCCCTGTTTATTTTCCTTACATTGATTTGTGCTCGTTCTCGCAACAATCTCTCTTCAAGCTTTCCTTCATTCTTGTTCTCAGCTGAGGTAACTCGTCTTTCACAGTTTCCCGCTTCTTCCATGCCATGTTATATTGTGCTCTTTTCTCTGATCTCTCCTTATAAATTTCTGTCGTAGTACGGTAATTTGGAACGAGTTCTATCGTTAGGGTTTGGTAACAGGGCTTGCATTGTGGAACATGTTAAATGCACTTAATCGCGAAACTTTTATCACTGGGCGCATTATCTTTGCATTGAATTTATATTTTTAAATTTTTTATGTTAGAAATGAAAGAGGACTTGAATGCAGCAAAGAATGCGAAATTTGCATAAGGTAGGAACACCCATAAGCGTGAGTTTAAAAGTTTTGAACATGATGATTATTAATGAACATCTAGCAAATTGTAGGATCCTATTATCAACAAAAAAATAATGAGTTTGCACTTTTGAATGTATTATTTGGATAATGTGAGAACAAGTTGTGAATTTTTAAAGAGCAAATTGCCATTGCACCCATAACTAACACTAAGGTTTCATGTTCACATGTTGTACATCCTTGTAATTACATCTATTCACTTCCATAGATTTTTCAAGATTTCAGAGGTGATGGGTATGGGGACCCTCACGAGGATGGGTGTTCCTACCGTAAATGATTTAATGCATTTTCGATGTTGATGTGGTGTATATTCTCCAAAGGAATGCGTGTTAATTGTGTAAGGTTTTGGAATGCCACATTTTAGGTGGGTGTTTCAATGTGGTGTATTTACCTTAGACGCTAAGTATGGCATTTAGTGTGATCTTTGCTGTACATACAGTGCTCCTTGAGCTTGTGATTTGTGAAAATTTGAGGTTTACGATTGGGTGATTTACGGCAGGAAGTGAAGAAAATTCAAGAAAGCAATGGCTATGGCTGCTTGTCAAGCGCAATGTTTTGAAGCCTCAAAGTGTTTGCCTTTGGGATCTTCCGCTTTGGAGGTTCGAAATAGGCCTGCCACAGTCAGCTTCACCTGCATTCCAGTATGTACTTTCTCTCACTCATGTTTTCTGTGTACATCCTAGAGACCTAGGCCACTTTTGATTGCACATGTTTGAAGTAATGAGCTTGGGGTAACAACCTTGAAATTGGAACATGGGAGTGAGATAACAAGTGCAAAATAATAGCAATTTATTGTACCTATGATGCCTTATGGCACTAAAGGTATGGTGCATTTTAGTAATAGTTGTTCAACACATCGCAAGAGCTCAAACTGTGTAATTAGAAATTATTTTAGTTTTGCCTTGTAGGAGCAATGTGTCAGCTATGCTTGGAAAATAACACGGAAAGATTTTTGCACTAATTAGGTTGTACGGTGTCTTTTCATCTCAAGGTTTGACATGTGCAATTAAAGCTAATGTCACCCAAATTTTATAGTAGTAAAAATACAACACCTAGTGTTAGCTCTAAATAGAAACTTTTTTAGTTTGTAATTTCAACACAAGCTCTCAAACGCCAATAGGATTTCAAAAGTTTTTGAAGCAATCAATGTGAGTTGAAGGTTTTGTTTGTTAAGGGTGTCCAATTCAATTAATTCCCTAGGGCTTGATTTAACAACATTAATGATTGAAGACCTTTTTCTAATTAATGAAACTTGTTGAGTATATTTAAACCATGATAAGGAAATCCTCATTGTTCCCATCGGGATATTGGATTTCTTACCTTGAAGCTTCTAAATGACTCATTTGAAGTTGTATGCACATGGAATTGGACTTCTGGTTTATGTAGGCATGTGCGGGTTATAGGTAGTAATCCATTGTCATTTTTAGGCACACTTATACATTGTATTTTGACAATTTTCATAGTTAATTCTCTATAGATCCAAGACTAGAAAACCCTTTTTCTTGTGTTTCATCTTGGATTAAGGTAGGAGGTTCTAAAAGCGTGCAGGCTCTAAAATGGTGCTCCTCCTCAAATGTACTCTATTTTTACATGTTGTTTCTCATAGCCCTTCAACAATGTACATGCAATGTACTTTTGAGGAGGTGCTCCATTTTAGAGTCCTATGGCCATCCTACTTCAAAATTTCATAATTAATTCCACAAAACTCCAAAAAATATGAGATAACTTGGGGTAGATGCCAATTACTCTTGTCTTTCAAGGAAAGTTTACTGAAAAATATTTAAAGAAGTTTCACCTCCCCAAAATTCAGTTTCAGTCCTCCGATGCTCCATTCATGAGCCTCCTACCTTAGTTATGTCGCCACGCCTACTACAGAAATATGAGGATCTTTCACCCAACAAATCTGTTTGCATTTAGATCCTTCTCCCTTAAATGTCGTCCTTAGTGTGAACTGGTCCGAATCAAAAGAGTTCAATGTACACAGTTAGTTATTTATATAGTTTAGAAATAAGTCAGTTTCAGGTGTATCAAGCTTTATGTCCATTGCCGCTTGTGCTTTTCGTTGTCTTCGTAATATTTCTACGAACAGTTTGTTACAAGGTGTAATATCTACAAGATCGCACTCTTTTGGTAATATTTTAATTTCTGTAAGGTAGAAATACCATAAACCGTTACTCCCCAATAATGGCAGAGTAGACTGTTCTAAAACCAACAATAGTTGGTTCTGATTTTTTTCTGAAATTATACTATTTTCTCGCATTTGATTGGTCCATACCTGTTTCAAAACAAGGTTCTAGAGGTAGCCGTTTTAGGTGAACTTACGAAACAAGAATAGGTCCAAATAGGTCCAAATGAAGATTCCACATTTATTGCAGAAAATATTCATTTTTGAGGATTTTTTTTTTTTTTTTGCATTTTTTCTTATCCTTGTTTTTGCACAGATTGAGCTCAATTTCTCAAGAAAATCCCCATATCTTACAGGCTAAGTGGCTTATGTTAACGGTTTATGGTATTTCTACCTTACATGTGGAATTGTTTTCTTCTCTTCTTTTGTGTGAATTTTATTGAACCTGAGAGCATGAATATCAGGTGCAAGGTTTAAGGCAAAGGGGCAACCTGATTATCTGTGCGGCCGAAGGGAATGGCAGCTGCTGTGGAGGCAGCGACGGTAAACAAAGCTCATGCAGCAGCCATGATGCCAAAGCACCACCGCCCAGTTTGGCCGGTGTGGGGGCTGAATTCGAGAACATGGTGTCCCGCTCAACGATGCAAGAGTTTGAGAAAGAGTACGATTCCGGAGAGGTCAGATACACGTTATCATCACTGAACCTCTAAATTTCAGACCTTAAACCCTTCAACTCATAACATTCTTGAGTATTTTGTGGCATGGCAGCTTTTGAGAATTAGAGCTAAGTTATGAGTTCATACTAGAGCAAAGTCAGAGTAAAATTTAAGCTCTGATATATCTACGGGGAAATTACAAATAGGGGCATGAAAATGAAAAATATTACAAATAGGGGCACAATTTCAAGACAGTTTGTAAAGTTTTGTATTTTTTGGGTTTGGACATCGATCGATTTAAATACATCACTTGAAATGTTAGCTAACTTCCAAAAATTAGAGGTCTCTCCAAAAATTGCCACTCGCTTTACTAAAATTTATGTAGTTAGGCTTGATTTGGAGAGGCCTCTAAGCTTTTCGGAAGTTAGCCAACATCTAATGTGATGTATCTAAATCAATCAATGTCCAAACCAATAAAAATTACAAAATTTACAAATTGTTTTGAAATTGTGTTGTAATTCAAAATTGTTTTGAAATTGTGCCCCTATCTGTATTATTTTCATTTTCATGCCCCTATTTGTAATTTCCCCTATATCTACAATGGCTCATCAGCTTGAGGAATTCTCACTTGTTCAAACCCTGCAAAATATTTCGTCAGATTTTCCTTTTCATATGTTGTGAGTTCCACTCTAGACCAATTCGGAGGATAATTCAGAGGGTGCTTAGGTAGCAAAGTATTCTTTAGACTGTCATGCTTATCGCTTACAAATGAATCCTACAATTCTGAAAATGGTCATGGAAACTCTGTCTCGTTTGCTCGTTTCATATCAAGTTTACTAAGTTGGGTGAAATTCTGATATAGTTTATGTGCGGATGTTGTCACAGATGCAGGGAACCATCACAAGAGATGTCGTTGTGGACGTCATGAATGAAGTGCCCGAGCTTCTTGTAAGTCAATGATCTTGTCAACCAACAGGCCCCCCTCCCCATCAAACCTGAGTTCAAACTGGTGCTCAACCTTGTCCCAGGCTCAAAAGCATTGAATCAAAAACATACTAATTTTCAACTTCGACAAGATTGAAGTTGAGACAACCCTAAAATAGTTACTGTCTTCGAAACATGGCATTGGCTCCCTTAATAAGGTTGAGTATCGAATTGAACTAAGTTTGGTGGGGCACCCTCTATGACGACCGCACACTATCCTATATTATAATATTTCGCATGGGTATTGATACATGTACCACCCTTTTTTGACTATTCTACCACATCCTATATATAGTCAATATCTACAATATGAAAATAGGTGTGGACCACGGGAAAAACATAAATAATTTGAAAATACAAATTGACATAGAAGATGCAGGTTTAATTTGTTTTTCAGCTCTTAATCCTACTCATAGTATCAATTTAAAAAGTAGAAATTAAACTAAGCATAATTTAGATTTTTAAAATGATACAATAAGTGGGATCCAAAGCTAAAACACAAAATTAGAGTTGCACTTCTATGTCAAGTTGTATATTCGAATTAGTGATGTTTTCTTGTGGTGCACACCTATTTTAATGTTGTAAATATTGACCATATATAGTAGAGTGTGGTAGAATAGTCAAGAAGGGGTGGTACATGTATCAATTCCCATTTCGCATTCATAATTAAGAAGAATCGCTCATGTGGTGGTACATGTATCAATTCCCATTTCGCATTCATAATTATGAAGAATCGCTCATGTAGACCCATTGTGGAGATTGAGGATTTCATCCATTGTTATGTTTGCTTGTCTGCAGAGCTCAACAACCAATGAGGAGAAGTTCGTGGACGTGGATGCCGTGTTGCTAGAAGCGATGAATCTTGCCAATGAAGACTTCGTCTTTGAATCGGAAGGGACAATGGTTTAAGGGTCAAGTGTTGTAGTAAACTCACTAGGGGTTTGTGGCCGTATGCATAGGAATCTCTTTCAAAGACTTCCGGGCCAGGGGTCCGGTGCTGGCCTCAGCTATTGTAACGTTACGGAGATGTTGGTTGATTGTCTGGGGTTTTGATAGCAGTCCTGAATTCGAATCTTCAACATGTCAATTCTGTACCTAAACTAATCTGAAATACTTGAAAGTTTCAACAAGACAATCTTCTCAAGTCTATCTATGGGACCAAATCCCTTCGGTGCCATCCTTTGTGGGAACCACCGCTTTGGTAATCACAACAGCGTCTTTTATCGCATCCTTTCTGATTCGGTTGGCAGGATGCGGTTTGTTTTCTATCTTGTGATGACCGATTTCATAACCGTCTGTGCGACGCTAGCGTATTCAAAATGGGCCCTTAATCTGGTTTCCTAAAAGTACGTTCATTATGAGACGTATCACTCCCCTTTCTTGCATAGAATCTCGTCAGTTGCATTATTGACCTACCGTTGTTTGTATATCTCAAGCAACTGACGAGTTCTTTAACCCTTTTTATTTTTTCTGGGATATCTAATGTAAGGTGACGTGGGGATCTAATCTACAGCCAAAAAAAAAAAGAGTGGGCAATTACAGTGCCCGCTCTTGAGGAAGGAATCTAGAAAAGTTATGGACGCATCTGTTTGCGTGGTTACCTATCCAGTATTTGAACTCCAAGACTGCAGAACATGTCAAATCAGTACTTTTTTTTTTTGGGCACGCTATTGCTATAGGCCATCAGAAATGTGACACGGCTTCCCTGTGTCTTCTTATCTGAATCATTTCGCGGCCGTTCTTCTGTGAGCCGCCCCGGAGGCCTCAAAGCGTCACACCTCGCTTCAGTATAATATCCCCATATGAATCTGCTTGACGAACGCTAATCGATTCATTCGAAGCCAACACTGAAAGTTGCAAACCACAAGTATTTAGTCAGGTGGTGGGCATTGTTTGGCAGGCAGGGTCAGGCCTTATAAAACGTTCATTGCCGGAATTGGAGCAAAGCAGACTAGAAAAGCTTCTTTTCACGCAGACCTCTCGGTGAAAAGCGAATTTGCGGGAAAATTTCATGATGCTAGCCAATGCCGACAAAATCATCTTAGAAGGTCATTAAAACTGAAGGAATTTGAATTTTAGATATTAAAGGATATTGAGATGTGCTCACCGCAGATTTGATAGAACATCCTGGCTGCGAGGGCCCTATCAAGTCCAGTTGTAAGATTGTTCAAAGATGCCTCTGAAACGTTGGTTTCTTTCAGCTTGTTGAAATGCTCCCGCAGGAGTCTGTCACAATCAATTTATTTAAGTCAGAGCTCTTAGATTGATGCTGGGATCAGTCATTTAGTCACCCAAACCACCTGCTGTGGCAATTGCGTTGCTTATTCTTTCTCCAGCCGATTACGATCTAATTGTGTGTGTCCTAGTGAATTGAGGCCGTCACTTCATTTTTGTAGTCTTGTCTAGATTATTTTCATAATCTTCACAGAAGACTTCTACCTAGAATTGAGCGATACTTTGAAGCCTCTGAATTAGATTAATCAAATCGTGAACTCCCGGTATTATTAAAAGACGCCCTGAACATGTACCTATGCAAAGATTTCTTATTGCTATTGACTCTATGATTCCTTTTGGTCGTGGCCAACGAGAATTGATTATTGGAGATCGACAAACTGTAAAAATAGTATTATCAAACCGAGAATCACTTCGTTGAATATAATTTTCTGAAACGTATACGTAAGCGAGAGTCGTTTGCAAAACATGGTTATAAATGGTGTCGAAGTAATCTCGCGGGAAAGCATAATATCGGCAGGTAAACTAGACTCTGGGGGAGGTCTTACTTGGCTACAACGATGGTCGTAGTATTGATGGAATCTGCTGGCCTTGGTTGAGTGGAGCCACTGGTGTCTTCTAGTAGCTCTTTCAGCCAAATTCCAGAGAAGTGTCAAAGTACGTAGGATGATTCATAAAAGCTTAGAAATGGTCGCAGTAACTTGAGCGTGCATGAAGTTGTTTCATAGACGCAATTGGCAAGAGAAAATTTACTCTACAGATTCTTCTATTCCGATCTTTCCGTCAACTTACACTAAACGTCAGGACACATATGACTCGGCCCTGACGTGAGATGTATTCTAGCAAGAAAAGTAGAACCTGTGCAAAGAAAAAATACTAAGGTGTGATACTCACGAGATTGCGCCAGGATTCCTGCTTGAAAGTCACCGCTAGCAAAGTAGTCGATCATGTCAGACTTGCCAGATGCTCTGCGAGGTTGGATATTCAACTCCGGCAACTCGCCTGAAATTGGAGACATGCTCATCCCAACGTCCTTCATGGAGCTGCCGGTGTTCCTTCTTTTCGACCTAAGAACACAAAATGATAGTCATTAATGCGGACGAGGTTGAAATATTAATGAATGGAATCTGCAACGGTGAAGATGCCTTCACCAGAATTACTGCCAATTCTCAGGTTCGTGAACATGGGTGTTTGATATCGCACGAAGGCAAAAGTACCGTCTGTCCGATGCACTTACTTTCCAGATGTAGGAAGCTCTCCTTCACTATCATAGGACATGCTTCCTCCATAAGACGCTGACATCGAGCGCTTCGAAGATTTTCCGTCCGTTGTAAGAGGAGCTGCATAACTTCCTATAATTGATAAGCGTTCCCCATAGTCCTCATTATTCATAGCAGAAACATTAGTAGTAAACTACGAATACCATATATCGCAACGTGTGTGAAGTATGTACTGTATGGTTAGACCAACAGTCAGTTTGGACATCTTACCAAAGAGAGCTGGTGTTCGGAGGCTGAATTTATTTCGGAAGATATCGTCTCTGCTGTCGGTACTCGGAGTTTGTAGAGCTTCTCGAAGCTTTTCCACAGAACCTAGGCTACGGTGATCAGTCTCCGGAGGGGACGGAGGAAGCTGGTGTGCCAACTGCCCATGCCGAGATACATGCAAACAAAAAATTGGGAGTTTAATATTCATAGCCTTGATGAATCTCTGTGAAGAGTTCTGGATGATCTCTACCAATGCAGATCATATCCTAATTATGGAAAAAAACATACTTTTCTACCGAATGAGAATATGCGCGAACTCACATTTTCTGGATCAATATGTAAACCTGCTTCCACCGGAAAATTCGTATCAACAGGGAAATCTGGTTCTAGAGGCCCGGGAACATCTGCTCCAACATGGAATTCTGTTTCCAATGGAGAATTTTGCTTTGAGCCGCTGGGGATTGGTGATGCATCTGTGAAATCTGAAAGAGAGAAAATCTAATGTTTAATTAGTCAGGTTTCAAGGTACCAACTTCTTTATTGTTCAAGATCGGACAACAATTTACAGATTTTACTTAGTTTCAATAAGAAATAAACTGATTTATTGCAGAGTACATGTCAATAAATTCCAAACTTGATCACACTTCTCACTTTGCCAGATACGATCCTGAGGGATCTGAGAGTTACCGTGGTATACAACGCCAATGATCCTGCCCTAAAAATAATCGTTGCACGCATGACACAGATTTTTAGAGATAATACCTCCTCTTTTATGGTAGTCCGCAGGTTTGTTTGGGGTCGAGGTGACTAAGCATTGCCACATCTCCTGCAGCTGTGGAGCCCAAGTTGGTTCCGGCCGATATCTTACATTCAAAGATACACACACCGATGGAAGGTTCCAGTTCTGCTGCACTGCTCTCACTCGCTGCTTGTTGATCTCCTTGGCCTGTTTTGACAAATTTGTTAATGCTAATGTGCTCGCCATCCATCAAGTTAACACATATATTGAATTGTGTTTGTGTGTAATTTTGCCTCACTAGTAGAAAAGTGGGGAAAAATGATAACCCAAGGATGGCATCAAAGCTATCTATAGTGTTTGTGTCGTTCTTTTTAATCAAATAACAAGGGTGCCATTTATTCATGTGATGTTACTCTGGAGGTGCCATTATACTCTACCGTTCCACTGGTGCTTTTTAGCACACAATGGGAAATTTGTTCATCGGACGAATTTTTGGATATATTGACCCAATTCAGAGCTCCAACCTTATGGCTTCGAGCTGCACAAATCATTAAAACTAGAACTCAAACAGATTCAAATCCTAAATTGCTAAATGAATATAGTTAACGTCCTTAAGTAAAATATATTGACTTTTTTAGGCGAATACGAAGCGTGGTATACTGCAGCGAACCTTGCTTGGAACCTTGCTCAAGTCTTTACGACCGACGATATCAGATGTATTCTGAAGCCACGCGGCGAAAGTCTTCTTAGAAATTTCTGTTTCGTCATCGTACATTAGCTCCCGAGCATTTCTCTTCTGACTTTTTCTCCGAGCAGATCGAGTTTTCTTCAGGGTTGGTCGATTTTCCCGTTTGGGTTGAGAGCTGCCAGGCTCAGGCTGTAGCAGCAATCACAGCAACATCCCATGAATTTCGACAACATCCATCTAATCAAGTTTATGGTAGTCTCAGAAAGGAATTTCTGCAGGAATTCACCTCCTTTTGCAACATCAAGAACATTAATACTAACACAAAATTTGGCTTTCGGAGTTGGACACAACAGAATTTTCTTTTCTTTTAAAAGTGATCATATCATATCACAATTTTGTTCTGATGCGTGTTCCAAATTGTTGTTCCGTAGAACAATTGTTGCTGTAAATCGTTGCATACCAGTCTAGAATCGTGTTCATAGGATTCTGCAAATTATGGGATTTATATTTTAGCTTACCAAGACAACATTGTCTTGATTGGTTTCTGGCGCAGGCAGATTCTCCTCAAATATCGTGTGGAGTGCACCCGAAAGGTCGGGTGGACGATTATCTGCGAAAAATGTCGAAGAATCTATGATTATTCGTAGTACGTACTTCGGACAGGATACCATGACAGGTAGTCCATTCAGAGTCCCGTGATAGTTCAGCAACTTTTCGCAGAAATTTCGATAAATTTTTTTTATAAATTTAAATTAAATCTAAAATAAAAGCTTCAACACAGAGTAATTACAAATTAATGGCCCGAAGCGTCTATCATTAAAGTGTGCCACGGAGGAATCCTGGAAATATTGGAAGTATTTTGAAATTTTAGCGATTCAATGTTGAAACGATCATGCGAAGCTCACTCACCTGGGATCACATTATCTGGGACGCAATCCTGCACTAGGTCAGTTTCCTGAGAGGTCCTCTGTGTTGGAATCTGAAATGCTGGCAAGAAATCATCTAAAGGCCCAAGAATACTGTCCGCAGATATTGATGAATCACTTCTGCTTTCCAAGATGGCACACAAGTCACAGAATTCGGTTAGTCGAAAGAAATTCAAGCGTGAATTTGATCACATGGCACGAGTGAGAATATCAGTGGTCACATATTTCGAAATCGAAGAGCATTACTTTTGCATTCCGCCCACACAATGTGGTGAGTTGGAAGCGTTCTCTTGCAAAGTGATATCTTCAACGGCAGCTGTTGAACAAAAATCACAATTTGTCTTAATAAATCTTGAAGAAGTTTCGAAAACAGAGACCTTGAAGACACATTACACCGAATTGACAAGCAGTAGATTGTACTTTTACCGCTCGGCTAAACGTACTTAATGCGAGGAATAAAAAATGGAGGACAGTAAGTCGGCTGTATGCGATGAACTTGTAAAGCAAATATGTAGAGATGATCCTGAGAATGTTATTCTAGTAAACCAGAAATGGGCAATAATCTTTCACCCTGGAAGCGATCTTGAGGAGGACCATTGTCTTCTAAGTTGTCGACGTTAACTGCGTCAGGGAAGACAAAGAACATTTCTTCCTGTGGACACAGGAGTTACTAAAATTCAGCGACAATTGCAGCAATGGTGTCCAAAGGCTCCTATGTCAGATTTCTTTCAACCTAGCCGGTGGTGTATCTTTAAAACTACGAGAAGAGTGTAATTCAGCGCATGCACCAAATCCCAGCCTGAAATCTGAAGTAGGCGATGGGACATTGCGGCCTCTTCACCCTCTCCTAGGTAAATTTGTGGCTAAGAGACTTTTGTGGTGGCTCAAGCGAGATTGGCTTTCCAAGCTTGAAGCTTACCAAAGTGTTACCTCCCTCATGCAAAGGTGAAGGCTCTCTCATTGGCTGTTCAATATTTTCTTCGAGCTGAATTTCGTTGGACGCCATTGTGATGTTCTCATATCTGTATGATTCAATAATTAATTTACAGGCGACAATTACGTTTCTCCTATCATCTCTATATTGATGTAAACATTCTCCATTCAATACATGTTGCAACATCATGTATAGCAACGATTCAGAATCATGTGAACTGTCTGTTCGTTAACCAAGTCGCCAGACTGTCAACTCATTCTCTAATTGGGAAGCGACTTTCACAACAGCATCACGGAGAGATCATGGAAAAAGATTATGAGCTTCAGTCTGTCGTACTTAGCTCGATGTTTTCGTTTTGGCAATTTGTTTCGGTCATCCTCCGTTCGTGCTGCTTCTATTTTGATCTTCATCTGTTCCATGTAAGAACGCAATTTCATTACTGACAACCATTGGTTGCTAAGTAGAAGACCAAGGGAATCAGTACATTCTCTGTAGATTTGTTAACAATACCATATCTACCGTCACCCCTGACAATAGGGAATTTGACGTCATGCCTCAGTTTGTATGTCGCATTTCGTTCCTAATGTTTAATGGGTTTTCTGATTCAATATGTTGATTAAAATTTCGTGCGGAAGCCAGCTTCATCATTTTGAAGTAGCAAGAACCAGTCAAGCTTCAAAATCGAAACTACATGGCCAAAAAGTCAATAGAATCATTTAGTGGTAGAAAGGGAACTAGACGTACGTGAAATGCGTTCATGTCCTCTGGAAGTTATTATATCCCGTCGATTAATCCACGTGTAACACATAGAAACGTCATTCGTTAGCTGGCGAAAAACTCAGTGTTCAAGATTGGACGAAGTCAGCAATTAGCCATTCAAACTAACATATCTTTTTTATTGGATGATGCTACATATGATCACTTGGCACGAATACCTGCAACCTGAGGAACAATGTCGATTGCCGCATAAAATATTTTCGGGAATAATAATTCAAAGGCATTTGACAACAATAGTAACTATGAACCTTCAAAATTTCTGGGCCTTACCATACAGGAAATATACTTTGCGCCTGTAAATCTGTACAATTCCTCCTGGATGAGTTCAAACACAATGCACACTTCAGTTGATGTTATCTTAAGGCAAGCCAATTTCGCAAAATACTGTCAATCCGTCACATTAAATCTTAATCAGTTCAATGACTCGGTAAAGTCTTCGTGAACAACTGCGCAGGTCGATAACAAAATTATGACGATCTCAGGGAACGACGAACTTACCCATGAGGATTCCTGAGAGTCGAAGCGCGAGTGGAACTGGAGGATTAAGAATCTGTTTGCTGTAAAAGGAGACATTCATGTAAGTTGATATTAAAGGAGAACTAGGCTCTTGAAAAAAAATTCCTATTCAGCTGTAGTTGACTAAGTTTGCCGGTGAGGCACTTGTAGTTCGCGACAAATGCACTAACAACGTCAATTTTTTGGTACTACCTGTAATTCGAAAGGTTCTTTCGAAAATGGAGATACTGTTAGAAACTGAACTGTGAAGGGAATTCAATTACCATATCTGTGCGATGTTGATCTTTGCGGCCTTCGTCCTGTTGATATTCGCACGAATTGTTGCGGCAATCCTACCAGATGTGAATTTCCAAGAAGATATCCATTAAATAATGCTACATTATTGCGCTATCGCAATTGAGACGATGGGTGCTCTTTTCACAAAATCACTTCAAAATTCACACAATCAGTTCTACCTACGGAAGCAGGTTTCTAATGCCTTGAGTTCGGTCAATAACTAATGTTTCCATTCAAACGATTACCCGTCCTAAGTGAAACGCAATTTACGGTGCATAATACTGGATATCAGTACTGGAAATTGAAGCATTTTTCGGGAATTCATCTACTTTAGTTTTGAATAATAAAAAAGTATACAGCGTGTACGATGATCTTGCATTTTGAGCGGAGCAGCAGCACTCACCATATTTGCCCCATCGGGTGCTTCTTGCTTAAGAGTTGGTGCGAATAAAACATCTTGGACCACCAGAAAATGAGCTCGCGCCAAGGTACAAATTACTTCGCAATGAATCCTGTAAAGCCTAAGTCAATCAAGCACAATCCTCTCAGTTCATTATTTCCTAAAACATCAATTAGTATACTTCTCACTTTCAGGACTTTTCACCAGAAACATATAAGCACAATTAAGAAGCAGCGAAGCACGAGGATTCTCTAAAGCACTGTTCAAAATGCTGCAGCACAATCGGCAATTAATTTTCAACATATTAGCGGCTGAAACAGTCACCAATTACGAGGCTAAGCGTAGTTTACCAAACGATGGAAATCTGGTCCAAGAATCAGTCGGTGGTGAAATAGCTGAAGACTGCAATGATGCAAAAGAAAAGCAATACCACGGAGCGCACTGAAAATTAAATAATGTTCAATTTAGAACACTATCCAGCCGTGCGTAAAACTAACCGGACTGCTGTAGAACTCTCGAAGCATAATAAGATGATACAAGAACTGAAGTAAATCACTGGCACAGTTCAAGTTTATCCTAACTTAGTACGAAACATTTAAAGAAAATTCTAGCAATAGACACCGTAAACTCAAAATTAAAGTCGACAAGCTACTTACGAGAAAAAGAGCCAGAAATATGCAATGCTGCACCGAAATGAGTTACGAAGAGAGACAAGTTTATGTAGCACGAGCATGAGCGAAGAGTTCTCGTAGAAATGGCACTAGCCGGACTGCTGTAGAAATCTCGAAGCATAAAGATGATACAAGAACTGAAGTAAATCACTGGCACAGTTCAATTAAGTTCATCCTAGTACGAAACATTTGAAGAGAATTCTAGCAATAGACACCGTAAACTCATAATTCGACAAGATACTTACGAGAAAAAGAGCCAGAAACATGCAATGCTGCACCGAAATGAAAGACTTATGAAGCACGAGCATGAGCGAAGAGTTCTCGTAGAAATGGCAGTGACGAGAATGGAGTAGAAGAGTCTCCGTTAAACAGCGCCAAAGGGCGCCTTCAAGTCTGAGTCAGATCTACGTTCCCGAAGATCATGTATTCGTGCAGTGATCATCTAGTCGATAAATGGTTCATTTGCCCATATCAACAGAGATCATAGATAATTTACATCGGTTCATTTTATCAGATCAACAGATATTTTAGATATTCTACTGCAAGTCGCTGTCAACTGCAACCGAAACAGTCGCTCACTTTGAGCGCCTTGAGCGCGCTTGTAGAAAGCCTCAAAATCATTTGATGTGACATGTTTGTAGTAACGATCTTTAAAATTACTAGGGTAAGATTAGCTAATTACGATTGGGTAAAGAGAAACCGCATTTATTGGAATAGGAATATGGGATTGAACAGTTTCTGATAAGTATTGGAAAAATAAGGCATTTAAATGTGAAGATGTTTTCAAGAGAATCTTCATTAAACATTTGTATGTTTATTTTTTGAAATCAATTTTACTCCTAATGGGATTTATCCGGTGTCTTTTAATTGAATGATGATAAGTTTCTAATTTGTATTACTTTGAATTATTTATGTTATTGATTCATGTTTTCTTAAATTGCAGAGTTGATTACTCTGTATAACACGGTAAAATGGAAAAACAATACATTTTGGGACTTTCACTATTTTTGCCATTATGTATATATTAGCATATCACAAAAAAATGAGCGTGCATTTTCTGGTACAATAGTGAAGTCTCAAGGATTTCCTACAAGAACTTCAATAATTACAACTTTTGAGCAATAGCTATGCCTGCATTTGTTAATGTGGGATTAAAGTGGAATACAAAATGGTCCCTCTATTTTTCCCAATTTACTTAATATGGTGTTGTATAGAACTAGTAGAGGAACCCATTAGTGTGACAAGAGGCAAAATAATTTTAGGCCCAATTACACAAAATAATTTTCACGCATTACAATATTTTTCATTTTATACCCACGCAATCCAATTTCAAGCCTAATCATGCACAATTTCAAGCCTAATCATGCACAATTTCAAGCCTAATCATGCACAATTTCAAGCCTAATCATGCACAATTTCAAGCCTAATCATGCAAAATGTATTATTTTACTCACGCTATTAAACATTTTTTGTTTTCTACCCACACAATTAAATATTTTTTGTTTTCTACCCAAGCAATTAAACATTTATCATTTTTTACACTCAATAAAACTACTTTTTTTAACCCATGCAATAAAAAATTGCTAGTGTTTTCTACTATATATATATATATATATATATATATATATATATATATATATATATATATATATATATATATATATATACATATGTATGTATAAATATATAAATACATAAAAGGAATTGCTAATGGGAATAGTCGTTGTGAGCATGAAATGTGATTTTTTTTAATTGATTTTTTTATTTGGATCAAAAGATTTGTTTCACCTTTATCATTCTAAGGCTATACTATAAAAAATAGGTGTGCTTAAATTCAAAACTAAAAATATAGAACTTTTGAGTTACTTAAAGCAAAAACACACCAAGAAATAGTATTGGTGCAATAATATTTCAACAAAAATTTGTATTTATCATGTTCTATTTCAAGGAGGTGGTAATATCGTGATTGAATGAATGATGGACCACTTTGAATAAATCAAAAATAGCACTAAATTATCATATTTCATGCTCACATGGGGTGTACTGTTAGCAATTTGGAGTGTTGCATTAGCAATTCCCATATATACTGAAGTTGTTGAAACATCCCAATTTACTATGAACACCATATTCATTAATTTGGGAAAAACAAGTGTCCCACTTTGTACTCCACCTTAAACCCAAAAAGTTATCTTAAACCATATTCGAACGTATTAGATTTAATTTGAGCCACTAAGATTTTTTCCCTCACAAATTCCTCCCCTTAAGTGAGGACACATGTACAAAAAAAACACTAAGCACAATTTTAGGAGGTCTCTTAAAACTTTTAGATCAAATTTTGAAAATCCCAAAATGTACCGTTTTCCCCAAATTAACGAATATGACATTCATGACTCTTTAGGGGCTCTTCAAATTTGACCATATAAATAATGAATTGGTTGTTTGGGTACAAAATTTCTCATTGTTTAAGTAAATGGACAGTTTTACTTATAAAATGATTATGCTACAAATTATAATGCACTTGTATTTGTCACATGATTAGCCTTTTGCTTGAACTGGCGAAAGGTGTTACTAGTGGCATTTTCATGCATACGGTATTATTTGTAATTTTCATGAATGCAAAATTATTTGCAATACAGTATGGATCTTGAGGTGAATTGCTTGAAGGATTGCCTAAGTGAGCAACAAGGCACAGTTGTATTTAGTCTTTCACCTTAAATAAAGTTATACTCCCTCTGTCCCATTATAAAGCTCCAAAAAACTTCTCCACGAGGGATTAACTGTATTTTTATTCATTATGCTAGTGACAAATGCATTCTAGAATCAATATGTCACTTATCAAATATCTGCAAAATCTCAAATTTTTATGTTGTCATTTAGACACCCAAATTCTGTGCAAAAAGTATCATATTTGTACATAGTTTTTGAAGGCTGTCGGCTCCTCATTATATTAATCTATTAACTAATGACACATGCGTTCTAGAATCAATATACCATGTACCAAATGTGTGCAAAATCTCCAACTTTGATGTTGCCATTTGGGCACCCAAATTCCATGCAAAAAGTACCATATTTGTACATGTTGCTAGCTCCTCATGATTAATCATTTAAAGATTAGTACCAACAATGGTACCTCATATGGGCAAGGCCAAGCTTGTTAGGAGAAGAATGCTCTTTAATTGCTTAACTTGCCCCCATGAGATGATTGGACATGATAAACGCTTTCTCAACAAATGAAATTAGCAAAAGGGAGCTTTTTAGTGGGACAAGAACTATGCCTGATTTGGAGCTTTATATTGGGATAGAGGGAGTAGCTTTTAAGGAAAAAAAAGAGGGTCTCAGAAACTGAGTTTGAAACATTTTGAATATATTATAAGAAAGTTTGTGAATCTTGTGAAAATGCTTATCAATAATCAAATTACAAATTGAACTTAGGAGTACTGTAACGTCTCACTAAAGATGTATCCTAGGATATGATTTTCTTACAAGTCTTTTGCAAGAACCTTTTATGATTCAAAAAATCATAAGTGTCTCTAGCTTCCAAATATTTTAAGTTTATATCAAAGTTGTTTATGAAGGGCATATAGTTGGTTTGTTAAATCAAAATCTACTAGACCAACAATCAATATTTCAATAACTATCTTTGTAATTAACTAATGCAAAATTAAAAGAAAGATTCTAGTTTAGAACTTCACACAGAAATAATTGAGAGCATAGGGTAAAGCATTCAAAAGGAATAGACTCTTCTATTAGTACAATCAGGTGCTTCAAGTACTTGCCAAATTACAACTATAATGGTCCTTTGACACTCAATGTTATGTAGCAAAGTAGAGAGTCAAAAAGGGTGCTATGAGCCTTAGCATTCACACTTGGAGCACTAAAAATGACATGGAGTCCACGGTGGCATCTTTTAACACTCACAATTGTTGAGTGTTAGCAACAGTATTACAGGTTTTGTAACAACATGCAAAAACATAAATTTTAGGATTGTTGAGGGAGTGTTATGGAGGTGGGGAGGAGTCACACGGTTAAGTTAATTGTTAACATTGCTATTGCTTTATGTAAAACTCTAATGTGAATTTGAAATAAAAAATCTCTCAAAATATTTAGTTTCAAAATCAAAGCCGCATGAATACAAACTAGGTTTTTTAAGCCCACTACTATTAGTGTCTAGTACTGCATTTTTCATGGTGCTAGGTGCAAAAGGGGCTTAAGTCTTCTATTGGGTAGTGAACATTCTTAGTTCTTACTCTTTTGTAGCCCCTAGTGCATTTGACCACAATTTGCCCATTTGGAGTCTCTTCAGATCTAAGAACTTTTAACATTGCGTCACTCTGGACGGAGCAGGTATAACATCCAATACGAAATTCATTACTTTATGCAACATACAAGTGTATGTTATTTATACTGAAAATTGACATTGAAACATTTCTACAGGTAATCAATATGAGAAAATTCCCTCTTTCTTTATAATATTGCACCAGAAATATATGTTCTAAGACTACAAATGCACCATGATTTGTGTTGAAACTGTACTGTGTTTTATCAATATTGGAGAAAAGGCCTCCGTTTTTCCTGATGTTGATTTGATTTGCAGGGAAACGAAGAGGCCTGCTCAAATGTACAAGCAGGGATAATACTCTCACTACCAACTCTTCACATAAAACGCAGCAGTAGGTTTCCCCCTAAGATCCTGATTTGTATTAATACCAAAGGTTTGCTAACTCATAAGCTATTCACTAACTTCACTTGAGTTGGAGGGTCTACATGCACAAAGAAGCTGGCTGCTACAATGAAGTAGCATAGCACCAGCATGACACCTTTGAAATAATTTGCAGTTCCTTCCTGCCAAACGCCATGGCAGTGTATTCCTCCATTAGATTTGACTCAAGAATCCCCAACACAACCAAAACTAACACTTCTATATCATCGCATGAACAAGTTCAAACCCTGAAAAGCTGTTGAATGCAGGACTTGAGGTCACTAAGAAAACAGTGTAGTGGGAGGGAGGGTGTGAATCATACCAGCAGAAAGAATGCCACCACAAGTACAGAGATGAAGAGTACTGCTGTTTCAAATAACTCAAAGTTGAGATCCATGGGTACTCCCATCGGCCATCCAAGGATAACACAAACAGGAATCTGTAGACGCCAAATATATCCCAAATGTTAATGAATGCGAGAGTGACTTTCTTACATCTGTCAAGCTGGAAGAAAGGTACTCTTTTAACTAAGGCTAGAATCTTAGTTTGATAATCATAAGGACCCTCTGATTAAAATTTAGTCTCCCTAAAGAACCAAGGCTTCAGTTGAAGTAAAGAAGATCAATTCAATTAAGACTCCAGATGAGGCAAAGCATACATCACCAGAATTACTGAAAATTTTGCATGGGTCAGCAAAAAAAAGCAAAAAGAAAAAGATTAGACTAAGAAAAGTTCTCATGTGATACACTTAGAAACACTCAACTATTTTGCATAAGTTGACCCTCTTGGTTTGTAAGGGTTTTAACTTTGTAAGAGAAAAGATGTTCTCACCACAAGCATAGATATTTGCGTGGAGGAACCGATAGCTACAGCCAAGGAGAGGTCCTGGCATTGCACGAGGTATCAAAGAAAATCATTGGTCAGTTCTGATTTCTGCCAGGAAAAAACCACTTAGAAAATTTTGATTATATGAATAAAATTCAGCTTGGCAGACGGTATGGACAGGAAACCTGAGATTCAACTTCTCTCCATAGTGCAAGCTAGAGGATACTAAAACAGTTACACTCACCCCTGTTACCAACAACTTGCCTATTCACACAATTGTTTAAAACTATTAGCAAGTGATGTAAGCATAACTTTGCTATTTATCCATGGCCACTGATTTTTGAATGGCAACGAGGTTATCTGCTGTTAGTTACAGTGGTCTACTACTTTGAAATTGCACTAGAGACTCATAGATAGGGACCAAAATTTTGATCTCATTGGTTCTTGTATCCAAAGTTCTCTCCAGAACTCTATACACCTCTCAAAAATCACAATCTTGAGCATGTTGAAATCCGCAAATTGCATCTACTGCCATATCTGGGTGAGAGTCAGAGGTGCTGACAAGTGAACTGCAAAATGGAAAACGCACCAGCTTATCTTTGATTGCGAATATCACAGCGCTTGTGTGTTCAGCCGCGTTCCCCACAATTGGCAGGATAACGACGCTGATAAATTCCACAGGTATGTGCCACGCCTCTGAAGTGCCCTGTGAGCAGAAATTAATAAGGATTGTAGATCATTAGCAGCACTGACCGAGTTCTTTTCTCAAGGTACCACCATCTAAGTTAAAAGTTTGTTTACAAAGGCATGTTTTGAGAGAAAGTTTGCTGCAAACAAATCGTGTAATCGACATACCTCTATGGCATTGACGATGTATTCGGAAAGGATAGAAATGAAAATAGTCAGAACAGCCAGCCAGAAAAGAGCACTCCATGTGTCGACTTGAGGTTCTGGCTCTGTAGTCTCGAGAGCCTCCACGTCCTATAATTTGAACTTCAGATATGATTTTCAGTACAATTAGGGTCTACTACCAAACCCTAAGCGACATCAAGCAGAGGATCGGGGATTGATATGTCTACCACACCCTTTCAGCTATTCCACCACCCCGGGGTACATTTTAGATTTCTACCTGAATTTGAGAATTTGGAATTCAGATTTGGACTTCGAGACCGTGATTTCATCTAGAATCATAAAAAAAGGTTCTAATTGAACAACACCCAATGAAAAAGCTTACCTTTTTTTGTAAACAAAAGTAGAAGTAATACTTTTCCCCCTAGCTAAGCTTTTTCATTGGGTGTTGTTCAATAACAACCATTTTGTTTATGGTTCTAGACAAAATCAAGGTCTCTAAGTCCAAATCTGAATACCCAATTCTCAAATTCAACTATTTGATGGTAGAAATCTAAAATTTATCCCGGGAGGGTGGTAGAATAGCTGAAAGGGTGTGGTAGAATAGCTGAAAGGGTGTGGTAGACATATCAATCCCCCAGAGGATCTTAGCAAAACCACAATTAGGGTTTCAACAAGTATACCCACGCGTACTTGCAGAAATCGGAATGGGATTTGCTCGCACCTCTTCTCGAAGGGAAGGAGGATTGTTGAGCTGGAAAACGATGTAACCAGTATAAGCAACGAGCATGACGCAGCTGGTGATTCTTGACAGCATAAGCTCGGATTTCCCGGAATGAAGCTCCGTCCGTGTTGCGTGAAGAACCGCAGGGAAGAGAACGCACATAACAGCCATCAACAATAAGCTTGAGTTTAAATGAGCTGCCGCCTGGACATACACACTCATTCCAATACATTGTCAGAACTGATCAGAATGGCATTCTGTAACAGAAATAGTCTAAATTCCTGAATCCGCCAATAATCCCTAAAGGATGTAGCCTACCAAAAGTGTTGTTTGTATCCATACAAGGACCATTTAGTACGTGAAAAAAGGACTTCATGACAAATGCCAAAAACTCCCAAAAAAATCCTAATTGAGTGGTGGTATGTTTGTGACTTGGCTTAAAATTTACAACTCCAATGGGATTCAAGTGCTACCCAAATACCCCATCCGTATACAACACAAAAGAGTGTATACCATTACAGCAACACCCTTTAGGGGTTAATATGGAACATCAAGCGACAGAAAAAAGCATGCCATGCCAACAGTTGTTGCTCGCCTTATCGAACTTCTGTTCTTTCTTTGGAGTTGCAAACCCTCCGATTAAGAAGGCACACCCCAGCACTAGCAGCATGTTGGACAAAATGGATCCTAAAAGCGACAGCTGCACCACTCGGACCATGTCGTTTCGCAACGCAAACACGCAGATGATCAGCTCAGTTGCGTTGCCGAATGTTGCATTCAAGAGGCCTCCCACTGCATGCAAACAAGCGCATCCATCGTTCCATACAGTTGTCCAAGCATTGACAGAAGAATGAATAAGTTCAGTCTCAAAAAAATACGGTTCAAACTAAGTTAGTTTCCACAGCTCGTTGCAAATAGTCTTTTGTTAAAGGCGAAAGGAAGAGAATGACAGTACCTGTAGGACCTGTAACGTACGCCAGTTGTCTGATACAAACAAACGGAATTGTAAACAGCAAAAATTTACACAATCGCAGTTGAAAGGAACCGTAAATCGTAACACAAGAAATTAAATGCGATGTTCAAAAGATGAAAAGAAGGGCAAAATCTCACTCTGTAACGAATCCGAGCCGTTCCGCTAGCGCAACAATTCCAACCAAACTGAGAAGGAAAGTCCAAGACTGCAAACAAGAAAGAAAAAACTCTTTGTCAGATTAAAAAAGTGAGGCACATTGCGAATGGCAAACAAAAACTAGGGTTTGGAAATGAGAAAGACAAGAGAATCAAAGAAAAGCAATGGCAACATCAAAGTGATTCACAATTACAGAGCTTTTAAATGAAGACGACGCACATTTCCAATTCGGAAGTACTCGCTTAGAATCGCCAAGGGAACAAACACTAGCAAAACATTCAGAATCGTCCCGAAGAGAACCAGTTTCGCACTTTCCACAAATCTATTTGGCAGCACACGAGGCATCATGGCTGGCGCCATGTTCACCATTGTTGTCTTCACAAAATAACCCCGTGTAACCGAATTACAACCATTTCTAAATTAGTCACCACGAAAAATACATCACAATGTCACCACTGAAATTAACTACAAACGAACTCAAGGTATTAATTTATCAGGTCTTCCAAAAAGAAGCATCACTTGCGCCTCTACTAAAAGCCATATCCGCAGAATTACAAACAGGCCGAGCAGCACTGCACGCTCCGGAATTCTGAGAACAATCTTTAGTGAAACGGATCAGTGTTGCGGCGCTTGAGAGATTTCAATTATACAAGAAAGAAAAAGCTTGCTCCTCAGTTGAGTTCTTTTTTACTACAACCACGGCACACAAGAACGACGACGACAAAGTCTTCGAACACGTCACAATAAGCTTACAGACCGAATAGTACTCCGAACTCTCCGATAAAAAGCGACAGTACTACCGGCACCGAATATGTAGAAACAGTCACGAATTTCGGAGTTTTCTATTCATTGGCTCCGATTCGTCCACCTGTGAAAGGAGCTAGCCGAAAAACAATAGAAAGTCAGGCGAATGAAATGTTGAAAAAACCGATTGAAATCCAAATTAACCGGCTAAAAACTGACTAAAATTTTGAAAAGCTTCTAACGAACGAAAATGAGAAATGTAGGCTAAGCTCAAAATCTCCCCGCACACTGCCTCAGGCTCAGAATTAAGCAGCTGCTGTACGTTTACTAAAGTCACTACTATCGCATAATGCCTGACAAGGATTGAGGAAACGAGAAATGTGTTCGAGCATCAAATTATTGAACCGAATCCGAATCCTAACTCCCTGTTGAAAGCGACTCCGGTTTCGAGCGCCGACAAGTTTTCGTTCTGCTGTGGTTGCACCGAATGAGCAATTGAGCATTGCTGCAAGCTGAGGTGCAGCGTTGCTGGGCAAACATGACGGTGTGCGGAAGGATTTGAGAAACTGGCGGGGGTTTTGTGCGAAATCAGTAATGAAATTGAAAGCAAGGGTGGCGCCGTTGACGTGACGCAGGGGTACGTTTTGCACCCCGAGCTCGTAAGGTCGGGCAGCGACGACGAGGTCGCGCACTCGCGCCTGCCCGCTTTGGCGGGGAGCTGCCCCTGCGGGCCCCGCCTCCGTCTTTGACCCACTCTCTGCTTGTTTTCCTTTATGTGCACCCCAGGGGCAGTATTTTTTTTTTGGCCTCATGAGGCCACCCTGTCAGAAATTGAACCAATGCTCTTCTCTCCCTCTTGAAATTCTTCATTTTTGGGAGGCATGTGGCTTGTGGTAGGTGAAAAAAAAACACTGTTTACGGGAGCTCAAAATCTCCATTGGAAGTTTAGAAATTTGTTGTGGTAAGTAAAATTTGGGAATATTTAATTTTTAATTAGATTTGATGAAATTTTAATTAAATAAATTTAACTAGCTCCAAAATAAGAGCTATGCTTAATGAAAAAAACTTTTTATAAAGGGAAAGAAGGAATTTAGGGGCAAATGTAAGGGCCAATTTCTGTTGGTAAACGGAATTGGTGGCCCTTCTAGGTTGACCACAAGCAAAGAAAAGAAAAACCTCTGAAATCTTGATGAGACCTACATTTTCAAAAACTAGCTCTAGTCTAGAGTCTAGAAGGTCCAAGAATGTTGTTCAACTTTTGCGAAGCTAGAGGTTGGAAGTCAAGGCCTAAGAGCTTCTCCACCTAAATTTGCACTCCAAATGGGACATGCCAAGCAGGTCTTCTAGTGCCTATAAGATACAAAAGGGAGTGGCTCCGGGTGTGGCCTCCAGCCTTGCTATGGAAACAAGCACGCCAAGTGCCGCTTGTGGGATCACCGATGTTAGATGCCCAAGGTTTGAGAGGACTTGGCTGCTAACTTAAGCTTCTAGACATATCAACTTACTAAAAACACGCAAAATTTAGGCACGCTAGTGCTTGAAAAAGACTCTCTAGTTCTCAGTGT
This sequence comes from Ulota crispa, assembly GCA_963920765.1. Classification (NCBI taxonomy): domain Eukaryota; kingdom Viridiplantae; phylum Streptophyta; class Bryopsida; order Orthotrichales; family Orthotrichaceae; genus Ulota; species Ulota crispa. The sequence continues at coordinate 29,792,550 of OY987242.1, forward strand.
TGGAGGATGAATTTGGCGAGACCTCTTGAAATTCCCCGTGTAGCGAGACTTCGGTGGACCTCATTTACATGGCTAGGCAAGCTAGGGCCTAGTATTTGAACGTATATAGTGCATGAGTAGAGATGCTCTAACCCCTCCAGCCTCCCAGCGAAAACCAACTCTAAGTGGATTGCAAGGGCAGCTCCCAACCCAAATACTTAAATGTGACTCCAATTTTGATGAGCTTGTAAGGGTGAGGTGTTCTTTTGAACTAATTCTAGATAAGTGAGGGGAGGTTTACATTAACGTAGCCGCACCCATGGGCGTGACGTCTCCATGGGCGTCACTGACTTTGTTAGGGTAGTTATGGGTACTTAAGTGATATTCATGGGTGACGAATTGATGGTTGTGGGTGACTCCATGATGGTTTTAAGTACCCATCTCACTATTTAAGAACCAACAAGCCTTGTTTTTAGCATCTCTTACACATGGTTCTTACAATTTCAATGATTTTGGACTTTGAAAAATCTTTGTGAACAAATGCTTGCAATTGGAACCTTGAAATTGATGCCAATATTTTTGGTTTCCATTTCCTAACTTACAATATTTTTTTCAAAGTTAGTCAATTGTTTTACCTACTCCAAAACCCTTATTTTCACGCTTATGGGTGCGCCTACCTTACATCACACTCTCAACTTGACAAATCTTGATTCAATGTTAATCCCGAATTTGTTGCATAATAAAAAAAAAAGGGAATTGCTAAAGCCACACCTAAAATTGCTAATGCCACATTGCCACACCCTTGTGAGCATGTAATTTCAGATTTTAATGTTGTTTTTATTTATTCAAGTGGTTCATCATTCATTCAATCATGGCATTACAACCTCTTTGAAATGAAGAAAAATAAAAACAAATTTTTTTTGAACTTTTATTGCACTATTGCTATTTTCTAATGTATTTTTGCTTTAAGTAATTCAAAAGCCCTATATTTTTATTATCAAATTCCAACACCTCCAATTTTGTTGCATATAGCTTTAGAATAATAGAGGTGAAACAGAATTTTTGATCCAAATCAAAAAAATCAGCATGGAATTCTCATAGTTCATGGTCAAAACACACCTTAGGGTGTGGCGTTAGCAATTTTGGGTGTGGCTTTAGCAATTCCCTAAAAAAATTGTAAATAAAAGTCTCAACATTTTACACATAATGGTTAGTTGGACTTGGTTCCCAAGTTGGATTTTTTTTTGTACTTGATTGACTTTTTGGAATAAAGCCCCATTTTCTTAGCACCAAAAGCTCCAAAAAGTATTGTCATGTAAGCATTTTTAACCTTTAAACGTCAAGCTGGTCACCGCAACCAGCTTGGTACAATGATCTACAACATTATTGAGTGTTCTTGTCAGTGTGGCAAGTGCCGAGAAAGTTGCAAAAGTCAACAGTACATGTTGATCTCATGAATTTTGCAACAAGGGCAGTTTGAGACCTAAAATCATGTCTCTAAATTTTCTCAAAATTTGGATTCCCTAAAAATATGAATACATCCAATGAGGAAATTTTTTTGCCTTCCATCATAAACCATGTGTTTATGATCACTTTTGAAAAAAATTAAATGAAAAATGACTTTGTTTTTTTTTAATCATGCAAAACGTTTTTTAGTGCCAGAGGATGTTTTTTGTCCTCCTCAACGTTTAAGGGTTAAGTAAATCCCTATTTTGGATACAATGTGAAACAAGGCATCCCCATCTTCAACCTCTCTTAATCAATCAAATTCCCAAAATTTATGAGGATTTGGAACTGGTCATGGTGTGAATAGCCCTAACGGGAGGTTTGGACTAGGTTCCACATCCAAACTCTACAAAGTTGAGCTCAATACTAACATTCAATTTTGTTGGTTTGTAAATGGCAAATATAAACACCCAAAAATGCCTTAACATAATAATTAAGGAAAACATGTTGGGACTTGGTTCCCAAGTTGGCTCTCCATTTTCGCTGCATTAAATTTGTGAAAAATAATCTCTTTTTGTTGGCGCCAAAAATTTGAGATATTGTTGGTAGGTAGACTTTTCAAAACAATGTTTGAAGAGAATTGGTAGTTGCTGTATTATTAGCAACTGAAAATGCAACAAAAATTAATGGAATTTTAAAACCGAAGAATAAAATTCAAACAATAACAAAAATCCAATTATTTTATTAATTATTGCAATATCCAAATCAAGCAATTAAAAACTGAGAACAACTCAATTAAGCTGATGGAAATTGAATCGAAGGACAATATTTGATGAAGCTCAAAAACCTCCTCAAACTTTGTTTTAAAGGGAACCAATTTGGAACATGATCTGAACCACCTCTGAGGGGCACTTTACGTTAGGAGTCAAAACTGCAAAAGTTTGGGTCCATAAAATTCTATATTTACCCCACTACTGAACTCACGAAGGTTTTAACCCCTGAAATTCTTTTGTGTTTAGAGGTCCAAAATTGCATCAAAATACTAGTCCCCAAACCAGGGTGAAAATTTTCATTGAAACTTGTTTTTTAACAAATTCAACCATAGGATCCTTTGGTTGACTTGCACAAGTACATTGTCTCAAAATTTCAAAATGAATATCCGCACCAATTGCAAGATCAATGTGCCTAAATTTCTAAATGTAGGTTCTTCTAGTCTTTCCAAAAGGTGAAGTTTTTATTTTCAAACTTTTTAGAAAAAAACACATATGTTGTATTTCTTGTGCAATTTCTGCAATATGTTGGAAAATGGGTTGAAAGCATATATAAAACAATTTAACCAAAAAGAAAATTTAACCAAAAAGAAAATTTAACCAAAAAAGAAAAATTAACCAAAAAAAATTGGATTCATTTTTACAAAAATTCTAAAGTGAAAGGAATTAATGAATGAAAGATATAACTAATATGCTAATAAGTTTTGGAAGAATTTGAAAATTGTTAATTCCAATGGTGAGAATGCTCTAACAAACAACTAGTAACTTTATTTTTCATTTTCATTTGTAACTTTTCAAAATTGAGAGTAAAAGATAACTTTATATGTTTTTTCTACCCTCTTCCTACCTTCATTGCCCACAAAAAAAAACTCCTTGTAACTCTTACCTCATAATTTGGAATTGAGTGATTCATTTTTTTTTGAGTAGGCATCAATCTATACAATTCTATAAAAAAATCAATATATATATATATATATATATATATATATATATATATATATATATATATATATATATATATATATATATATATATATATATATATATATATATATATAGAATATATTTTTTGCTGCCCAATTTGACATTGAAATTGAAAAAACCTTCTAACTTTTGCA